>OX402531.1:17962412-18269964 GCA_948098885.1 Drepanosiphum platanoidis
TGTGAAGTCGTCTCTTGCCGGGGACAAAACATTTTTCCGATAGACCGTTGTCGCCGTGATGAATTCGAACCGGCGAGAAATCGTACTCGGATCATCGTATACACTAGATAGAACTATAGCCCATTATATATGTAATCACGTAATAATATATGTGCCTAATATAGGGTGACCATTTCTAAAAAAATAAATACAGGACAAAAATAATATCCATAATATTTTTAAATTAATAAGTATCTATTATACTCGTACATTTTTTTTGTTGATTTTTAATCGTAAAAAATACAATATTTAACTATTAAAGATTAAAATTAAAATACATAAAACTTTATTTTGAAACGTCACGGCGGCGCTGCGTCGAACTATCTGGCCGCCGGAATTTCCCCGAAAAACTCCGTTCTTACACGGAGTGTTTTTGATGAGATATAACTATAAAATTATAAATATAATACTATTAATATATACGCCACCAAAAACAATGTGATGTAACAATAATTATGGTAAAAACAAAAATACAACTGATAAGTATAGATTATTATATTATTCTATTCAATAATGTCATACAAAAATATTCACAATAAAATCAATTTCAAAATTTTATGAATTAACAGTAAGTAGGACAAAAAAAGGATTAATAAGGGACCAGACTTGAAATTACGGGATAAAAAGCGTCCTGAGTGACGTTTGTCAGGACAACAGGACACGAAGCCGAAATAAAGGACAATCCTGTATAAAACAGGACGTATGGTCACCCTAGCCTAATAGCACGCGTAGTCATTGTGCGTGAAGTGCATTGCAGTTGGCCTCGAGAGTCTCCATTCGTTATTTTAAATTAAATAGATTACGCGGGGCTGGGAAAGACTCGCGTCAGTTTTAAACAATAATCACGATAATAATATCAACACTAATCAGTAACACTAATTATAGCTATGGTGCATGCGCAGTGGCAGTGGTGATTTTGGGGCCAACTGCTATGCTTCACGATTACATTCAATATCCATGTCCAGTGTATACAATATGATCTTAAGTCGGGACCGTCGGAACTATCGCGTTATTTTGTAGACGGTTAGGTACCGTGACAGTACCGGGGCGGATAAACACTCGTAGTTATGTCTTTATCAGCGTGTTGTATGTAGCTGTAGCCGTCGCTGGTGATTCGCTTTGAAGTTTACGGAACGATCAAAACGAATTCAAAAACATTGACGTAGGACTTGCCCTCCCTCTATCCCCTAGGATTTTTCCCCCGGCGTTTTGTATGTACGACATTTTCCCTGTTCACGCGTGAAGGTCGCGGCGGTCTGGGGACGCTTTGTTCGCGATTGAATGAAAATAAAAAACATCCCACCGACGACGGTTTGAGGCCTAATTCAGGTAGTGACGACGACATTTTAAATGTGGTTCGCCCTTTGTACTATTAATATCGTTAATAGACTGTAGTCGTATAGTTGTTTATGCGTTGTAGATCACAAACAGTGATAATTGATAAACGATCGTTAATAACAGGGAACGGATTTGTATGATGTGTACGAAAAACCTTTGAAATATGCTTTTTAATAATATTGATTAATGTTTTTAATAATATACGTTTATTTGTCAATGAAGGTTTACGTTCGCGCTTGATATTTTTAATATAGGAGTACATAATTAAAATCAGATAGTCGTTTTTTCATCAACAACATTCTCGTTAAACAACATCGACTTGAAAAATTTTATCGATATGATTGTAGACTGTCGAGTCATATTAATATTATACCTTGGAATTTTATAGCTCGCATTTTAGAATAATTTTATTCCTTAACGTCATTTCACGTTATAATTTTGAAAATTATATCAAAAACAAAATTATCCGCCATAAAATTACAAATATATTACATAAATATGCAAAAAAAAAAGTAAAAGAATAATAAATACGTATACAAAATAAACACAATTAATGGTAATTTAATGAAGACGATCTGTATCGTGCATATTTTTGATCAGATTTTCAATTACTTATTCTCATAAGTCATATAGTTTGTAAGACACGCATGACTGTAATTGTCCCCTTGTGATATGACCCTTAGTAATTAAACATAAATAATAAATCGTATGCGGATACCAAGTACTCAACATCGAAAACTGTTTAAAAAATTATAACTTTTAAAAACTCAAAAACGTGTCCATTTTATTGAGTATTTGTTGATTGGTTATTTTTACGTATGTCGTTATATTATATCATAACGATTATGCCTGATCATATCGATCCGGTGATCAAATGTTTTTCATAATTAAATTGCATATTTGAAAAAATTAATGATCGTACAAAACGTCCGCGATAAATATTAATACTACCAGTTTGGTTTTACCTTTTAACATATTCGACGAATATTATTCGTGGTATGCAAACCAAACAATAGACAATAAAATGTGTCCGTTTAGGAGTGACGAACGATTTTCTCTCATCAAGAATTTTATTGTTTTTCTAACCGGACCCAATGTAACGAGATTTACAACATAAACGTAACATATTTTATGACGGTGTCACGAATAAGCCAATAAAGTGTGATAACTCACTTAGGATTTATATACACATTATACACGTATTATTAATATACATATTCTTTAAAAAAATTGTATCTATTTATACAAAAAATCGACTAATTTTTTCTAATTATTAACGAATAACCTCATTTTTCCGAATTATTTCGTTAGTTTCTCGAAAAAAAAAAAAAAGGGAAATAATAATAATAATTTATTGGTCAGCAGGTATTTCCTTTTCTTGTCTCATTAACCAACCACCTAACCGGAATGCCAGTACTCGGTCCTTATCCTTTGTGTGAGCGATTTCGTAGTATTTCGTTTTAGTGATTAGTAACTGCTATACCGTAGCAAAAGAAACATCGGAAAACTGTCGTAAACGTGAAATGTCCAAGAGAAAAGGCGCGGACCACCAGTATACCGAATTCCTACTGTATACATCGATTACATAATTGCACTGCGCGACGGGCGCGTCTAGAAAGTTTGAAAACTCTAGATACTTTTCTAGTGGGGATCATGGAGCATGTTAACGATTACGAGGTTAAAGATAACAATAACCGATAAAACTGAACGCACACATTAAATTAAACGTTAATTAAATTTAAATAGTTTCTAATCGTTTAATGTTATCATAATTATAATGTATGACCCGACTCTTTACTACTACAAATTTAGAGTTTCCAAACTCTAGACGTTCTGAATTTTATAGTAGAACCTTATATAGTGTTTGTAAAACTTAGTACTCGTACCGTAGTTACGTCCTGTTCACCTAAAAATATACTTCTAATATATTGTAATCTATTTGTTACTTTTATTAAAATCATATCACGATTGCAATAATAGTAAAAATGAACATTTCCATGAGCTGTAGTATAGAATATAATATGCTTTGTTTTCAAAATTCTTTCAGTGTTCCGCCGAGAATCGAAATGGATTTATCGTATTTTTTTTTCTTTTCTTATTATTATTGTTCTTAGAGTGCTCAATTGTTCAGTCAAAACGAATGTTGATTATTATTGGTTTTGTGATTTCTGTAAAATTGTATACGTTTCAAAACACTCGTCTTAATCTTATGACCCGAAATAATAAATGCCGGAAAAAATATCTCCCTCGGGATTTCAATCCCCAAAAACAAATAACCCAGAAAATATGATCCTAAATGCAAATTTCGAGTTCGTTGATTTCTGCAATACATACAGTATCATGTCTCGTCTATAAATGGAATCTTATATATACTCGTATATATAAGACAAATATAATGAATATTCAAACTTCGAAATAATAAATTCCTTACATTTTTGTCCATTAACATCCACCCTCGCTTGCATTAATTGCAAAAATTCAAATTAAACTACTACAGACACAAAACAAAAGTCGCTGAAACCGATATTAGTGAGTTTAAATGGACTCACTTTACGAACGATCAATAATACTTGGTCGAGGATAAGAAGATTACGTGAAATATTAATTAACGATGGAATATTAGATTTATAAATTTATTATAACTTTGGCCCGTTTTAATGTATCTCAACGGTAACTGTATTTCATTGTTTTTAAATCCAATTTTTAAGATAATTTTCGTAAACGATTACAATTTTCGATAAACTTTGAAAGTTTATATTTATTTTAAAATAAAATGTTTATTCTACAAGTAAATGTTCATTCAAACATTTTCCAACTTATATTTAATTTATATATCTGTTTTGTTTGTGTTTTTAAACAATATTTTATGAACATGACTGAATTTCCCATATTTTAAAACCTTTATTTGTGAATCCTAAAAATATTAGCCTTTACTAGAAACTCTAATTGAACATTTGATGCTAAATTGAATTATAAATACGCAGTTTTAACTCGTATTGATCTGAATGAGGTATACATGTTCTAGAGAAATATTATTTTACTCAGAACTGACCACACGATATTTCATATAATAGATGGTATGTTCGTATTATGGATGTTTTGATTTTGTAGTTTATACTAGTGTTAAATCGTCGAAATGACGTTGGAGTAGATATAACATACATTTGTTATTGATTTTATGTAATATTGTTGTTTAAACGAATGTGTAATCAATGTTTTATATTTTTATTACACGAACGTCATTCCGTGTTTTCGTTCGTACACCATAATATAGTATAAAAAACGTTTACTCGGTGAAATATTACCACTATCGGTAATATCTGACCTATCTTTAGAATTCAAAATTATAATGACGATTAAGTTAATACGTCGCGCGTCGGTATAATGCATAACTATGTATATCTATAATATAAAAATGAATCGCTGAATGTGTTGCTAAGCGCAAATCTCGAGAGCAGCTGAACCGATTTCGCTAATTCTTTTTTTATAATATTCCTTGAAGTACGAGGATTGTTCTTACAGAGAGAAAAATTAAGAAAATTAACCCTAAGGGGGTTGAAAGGGATAAAAATGAAAAAAATCTGGAGCCACTGAAGCTTTGTGGTATTCAATTTAGTTAATAGTTTCGTTTTATATAGCAGAGGCCCTTCAAGAAAGGATTTTCTAAAATTCAACCCCCTAAGGAGGTTAGAAGGGGTAAAATGTGTTAAAAATGGAAACGTTATTTCTCGATCGGATTTTTTTGAAATTTAGCATACATAGTAATGAAAAATCTATTAACTTATTTTTCAAAATTCAACCCCTAAGGGGGTTAAAGGGGTTGAAAATGAAAAACGTTATTTCACCCTCATACCGGGAAAAACTTTTCACGGGCTAGATTTTGAGATGCAACGATCAGCGAGTGCGTGGTAATTTGCGTTTTGCAACGTCATATATTATTACATAACTTTTACCGAAATGGCGTTGAAATGGCTTTCAATCATAGACGCCGTCCTCACATACTTGCAATAAGTTAATTATTTTTTATACTACAAAATTCACTAGAAATATATGGCAAAACAACGGTCAGCTATATATTAAAAATTCTCCAGTCACAATGTTTGTTATCGAACTCCTCCGAAACGGCTCGACCGATTTTCATGAAATTTTTCGTATATATTTAGTTGCTCTTAGAATAGGACATAAATTATTTTTAAACCCCCAAGTGTTTAGGGTGGCCCACCTCAAATATTTTTTAAAATTTAACGTTTTATTTGTATACCTATTCTGTAGCCATAGTAACCATTATCATTGTTTATCAATTTTTTTGCAACATTTATATGGCAAAACAACGTTTGCGAGGGCAGCTAGTATTATATATATAATGCAGGCTCGTATAACATATAATACAGTGCAGTTTGATATTTGACTGAGCTAAACTACTCGCGAAATGTATATTATTGTTACTCATAAGTGTTCATAAACTTAGTCATTGGGAATCAACGTAATATTTTCCCAAAAATTACTTTTCGCATTATTCAAAATTCAGTTATTATCATTTTTTTTCTTCTTTTTGTGGGGAATTTTACAATATAAATAATTCCAATCCATCAATCACTTTGACGGTATAATCCCACTCTAGTCAATGTCAAGTTTGTATCATATATATTATTTACATAGTTTATATTCTTCGCGTATATTTTGTTTATAAAATCCACTATGAAATATATTTTGAAGTTTGATAAAATATTTATTTTCCATTATTATGATATAAAACTATAATATAAATAAAGTATAGGTATAGAGAGGTCAGAAAACGATTAGATGCAAATCTAGTACATTGAAATAAACACGTCGCGAGCGATGCATAAAAAAATGTTTAAATATTATCAAACTGAAAACGTTTTCTACATAAACACTATATTTATTTGATTATTTTTAAACTGTTTACGTCCAGCGTATGCGCCGCCGCGATGATAAATATTTACCCAAACAACGCGTAAAACGTTATCATTTTATATAAATAGGTAACGTTATAAAATATCGCTATATTATATTGAACTATACATTTCCGCGGTGACACCGATAATACCGCGTTTTAATTATTATTTGAGCACATTGCTCCGTACGATAAACCACAACGCATTAACGACGCGGACTTTCATATACTCGTACGTGGTTAGATTGTGCACACGATATTTCGCATTATTATTATTATTATTATTATTATTATTATATGGATACGCACGCGAAAAAGAATAATATTTGTTTTCGGATATTGTTTTGATAATGGAAATTTCGAAACCTTTTACGCATTGAAATCAGGATAAATGAAACAAAAAAAAAAAAAAAAAATCATCCGAGTAAATTTCCATGTCAAGGTTTATAACGTACACGGTTCGGCCGATATTGTGTTACGGCAACGACCCACACACGATTTAGTATCTGTACACCGTATGGTTATGCGTTTTTTTTTTTTTTTTTGTTTACTACCGCGTAACACGATATCGTGTTTATTAAACGTACACGATATGTGTAATCCCTCCGAAATCAATGTAACGTAACAATCGTTATGAGACAAGGTCGCCTTGTGGATGCACGTCAAACAATGCTTAACCATTTTCACAGTGTGTCGTATATATTATATTATACATATTGTGTACTATATATTATTTACGTTTATTCCGTTGTTCCGCGTAAAATGTACGCGGTTAAAATCAACTATATATGAAAACGTCGCCAGTCGTTCGATACTATATAACATAATACGTCATATACTCGTATTATAAACTACTCTGTATCGTAACGATTTCAACATTAGGTTTTCAATAAGTTCCGAGCGATTCGTGCGATATCTACGAACGCATTTCATTATTATTATTTTTATTATTATTTTATTTTATTCGCATGGAATACCGTTTTATTGTCGTCGTTATTGATCAGAGTCTCGATTTGAAATTCAATGTGGTAGTACTGCGCGCAGCCTTTGCGCGTTACATCTCCGAGTAATGCGCTTTAACGACGCGGCACATATATGTACACACACGATTCCGACGCGTTTTCGTCATACGCGTACGACTGTACGTTTATAATAACCCCGTGTACGCGGGGGGCGTCCTGTGAATATTGAATATTTCAAAGCGACGGCAGCGATAATGTATTATAAACGCAACATTATTCGACGGCCATAAAACAGGAGGGGCTCTGTTACCCCCGCGACATCGCACAGCCGTCACTGTGCGCAGAGTGTTCGGGGGCGAATGATGAATGAATGAGAACCGCGGAGACGCCTATATGGTTCACTTTGATGGATACGATTCCGCTGACCGAGAATTCATCAGCTCGTCGCCGCGTATTTTCGGCTTCTCCGTCTCTCTCTTTTTTTCTTCTTCTAAAGAGCCGTTTTAAAATGTCTTCATTTTAATGCGCGCGAATACAAAAATCAATAATAATACCTGATGGCTGTGTAATTTAATCGTATATTTTCACGAATATAGAACTATCGTTCTATCGTATTCTAATGACTAATTACGTTCAACGAAACTCTAGTGTTATAGTAAAATATTTGTTCGCGAGGCCGCCGTTGTCGTAGTATTATGTTAACGGTTCATCGAGACGTTTTAAACATAACAAGCTTATATCTCATATCTCACGGCGAACTGTTGGAAAACTGGTAAATAACTGGGTCATTTTATTATATACCACACGGTTCAAATGTGTTAAAATGTTTGGTAAACAGACGTTTTTGGAAAAGTTATTTTATTTCCGTTTTTGAAAATGCGTTTACAAATCTCATTTATTTGTTACGAATGTCAAACAACCGACACATTTCCAACTGCTTGACGATTTGTTTAAACGATCTGCTGACGGGAGTACTTTTTGCAATTCCTTTCTTTTTTTTTTTTAGAAAAAGTTTCGGTCAAGTCTATAGTGTCATTAGTTTGTGTGTTAGGCCGTCTTGGATTTTAATTTTTTTTTTTATATTATTCAATTAATGATTTACGACGTCTAAAAGATATTAGAGTCAGGAATGAAATTGTTAAGGTGTCTTACACACTTTGTTCACCAAACTCGTGTGGCTGTACGAAAGTTTTGTTTTCTCGTTTGTCATAATTCTGACCCAGGCTCAAACTTTAATATTATCTCGGAGTTTCTTGAAATAAATAAATAGGTAGATAAAAAAATAAAATAATAAAACTTCGTAGTTTATTTTGAAAAACGTTTTTACGCGTATATGTAAACGCAAATACTCATTAGCGTTTCTACGTCAAAACTGACAAAACTATATTTACCGTAATCGAAGTGTAATGAAGTCAATCAGAACTATATCATATATGAAATCCCATAATCAACACTATATGTATCATATCTCCTGTATATATACTATACACATATATATGCACGAGTTTATTATGTACACATAGTAATTATATATTTCTCTGAGTAAAGATTAGATATTTTATTTGTTTTATAAAATTGAATATGAGTGTAATTTGAATTAATACATACATAGACATACAAATGAAATCATACAGATAAACTTGCGTTCAAATATGATATCTACAACATATATAATATATATACGTAAATATATAGTATTACCAAAGTAATTTGATCTTTGAATACGAATACGATATCAAGTGTGATATTTATTAATGTCATTCATGTCAATATACACATTTTATAATACATCTAAGTATAATATTCCATTTGATTCGGGAACATAACACCACAATTTGAAAATCAAAACTGCCATAAAAATATATTTCGATTTGAAAAGTGTAACTTGTAGTCATTTTTCATCCGAGAATATTGTTGTGTTTTTAAACTGTATTTCATATTTTCTTTGCATTAATGCCATTTCCGATATTCAAAATATATATTTTATATTCAATCAATCAAAATCGGATGGAGCAAAGGTGTTACAAAGGATTTGAAATCTTTGGATTGATTTTTTTGTAAACGGTTTTTTTGTTATTTCTACATTAGAAACAAACCATGTATATCTTATATATAAAAATGAATCGCAAAATGTGTTGTAAGCGCATAACTCAACAACCCCTGAACCGATTTCGCTAATTCTTTTTTTATAATATTCCTTGAAGTACGAGGATGGTTTTTACGGAGAGAAAAATTAAGAAAATTAACCCTAAGGGGGTTAAAAGGGATAAAAATGGAAAAAATCTGCAGCCACTGGAGCTTTGTGGTATTCAATTTAGTCAATAGTTTCGTTTTATATAGCAGAGGCCCCTCAAGAAAGGATTTTCCAAAATTCGACCCCTACCGGGGTTCAAAGGGGTAAAAAGGGTGAAACTAGAAAAATTCGCTTGGCTGGAACTGCTGGAGCTTTGAGTATGAAATTTGGTCAGCAGTTTCGTTTTATATAGTGGAGACCCCATGGGAAAGGATTTTCCTAAATTTGACACCTACCGGAGTTAAAAGGGGCAAAAGGGATAAAAATGAAAAAAACTGATAAAATAAAAATTTATACTGCACACGGGTGAAGCCGGGTTATTCAGCTAGTGTTTAAATATAAATAAGTATTGTGAATAGATCACTTAGGATGAGCTAGCAATTATTTTTGAAAATAATCGAATAATCCTGCAGAGGTATGTTTTCATTGTTGCAAATTGTATTTAGAAAAAAAAAAGTTTATTAGTTCAGTAACGCAGAAAAAAAATAAAACATTTAATTTAATTTAATACTTTCAGAAATACGTGGTAGGTGTATCATAATAACGGACCAATTTATGAGAGATAATAGTTTTAGATTTTCCATCGTTTTAAATGCATTAAAAAAAATGAAAAATAAAAAACTGTTCAACTGAAATGAAATATTTTAACTTTGCCATTAATATTTGACTGTGATAAAAGTCAAGTTTATTACTGAGATTTATGGAATGTTTCATAACAATATGATTGGATCTGATAGCGCGCATTCAATTAAAAATGTTGATGCAGCGAAAGACAACAGAATTACGATTTTTATAAACCCAGATAATATCGCGTTTCCATAGGTACTCTCTATTATAAATGTATTCATTTTAAACAATTTTTTTTTTTTTATAGATTTTTTTCAATTGCGTTTATACAATACCTGTGTACATTTAAAATTTGTGTAATGTGAAATAATTATACACAGAATCTCGCTCGTTCACTATTAACACTGAAATATTGTTGTTTTTTTTTAAACAAATTTCATCTCAATAAAAATTTAAAAAAATTATTTACTTAAAAGTTATTTACGCAATTAAATAACATATAAACTAATTGCTTGATAATCGTTGAATCTGATCGAAAAAAATGAGTACATTTTGATTTTGATTTAGTTTTATGGTATACTTCTTCTCGTGTTTTCTTCCATAGCCCTTGTTCGGTTTGTCGAGCGTATATATATATACGCACATTTTAAACGGTTTTAATCGTCTTGAAAACATATTGTTTTCTGATTTAATTAATTGTTTTGACGGTTATAATTCCTTTTATTTTTATACTGCAACGGAGCCTCGTAAAACGTACCGACTATTATGTCTGGGATTAATATCCGTATGATATTATTACAGTAGGCTTTTATTTTACTGTCACTCGTCATTTGTATACATATTTCAAACACTTGTACTGTTTAACATGACCTTTTTACAACCTATTCAATAATTATAATAATCATCACAACGAATTACAATGTTTATGTTTTACGTATATGCGTCGCATTATAGTTTCGTTTATTACAGAACGAACAAATGCGTATTTGCAGTATATACTAAATAATAATATCAAAAGTGGTTTGTAGTATTTTACTTTGAAGCTTATTGCCTGGGCATTATAATATAATATAGTTTTGACATGCAAAACAAACTTCACAGAAATGCACTACATATCAATAAAGTACCTACCGTCACAAATGGATAGTGTCAACATAACACTGCAATAGCATTACGGTACTCGCAGATAATATACAATACATAGTATGAGCATCACAACGTCGTTCTGGTACGACGTTTATGGCTTATGCTTCTCGCTGTCATGCAAAAGATTAAATTTTTCACTTGAACTATTTTAACGTGGTAAAATATTAACAGCCCTTATCTAGTCGTATATTCAAAATGAAATCGTACGTTTCTTCTTTCGTATGAAATATTAAAATTCGGAAAAAAATGTCTCGCCGAGTAATATTTTTGACCACGTGTTATATTGTTTATACATTATAAATTTACATTGTACATGTCCAAGCCCCGAGCATTATACTTTTCATGTGACGCACGTCAAAGCGTTAGAAATTAAACGATCTCGAAATTGTTCATTTTTCGCGTGTGATGAAACGGTTATGATTATACTCGAAACGCGCGCGCACCGTTCGCTGTGTAACGGCTCCACTCGCGCGCACATAGAACGACTGATTTTAATTAAGCATCACACACAAATAAGAAATATTCATTAGACTTCTGCCGTTGGTGATTAAATTATTTTACGACGAATATACGAGTTGGTGTATTATACTTCACTGTTCGCTACGGCGCGGCAGAGCGTATTTATTCGCACACAACGTCAACACGCGAGTATAGGTCGAATCCGCCTCACTCGTCAGTGGTAACATACAAAATGTTAAAAGATAATAATGATAACAAAGTAAATTATTATTCAAATAACGTACTCGTATTCCTCCGCATTCTGACAAGGGTTGCGAAAACAATTCATTATGATGCCGACACACAAGAATTTAATACACGTATACGAAGTCACAATATACGCAGTAATGCGTATGATATTATATTTTAGAAAACGGCGAACAAAAATGTTTCTGAATTTTTTCATTATTATCATTATTATTGTCATCGTCATTATATCCAAAGAGTATACTGCTTTTTATAGCTGTAAAACGAGTTTCATACATATTATAATCCCATATTATGGTTTCATGTATTATATTTATATATATATATAGCAAAATTATTTGCATTTTCGGTCAACGACTGTATTACGTGAATTTCTTTGATCGTGCCACTGTCCCGTTCTGATGTTCGTGTACGCAATATATCCATCTGGGTTTATAATAATCGTCGTGTTAAGTTTTATCAGTTTATACCTTTTGCTTGTGATATGCATCACCTGCACTGATATAGGTATAGTATACAATACTAGGGTCAGTTATAATTACGTGGGTACCCACTCGAAGTCGAATTAATTACGTTCGAGTATCCTCGAGCTGCAGATATTTTATTTTTGCCCGATAATAATTACGTCGAAGTCGATTGCATATTTTGATGAGTAGGGAGTGAGCCATTTCATTTTAAATAATAAGTAAAAAACTAATTACACGAACAAAATAAAAAAAAAACACGAATTTTTTTATCAAATGATATAGATATGTGGTTATTTTGTTTGGGAAAAACCTGTAATTGTATACAACTATATGTACAAACACGTGACAGGGCATTTGTTGATCTAATGCGGATAGCTGATGTATATAATCTTTTTATAATCTTTTCGTGTCTTTCGTTTGATATTTATTCTTTCCGGTTTATATGATAATGTACAATTTTATAACAGTTCGTTTGTACGTCCCGTGTACGTATGTCATAGAAACTCTAACATTGAATTCAAAAGTTTAGAACAAATGTTTTTTACTGTCTACCGATCATTATCAATAAGAAATAAACACGCGGGAAATGTGTTAGAAAGTTTCTATGGAAAATAAAAAACTACAAACAAAACTTGGCAGCCAACAATAAAAATATGGGTAGGTACGTACGCATCTAGATCATGGGTGGCGACTTTTCGAACGTCGCGTGCCAAAAGTTAATAATTATTTTCCCCTTCTGTTCATTAGGTAATTATTAAAAATATAACACCCATACGTAAGTGAAAACGTGTTATTTAAATGTATCTATTCATAATCAAATCAAATATTTTTCATAAAACATTAGTCTACTTGGGTAACTATTAATTTGCTTATTGATTTGCTGGATGTGATTCTTTTTAATTGTTGTACACTTGATGACCAATTATTCATGTATACCGGGTTTATAATATTTTTATATTTTTTTATGAAGCACATGCGGTACTGAAAAAATCGATAAAATAGTCGATGCTACTCTCTTTAAAGTGGAATAAATTTCTGGAATAGTATTTCAAGCTTGCAAAATCTTGTTCCCTGTATTTTCGATCCAGACGTTTTCGATCCATTACTACGTGTGCTACATATTTGCCATCTCTACACTATATGTTTGTTTGTGTTTAAAGATTATGAATTCATATTAAACTCTCATATTTTTACCCATAAATATATTATTATCGGTACCTACAGTCAAGCGAATGACAATAAACGATTTTTAAGTAGTAGTATTACATTGCATGTACTAATTTCAATAGTCAGAAGTATTTAAAGCTCAAATGTGCTTTTAAATTTAAAATCACTACTCAGATGTGAATCGGTGTCAGTAATAACTGACGGTTGTTATTTTCGCAAAATAAAACGAATACAAAATATTGTAAGTTTCTATTATCAAATTTATAAAAAAAAACATGTTAGTTGTCATAATTTTTTTTTGTAATGGCTTATAGTTGAACACATTATTTTAAAAACAAATATGTGCTTTTAAAATTTCCACCATCTTTTAATTTCAAATTTGTGTCTGTAGTAATTTTTAAAATGTTGACACAAATTTCAATTCTATGAACGATTCTTATCAACTTTTTTCTTTACCATAAAATGTTTTTTGTTTAGGCTGTCGCGTTGGTATAAAAACTACGAAACTTCTGACACGTATTTTCTTTCTTTTTTTTTTTTTTTGCGGACGACCAAAAGAACGCATTTTTCTATCCGTGCGATCTCGTGTCGTTTATAAGTAACAATTTATAAAATGACAGGTGGAAATGGATAAATATTAAATTTATCACAGTAATGGTTAGATTTTCATTGGATGATACTAGAGCTTCTTTCTAAATGTGCTTCGAGCATAGAATACAGGATTAAATATAAGAAAAGACATTTTGGTAACAGAAGAAAACTACTCGTCATTTTTTTCAGTCTGTTTCCCTTCATAGCGTGACGAGATCCTCGGGGATAGATAAACTCTTACGTTATTGATACAATCTATAAAGGTTTTATTGTAAAAAATATCTAAAGACACAAAATGTTTATATACACACATATATACACATTATATATAAATGTATAAGAAAGAATTTGTTGGGAACATGCATGTTGGTTTTTACTAATCAAAAATATTGTTTTCAGACTTATTCCTCTTGTGGCTTTTTTTAAACCATCATCAAAATGATAAATTGCTCATTTTCATAGGTATTTAAGGCCTTATCTTTCCTAACACATTTCATTGCATTCTTATAAAATAAAAAATATATTAAAATATGATAATATTTTATGATGTCGTCTTATTCAATACTCCTTAACACGAATATATAAGTTAATACGTTTATTATTATTACTATTATAATTCAGTCGTGATATAAATCGTTATAGAAATCGTTAAATGTTTTTTACATTTCACTTTTTCCTTTACATTAAAGTTAACGAAACATTTTTTTTTTAATATAAATTCTCATGTAGTAAAATAGAAAAAAAAAGTCATTATTAATTTTGGATATTTGTATCATTATACTTACTTACCTGTGCTCAGGATTGAATAATTTATCACTTGAAATTGTTTTCTCTTCACTTATTATCGAACAATTTTCCCTCGAAGCAGAGGTGGTGAATTCAATTTTAATCATGAATAAACATGTTGTAATTAAGAGATTTTACACATATTTTACACGTGTCGGAAAATATAGTCAAGTTTACAAGAACCTATGGAAATACTATTTAACCCATGATAATAGAGCACACGATTATTATTCATAATTTATATATAAAACAATAATCTAACTAGGTATTATCTTTTATAATATTATATGTTTCATATGTATCCATTGTCTGTTCACTTTAATATTCATGGTGTCGCCGTTTTGACCTAACGATGACAAGGGCGAAATCAACGTTAGGAATAAAGGTCGGACACGGGTAAAATAATAACCTAACCGATATGTTTGCAACGGCAATATAGCCGACGCAGAACTCGTCATACGCTCCGGATATAGATCCTACAATTATTATTATCGCGCTGTTGACGTATGTATTTTCCTCCTAAAATATTAACTAGTGAAATCGATTTATAATTTTATGATTAAGATTTTCCAATGCAATTGAATATTACGTTTAATACGTAAACTGTTTTGTAATTGAATGTAATTGCTCATTATTTATTGGTACCTATGAGAAAGTTTTGAAGCTATTTTTGAAAAGGGTAACGATAAACGACGTACGGATTAATGTTTTATTATTAAACATAATTCATAAGAAAAATTTGAACAAAAAAAAAATGTGACAGATATAGTTTTAATGTATGTCGTCATTATAAATTGTATTCGTAATCAAGTAATATTTGTATGTTTATTATAAATAAAAGTTTGACGATGAAAGTACAAACACAATTCTGGAAATTAATGTATACATAATTTTGGTTACGAGGAAGTTTTATATGGGAACACTGTCTGTTTTAAGATCAATGTACAAACATTAATTAAAATGTTTGCCAATTTATTTCAGTGTAATTAATTATAATTTAATAACAACTAATTTATATTGTTAGAAGATATTTCAAGGTATTCTAGTGTTTCGATGATTTTCAAGATATTAAATTATTCATAGTAAGAAAACAACTTTAAATTAATTTGAATTCGACCTCTTTAAAGTGTCGGGCTTAGGCTTTAGTAGCACTGGAATGTCGATTGTCATTTATTCAAAATCTACTCATGGTACCTCAGTTCTCCCCCCTCCCCTCCGCCCGTCTAAAATACTTCACTACACGCAGACCCACACGTACGCATTATCAGCAATGTAGCGAAACTTCACTATACCTACAAGATTTCATAAACGGCTCCAAAACCACTTTAACCCTCTTATAACAAATATGTCCTTTCACTCGTTTCCTGAAAACCCCACAAGAAGACTTGAGTGCTGATTGCCTAGGGAGTTTTTAACGCTAAATTAAAACTATTTGTGTAATGCACTGCGAGGAGAAAATGAACATAGTACGTTTAATATACAAACTATATAAATAACTGCTGAACGAGAGTCTCGGTATCGTGTAAATAAGTTACTTTTGTTCTCTTTTTTCTGTCTTCCTGAAATCACGAGATAAATATTCCCTAGCCTCATACAACTTTTTTCAACAAAACGGTGTTCTAATTTTTAACGGTTGGATTTTGATTTAAAACATTAACTAGGAACTAAAAGTAAACCGCTATAAATTCTATGGTATTTTTCGGACATACTTCTGATTTAAATTTACTACCAAAATACGTTTTATTTTGTAGGCCATGTTTTCGAAATAGATAACATTAAATAACAATGCATTGTACATGTATCGGATTGAAATCCATATAAAAGTTTATTCAATTCATGTTTGGTTTTTAATTATTGTAAAAAAAATAATAAATAAATAACTCATACCCAACAATAAAATCCGCAAAATTGTAATTTATAACGAATGTTTTACGTACGAAAGGTATTACGTATCATCATATTATATAAGATTCAAACCATAAGTATCTATATTGCGTACGAACGCGTCTTTTATTTTTCATCGATACGAATATTTAGAATCTTAACTACCTCCGGTAAAACGGATCACCTAATCACGACGTGTTGAATCACTGTTGGTGGTCCGCGTGCGATCTCATTACCAAAAAAAAAAAAAAAATTGCGATTTAGATTAGATTTTTAATATGACCGAATCGTTCCGCGACTGATTTCAACCATCACGTAATGCGCCATATATTATTATACGCCGCGTATCGACTCGTACTGCACGTCAGGGGAGGTACACGTCATCTGACGGGGGGGGGGGAGGAAATGTGCTTCGAAATCCGGGGACGGCTTAACTAATAAGCAATGAGATTACAAGGCGATTCGGAAAAATACCAGCGATTTTCCGAGAAAAGCGTTTCCCGTACACGCCGCGCGGTATTTATACATGTACGTATGGAAAGAGATAAAGTGATATACGTTGCCGGGCGCGTGTGCGTATGGCTTTATTTTTACCGCACGCGGGGAGTTTCGCATATACGCCGGGGGAGTCTTCGGGAAATCTCCACCCGAGTCCGTTTTTGACAATCTTATCTGGACGGAAGCGGGTGGGCGAAGAGCGACGACGACGGAGGGAACGGAGGAGATGGAGAAGAAGAAGAAGAAAAAATGTCATTTCACCGTCGTCGTCGTCGACGGGGTTTACGTGGAGCGCGCGTTTGGCCGGGGTAAAACCTTACTACCCATTCCTAATCCGCGGACGGGAAACCGTCGACCTTTTCAATTCCTATTACTCTCGGCTCCGGGTTTAACTTTCCCTTCACGCCGCGGCGTTTCCCCGAGATAACCTAAAACCATATTTACGTGTACCTACCGTGTTATTTACATACGGTCGCGCGAGTGGCGTGTACGTGCGAAAAGAGCGCGGGTAGATTGAAAACCGTTTGCGCGCTAGATAAAACGGTCGTCGGTAAAATTCCGATGTGCACGCGCGGGATCCACGTTTGGCGCGGAGGGGGTCCTTCGTTATTGATCCGTTAACAGGGCGACTCGGCCGTAGGCAGGCAGGCAGGCCGGCCGGCGCGGTGGCGGCGTCGGCGAGAGCGGGGTAGGGGCACGGGGGTGCGAAGTCAGTCATGATTATTATACACAAACCCGAGTGTAATGTGCACCTTTGAGTCGTGCGTTTCGCGGGGACGGAATAAATGTTTAATATTATTATTATTATTATTATTATTATCATCTCGAATCCTCCTACCACGCCTCCTCTCCCCCTTCGTCGAAACGTCTGGCATCGCGACGTGATCCCGAAGGGTGTCGTGTCCGTTTCGTCTGCATAAAACCGAGTCGAGAAAAACGACGGTTTTTAAGTGATTCTCGTTTCTATTTCGGAATAACTGAATGTATAATATGTTGGTACCTAAACCCCCATACCTAGGCACGTTTCGAACACAACGTATTTTACATTTTGTTTTCGTACGGTTTGGTTTTTTTTTTCTGAAACGCGCAAAGCGTTTGTTTTGATAACAACTACGGTTTAACGACCCGAAAGAGTTTTAATTTCGACTACGGGACGAGATAGTTTTGAATTTATTACAGTCGTGTTGTATCTGAATGCCATGTGCTATGTGAACGCCATGCCGCAACGATTTTACGGATGATAAATTATTATAAAAATATAACCTCGTGTAATATGTAAAAGTGTTTAATATCTGAATGTTATTTTCACATTTCTACAGAATTGCGTGTTAAACATTGTATTTATTTTGATTCCTTGTGGATTTATTTTTTTGTACGACTATTGTTTGAAATATTTGTTTCACTTAATTTTAAATTTTTACGCGCTACTTACCTTGTTTAGGTATTTATTTATTGAATTCGTTTATGGTTTCGAATCAAAGCGAAACAAAAATATGAATTTATAGTAAGTTAATATAAAAAAATATATTTGAACTTTTGTTTTAAAACAATGAAATAAAACAACAAAAAAAAGCTCTAACAATACGATTTCCTGTGTATTCGTATTACCTGGTATTAACTATGTAATCACTTCTTTCTTCTTGGATTTTAAGTACAATTGTAAGTGGTTTTTACCTTGTCATTACCGTATTAATTTGTCCCGATCTTTTTATTTCGAGTGAATTGTATTGCATTTCTACTGACCAAGATGTTATACTATAGGAAATAATTCTACTATGAAAATTAAAGAAATTCAGACTTGATTAAATATTTTTCTCACGATTTCGTTTTAAATTACTCGTGAAAAAATGTTGAAAACTGTTTAATAAAATGTCATCATTATTTTATAAGAAAACACCATCAACATATTAACTAGGTACTCGTGAATTAGTTCTTATTCGATGAATGAAAACGTATTGTTTAATCTTAGACCATATAGTTATATTTTTATGAATTATATTAATTAAATTCTGATATTACAATATTTATACAGATAGTAGATGTTTATTCTAATAAATAATAAAAAAAAATACATTCAATTGTAACTGTAAAATGTGTAAACTTAACCGTTTCAACAAATTGTTGAAAAAAATAAATTTCAAACCATAATATATACGCAAATACACATTACACGTAATCATGCAATGTTTTTAACTTTGTTTTTAGTTTTAATGATTTAACCGTTATAAACTTTATATCATTGCTGATTGTTAATATTTATGAAACACCTTTTAGAAAAACCTAAAGGATAAAATAATAATAGTGGTAATATGATAATTTTTTTTTTTTTTTTTTAACTGTATATTATAATATAATGTAATGTATAATGACCGACTCTTGAATAATACACTAACTGCAAAAAAAAAAAAAAAAACATATCGCTGGATTATAGACTAGCGCTATTGTTGCAAAAACTTTTTGAATTACATTTTAGTGCACTTGTACGGTAGAAAAAAAACCCCTGACCAGATGTGATTATTTCGATTTCAAAGTATTCCGTTCGCATTGTTTCATTTTTATTGTCTATACGATTTTTACTCGCAGTGTATCACAACATAAGTACTTATATAACCCAAGTATTTAATTTTTCTTCTTCAAAAAAAAAAAATTTCTCAAGAGATCCAAAATATACGTTTTCTAATTAATATCTACGTATGAAATATACTGTGTCTCCATGAAGTATTTTTGACTTATCATACAAATATTGCACGCGTTCTATCCGTTTCAGAATACGTCACCGAGAATGATGTAAACAAGCGATGATACACTTTTTTTCGTGAAAATAGGCCATTGAGAGGTACTTTTCATTTTTTTTTTCTTTTGCTACAACAAAGACTATATTTTGTGGCGTCTTCAACGGTCGCTGTCGCGTTACGGTTTCACACATTCTTATTTACTTTGCTCAACAGACGTTGTCAAACAAAGTCCACGCGAAAAGTGTATCCGACTCATTCTATACTCAAAGTAGTCACTGATTGTTGAAGCACCACTGCATGGCGTTCAGCATATAGTTTATTCTTTCGTATTATTATTATTACTATTATTATATATGTATAATATACATATAATATACGTTGTATATACATACTTTTAAGTCTACGATTCAAATCAACTCGACTTTCTTTTGTCAACATTTTTCTCTCTCTTATGTTAAAATCAGATATAGACGAGTATTTAAAGTAGTATTTTTCATTTGAAAATACTCAAAAATACGTAGGTACTTTATAAACACGTCTTAAATGGGTGTGTGTATATACGAGTATATATATAATTATTAAAAATATATATATATATATATTTGTATATAAAATTATTAAATGTTTACGTCTCATTAATATTATTAATAGTGTTATCCATTGGCTATAGTCGACATGGGTTTTTTCAAACATCTATCTAGTGGTCAGATTTAAAAACCAAAAACACCAATCGATACGTAGAGAATTGTTTAAAAAAACCATATTATCATAATATTTATTAGAATAAACCCGGGTCAAATAAATCCGTATACAAATCAATGGACCCTATGTCAACTATAGTTGACACGTGGCCGTGAACGTGTTTAATCCCCTTAGGGATCGAATTTCGGAAAATCCTTTCTTAAGAAGCTTCCACTATATAAAACGGAACTGCTGACAAAATTTCACACCCGTAGCTTCAGCGGTTCTGGCCAGGTGAATTTTTCCAGTTTCACCCCTTTCACCCCTTTTAACCCCGTTAAGGGTCGAATTTCGAAAAATCCTTTCTCAACAATCTTCCACTATATAAAACGAAACTGCCGACCAAATTTCACACCCATAGCTTCAGCGGTTCCGGCCAGGTGATTTTTTTCTAGTTTCACACTTTCACCCATTTTAACCCCGGTAGATGTCGAATTTCGGAAAATCTTTTCACAAGAAGTTTCCACTATAGAAAACGAAACTGCCGACAAAATTTCATACTCAAAGCTCCAGCGGTTCCGACCAGGCGAATTTTTCTAGTTTCACCCCTTTTACCCCTTTTAACCCTGGTAAGGGTCGAATTTCGAAAAATTCTTTCTCAAAAAGCTTCCACTATATACCGCCGACCGAATTTCATACTCAAAGCTCCGGCGGTTCCGGCCAGGCGAATTTTTCTAGTTTCACCCTTTTAACCCTTTACCCCTTTTAACCCCTTTTGGGGTCGAATTTCGGAAAATCCTTTGTCAAGGGGTCTCCGCTATATAAAACGAAACCGCCGACCGAATTTCATACTCAAAGCTCCGGCGGTTCCGGCCAGGCGATTTTTTCTAGTTTCATCTTTTTCACCCCTTTCAACCCCCTTAAGGGTCGAATTTCACAAAACTAAGTTAGCCAAAAAAATTTTTCCGTTTTTGCCGTTTTTAACCCCCATAGGGGTGGAATTTTCAAAAATCCCTTCTTAGTGCGCGTCTACGCCATAAGAGCTATCTTCGTGCCAAATTTCAACCCGATCGGTCCAGCGGTTTGGGCTGTACGTTGATTATTGGTAAAGTACACTTTCTCTTATATATAGAGATATACGTATTATAATTAGTTAACCAAATATAGTTAAAACAATTTGTTTTCTATTTTATATTAACAAATCTACATTTCTAGGCTTCTTTGCGAGTTCAGAGTTACCTATTCATTTGATAACGTTACATAACGTTACTTACGTCCGTATATTTGAAATAAATAAATAAATAAATAAATAATTATAGCCAATATTTCTAAACCGTTAAGTCGTTAACTATAAAAAAAAAATATAAATCTTTTTTTTCGAAGTAATTTGTTAATTTAAAATGTGTATCACAGTAATGTATAAATACGGCTCATGGAGGGGGGGGTCTACTCTCAATATCTCCCCCGTAATTACCCCCCCCCCCCCCCGGTAGGAGCAGTGGTTAAAGTGGAGGGGAACGCAGGGGGACACTAGTCTTCTAACTTGTTAATTTGTATTACCTAATTATAATGATATAATTGGATTGTTCATTATGAACACATAATTACGTAACAATGGTAATTGTAATAACAATAATAACCATGAGTGTGTTTGCGTGAAATTTGAATAAGTGAAATTTCACAACATTCTAATATTGCATTAATGACACGGCCAATGAAAGCCAAGTTGCGCACGCCACCCGACCAATAACAGCTGAGCTCCGAGCACAATCCGAAAGCACAGCTGTGCTATCAATGCATCGTATTCTAGACGATCAGTCTAGTGTCGACCGCGGTTCGTAAAGTTCGCCTCGTTTTTAACATTGCCGTTTTAATTTTTCTCCGTAATATTCAGTAATTTTATCGATCGTTCGTTCATAAAGTTCGCCTCGTTTTTAACATTGCCGTTTTAATTTTTCTCCGTAATATTCAGTAATTTTATCGATCGTTATTATTTATCTCGTCAACGACTAATTAAACTTTTAACAGTGACTTTTTTATTTATTACTTCTTACTTTATTACACAAGCCAATACGAACACCGAACCTCTAACAGCAATCCATCGATAAACCGTAAGTAGTACCGATTATATTTATTTACAGTTAGCGTTAGACTAGGCTGGATGATTAGGATATATTATGATTATTGACAGCGATCACTACCCTCCGTCTTTTTTCATGAGGTAGCAAAATCATATTTATGCCTCCCAATAAACAAATCGTCATTTTTGCACCAAAATACGTATAACAATCGAACATATCGGTTATAAGTACCTACTTATTATCTATTTATATATATAAAAATTTCGTGTCACGATGTATGTTCGCGATAAACTCCGAAACTACTGAACGGATTTTGATAAAATTTGGTAACCATTTATAATATGGTCCAACTTAAAAGATAGGATAGTTTTTTTTCAATATTTATATGTGGCGAGCGCCGAGAATATTCTGGAACGGTTATTTATATATATATAAATGGAGCCAAAAATGTAAAACAATTCATAAATTGAGAACGGCTGGGCCGATTTGGCTCAAATTTTTTTTGAATTGTTCGTAATTGCCAGGAGAAGGTTTTTACGAAAAAAAATTTGAAAAAACCCAATTAGGGGAGGTGCTGAAACGGGAATTTTGTGATGTACTTTTGAAATTTTAAATAGTTGCTATTGGTTATAGGAAAAAGTCAGCCCATTTATATCATATAACCCATTTATACATATTATGTACGTATACCTATACTGTAACCATAGTGACCATTATCATTGCTTATAAATTTTTCTGCGAATCATTTTCAATTAAAATATATATACGGGTTTCATAAACTTTTCACATATACGTACATACTTACAATAGGTTAGTAATTTTTCATAATACAAAATTCCCGTTTGAGCACCTCCCTTAGGGGGATGTATATAAATAAATCTACAAACTTATTTTTCAAAATTGAACCCTTAAAAGAAGGGGTAAACTTTTCACGGGCTAGATTTTGAGATGCAACGATCAGCGAGTAATTTGATGAATAGATTATTATGTCATCAAAAAAACCCGACGATCATTACCAAAAACGAATTGATTTTGCAATATCATATTATTACATAACTTTTACCGAAATTGCGTGCGTGCGCGCACCATTCTTCTTTCAATCGTAGACGCCGTCGTCGTCGCCAATAAGTCAGTTATTTTTTATACTGCAAAATTCACTGAAAATATATGGCAAAACAACGTTTGCCGGGTCAGCTAGTAATTATATAAGATATAACCTCTATATTTTTATTTCTGTCGTAATAATTCGTAAACATCTCAATCGAATTAATTTTTATTTAAAAAAATATCTGATAATCGATCAGATGAAAAATTACGTATCTTTTAATTTCTATTGTTTTATTAATTTTTTTAATTTTGTTTTTTATAATTAATTATTTTTCTATAACTATAATTACCAGTTAAAACAAATTATACAAGTTATTTTAAAGTTTTAAAATAGGTACACTGTTAATTTCTTATTTTATTAAAAATGTGTCGACGATTCATTTATTTCCGGAGGTTTTTTTCCGTATCATTTTGCTACCTCAGTAGTTTTTTCCCAAATGGCGTTACTGCCTGCAATGGTCTGTCTATGTTCGATTCGAATTGTTTTCATGGTAACCGACAAATGTGCCGTTGTCGATATTATGTATGGCCGATGCGCGATAATAACATTGAAAACAAGTTATCACTTTTCGGTTTAAAATATAGTTTTGGATAAATAAATGTTACAATTTACAACAAAAACAATAATTTAAAGTATGCGGAATTTTCCGCCGGATTGTGTAACCGCTCACCCCCTGCATACCCCGTGCTTACGCCTATGAAATAACCCATCGCCAACTCGGTTGTACACAATTCCGAATTAAATATTACAAATAACTGTTGTATGACGTACTGAATTAATTATGGAGATTCTATTTTAAATTACTGGTAAATAATTCGCGTTTTTAAATTCTATTTCCATTTTAATCTACCAAAAAATACCAATATTATACCTTTATATTTTATTGTCGATTGTTTATATTGTCCCTAATAATTATAACTACTACCTATGAGAATTTAGCATTTTTTTGCAAAAAGCAAGTCTGGCCATCGGCATTTTTTCTTTCTTTTTCTGTGAGTCTTATATAATACTTTTGTGATTAGTTTTTTTTTCTCACGGGGAAATTTATATTAATTTGAAGTAAACGATTCGATTGAAAGACGAGGAATTAATGAAAGTGATTTTCAATATAACAAATGTAGTTTTTTCTTCTTCAATATTTCGGAGGTAGGTACTCACAAATATAATCCAACAGCCATAGCTATTCGTAAAACGTAACCGACAGAGGTAAATGAAATACTTACAATTTAATGGTATTTGCGGAAAGTGAAAGAGAAATAAAAAAAAAAAAAAAAACGAGAAAAGATTATGGATTTTCATTTCCTCGTCCTTACCCTAAACGGATAATAATTCTATAAAAATGTCCCGGAGACAATATTCCCTCGTCGAACGACCGACGACGGAATCATTCTTTAGTAATTTATCGT
This sequence comes from Drepanosiphum platanoidis, assembly GCA_948098885.1. Taxonomy (NCBI): domain Eukaryota; kingdom Metazoa; phylum Arthropoda; class Insecta; order Hemiptera; family Aphididae; genus Drepanosiphum; species Drepanosiphum platanoidis. Next base: position 17,987,785 of record OX402531.1, read on the forward strand.
CGGCGTAAAGCGCGTGGAGATGAAATGACGAGCGACGGCCATTTATTGATTATAATAATAATTAGGGTTCATTTAAAATTCCGAACGGTGAATTAAATCGGCCCCGGTGAATAATTCCGTTCGATACGGATTTCGGAACGGCGAAATGTATACAGAAACCGCGGCGGAGACGACCGTCGTCGTTCTCCGCTGAGCGTACGGTTTTAACGACCCGTTAGGTTAGTAACGCCGCTCGTGTTTGAAAACGATTGTTATCGCAATAATATCCACGTTAATATTATAGATATTTATATATTTATAAGTGCGTTAGTTTGACGGAACTCCTCCAGACACCTGTCTACTCGTGTCAATGTGTACGATAATAATTATTGTCGCCAACGGTGATGCCGCGTTTAATTAGTCGGTGTGTTAAGATATAATATCTGCAGACAGCTATCGCGCGGAAGAGTTTAAAGTAAATCTCCGGCGTAGGGTTGGATGTATAATAATAATAATAATTGGAAGCGGCTAAATATCAGCGTAATACGCGCGAGACCGCGGGGATTGTTTGTCCCCGGGATTTCACGACGAAACGAATATCACTGGGCATTTTGAACGCATTATAATAATATTGTAATTCGTATTATATTGTTATTGCACTGCGGCGCTGTTTATAATAATACGGTTCGATATCGGAATGTTCGTCGTGAGCGATCGTTATTGTTTTTGTACGAAACACTAAGCTCCCTTCGCACATGCTGTGGCGCATTATAAATCATAAAACTCATAAGTAGGGCGGTGAATTATATATTTTACAAAATCTGTCGAATATACGCGCAGTCATGCCGTAAAAATTATCACAACGTACTAAAAACAAAAAACAATTTAATTCTAAAGTTTAAATTTGCGATAAAAATATATTGATAGTACAAACTTTAAATAAACGTTAATAAACGTAAACAATTGATATTTAAAACTCCACAAAAGTATGTTGGCGATAATGATTATTAAATTATTGATTGGATTTTCTAGGAATTGTTTAGTTATTTTTTTTGGATTTTAAAGGTTATATATTATTATAAAATATTCGGGTAAAAATCTTTAAATACGTATGACCGAAAAATGCGAAAATCGCAGCGAAAAATAACGAAATAACAACCACAATAAATAAAATGAAAAATAAAATCGTATACGCGGAATCGTCATGAAATATTTTTCGATATAAACTAGAAACTATTTCGACCACGGAATATAAAAAAAAAAAATAAACTAACGCATATCATAATTCCCCGCCCTACTCGTACGCATAAAGTATCATGGTGGCGATGTTTATGCGATTGTTTTTAAAAATGCAACGAGGTTTTAACGCATTCGTTGTGCAAACGTCGTTGATTATCATCGTACATTTTCATTAAAGCGTTGCGCAATGATGTGGACGCGATTATACACCGCACTATGCCCGTGTGCTCGAATTAATAATCATAAATTCAAAATAAACGTTTCGATAAATTTTCGAATCATTCGGATGTCATCGTCGCGTTCGTTTCGCGTGTCGCGCGGTGTCTGCTGCGATCCCCTCGGAAACGAAACCCGTGCGCGCGTCGCCGGTTAATCGAACGTGTGGTGTAAACCGTTTATCGTTAAAAAATGCGCACCGTACACTTTAGTCGCGTTCGAACGTAAACGAATTCACTCTCGAGAAACAGCCGACGGCATAATACGGAAAGCCGAATACATATTGTCACACGTGTTAATCGAAAACATGTGAAAACGTGATACGACAAAATATAATACATAACGTTAAAAAAAAAAATCTACTTAAAAAAAACGCGTACATGCCGAAAAGCTTTTTCGTTCGATTCGATTCGGTTGAATGTGAAACGCGCTCAATAATCAAATCGCATACTGCTCCGAACTCATTACGCCGCGGTATTTGTATTTCTCCGACGAAAAGTTTTAAATTTGCAAACATCGTGTTCGACCACCACTTGTGCGGATTCTTCTTCCTCGATAATTTGACCTTAACTTACAATATTAAACCGGATTAAAACGCGCCGGCCAATACCGTGTTTCAGCGTTACGTTTAATCAATTTAATAGCTCTTCGGGGGGGGGGGGGGAAATAAATACATTTCTTTCGTTCTTCTCTCCTCGTAACTACCGACTGCATAATGTTATTATTTCGCGTGTGATTGATTCACGTGTTCTTCGCGTCGGCGACGTAAACTTTATAGTATTATAAAATTTGTTCTCATATCCACGCATGTCTAATGTCGAAATACGCACCGGTCATTCGTATCTTACACGTAGGTATATCGTGGCCCGTCAATATTTAAATGCCGACGCCGCGCCGGTGTGACGTTATTGACCTATTTTTCGTCAATATTTAGGTTCGAGCGATTCCCATTGTGCTTGCTAAAAAATACGCCATAATAGAACCATTGAATTTGCATATTCCCGTTTACGTCGATGAATACTTGACACCGGCTAGGCGTTTGTGCTTTTAAAATCGTACCGTCCACAATATTGATGTCATTTGATCACGCCATTCACATTGTTCGTGCATACCGTGTAGACAATACCGAAAAACAAAGTCGCAAACTTTTTCAAACTTAATTGTAACTGCGCTACAATAACTTGCATTATTTAATATGTCATTGACTGTTTACGTCGTCGTATTCGTTATTTTTCACTGCGCGCAATACGATAAATAGTATTATTAATTTCATTCGATTAATATGAATACGAAATGAAACGACAAAAAAATTAAATACTTTTTTTTTTATCATAAACTAACCTATCGCGGATTATTAATGCATCGTGTGAAATAATACATTTTTTTATTCATTATTCAACACCATAAATATTATTTTTAATATTAATATGAAAAAAGTTGATTGACATTTTATTTGATCAAATATACAAATATTTGTTAAATTATTTTTCAAAAAAAAAAAAAAAAATTATATAATATAAAAATAATAACGGTTGAAATAATTGTAATATCGTATTCATATTTAAACGGTCTGTGTGATCAATAAGTAATATGTAATAGCCAACACACAATAACCAAATACATTTATAAGTTTGATTGAAATAATAGAACATTATAGTTTCGTTTGGATAGTTCAAAAGGAAAAGGGTATTATTTCGTTTCGAAATAATTTATAAGACTATTATTAATAATTCAAAATTTACATTTATTGAAATTATTGAAATCGATACCGACAGCTCGATGAAATGAAATGATTTTAGTTTATTATTTACGATCTATATTTAACACGTATCAATAGACTTTTGATTTAACTCGAGCAATCAAATCGACCATTTAGAACATTTACATTTCTGTTCAAATACGTACGCTGTATTAAAACAGTATTGCTTACTTAACGAATTGTATTCAAAGTGCTCTTTGGTGTGCTATTACTTACAAATAATTTGATGTACTAATATGGCCGAATAAACATCATAATATAATAGGTATCTGTTCGACTGTATGTTGAACTTAACTACGTCAATATAGCTGATGAAAGCAGTTATTTATTTAGCGCGTGGTTTCGGTTACGAGCATTGATTCTAAACGACGAAATTTATAATGAAAAAAAAATACGCAATTAAATCGAACGTAAAACGGAAAAAAAATCACCGCGCTAGAATATTAATGAGTAAACAAAATGTTTACACCGCGGTCCTCCGAGATCCAGTCTTTCTTCTAGCAGGAATTGACAGAGGCAGAGCGCTGTCTTGTTTCGTATGAGAGCGTATCGGGCGTTCGGGAGCAATCGGATTACTTTATTTTATGCGTTGTGTTTGGCTGCGACGTTTCCGAGGTAAAAGGATGTGCGCGTTCCAGAGTTATGCCACGTTAGGTGCTCGGGGCGATTGTTTTCGTTAAAATCTAAAATCGAACGTTGGCAAGTTTATTATTATCGAGTGGGAAACGGGATGCTTTGGGTTTACCCGCGCATCGGGTTTTCATTTCCAATCACCAATGCGTTTTCCTTCGTGATCCTTCGTATTCCGTCCGATGTCGTAGATGCATCCACATTTAAAGGAATTAAACGTGTTTGTTTATAATAGTGCTGATACCGACCCTTGTACGTCAGTTCTTTGTTTGACATGTAGTGTTGATTTTTTTTGTCCGCTGACGCCGTTAATGATCTGTTGGTCAGTACGTTGTTCATTAGCCGAAAGGTTTTTTTTTTGGCAGCGGCGCGTATAATGCGGAGGAGTAGTAGTTGTAAACGAGACCACCTTGTCTCCCCATACAGCGCCGAAGGCAGCTGACAGGTGGACAAATATAGCAAAGGTTTTAACGGTAAATACGGGCAGATCGCCTCGCGTGGTGCGCCCAACGTTTCTTAATGTTAAAAGATCCGTCGCCTTGGCAGCCGAATTGTCGTTGACCCGTTGTGGAGATTATCACGTGCAATCGAACGTGCGGCGACAGTTTATTACTCACAAATAATAATAATTTAACCAACGATTTTACCACGTATTTGAGTTTTTTCTTTTTTAAATCTTATTTTTAGACGTTACTATATTAGCTTACGAACGTGGAATTTTTTTTCTTTAACATAAATCAATCGAACGAAATAAATGCGTAGTGTTAACGTGTTTCACATAAATAAATCAATTTATTTTCGTTTATTGTATGATTATTATTAATTAGTCGTCAGTATGGATAAAAAAATAAAATGGTGTGTGTGTGTGTGTGTAGAATCGTTAGGTCATGTAAAGCACATTTTTACAAAACCTATCTATTTTCTCGACCAACCAATAGGCAAAAATATATAAATATCTGCCCAAGTCTTTACTTACGGTTTTAAAATATATTATATTTCAGCATGAAATCATTACTCGTTACATATTTCAATATGTTCCGTTTCGCATATGTTACGATGACGAATAATTTAAAATTTATATTTACATTTTGGAATGTGTTTTGTACGTTCTAAAATATGTATTCATCGTTTAAATATTAACGCAACAGTTTATTTAATGATTCGAACGGAATCAAAACGACATTAAGTGTTCATTGGTACCTGTATAAAGACGCATAGTCATTGTACGCAAAGTACAATTTTAATGACCTTTTGTGGTACTTTGGCTTTAATTTATGCGTGATCACATGTGCTTATACAAATATTCAATAAATTGTATCCGCGCGTTGGAGAGTAGCTAATAATTTTGTTATCTTTGTTTTGTTTTAGGTGAGTACTCTGGTGACAGTAATTAAACACATCTAAATAATCAACTACCGCTTGACTCTGTGAGATAAGTAAAACGGTAGGGTTTAAATATCATGCAATTTCATATTGGGCGACAAACCGTCATTGTTTAAAACATTTTCGTGACATTTTCACTCGCACGAATGTACTCGTATGTTGAATGAACGTAAGTACCTAACATTTTGTTAACCGTAATCGTGTTATGTACGAGCCATAAACTCGTAGCCGAGTATAATTTAGCTACTCAATTAATGATAAATTATTGTTTTGTAATTATTTAATCGATACAAATCAAAATACAATTTATTTAAAATTATATTGATTTTATTTATTCGGGGAAAAATATCGTAATAATTTCCAATTTAATATAATCAATTTAAATAACTTATTAAATCACACGTTCGTGCATTTATGCGCAATCTGACAAAGTAGAGACTAAAAAATGTTTCTCGTTCCTTGGACTTTTATTTATATTTATAAACGAAATAATTCATGTACACGTGCTCGTACATTATTCACGTAAATGTTTATGTCCAAGGTATATATATATATATATACAAGTCTTTGTGTTTTTGTAAAACAATAAACAAAAAACAAACAAAAATCCCCATATCAATATTTTTTACGGGTATTTTATTTTATTATTTTATCTTTTTTTTCTTTTTTTTTTTACAAAGTCGGGGTTGGATTAAGTCAGGTAGTTATAATAAACGTACGATTATTAAACGCGGGTTTTTAGTCTTTACAATGCATTATTTGCTGTAATCATATGTAGTTCAATAGTCGTATTATTACATCAAATGATGCACGCGCGAAAACGATAAATCTTTATTGTAAAATAGTCTAATCTGGAATTAAATGTTGATAAAAACTGCGATGGGTTCTCACTCCTTGTGCGGATGAAATGCACCGGGTACAATTATTGAGTAACAATACTGTGTCTATATTATTTAATAATATTTATGGATATATTTGGCGTTTTAAGGAAACACGAGTGATTATTTCTCGGAATATATAAAAAGGATTACTATAGATATGTACGTAATTATGAAAAAAAAATAATTTTCTCGTCTCTATACATAATAACGGTGTAAACGACGTAAACGACGGTATTTAGAACATTTTATCGAAAGTTAATTTTATAAACGGCAATAACTTAATTTCTAATAATTGATTTTAGTCTTAAAAATATTAAAAAAAAAGTGTCTACTACATAACAATGTCTTTAAATGTTGAACGGATGATCAATAATACATAGAAAATATACCACGTACGTAGGTATCTATTACGTACTATGTTTTGGTAAATCTCTTCATCCACATTTTTTGATAGTTTATTTTTCGATTATTTATAAATATCCCTACGTTATAAAAAAATCTCGACTTATATTTATGTACTTGGATACCTACAGGAAAAAAAAGTTATCATTTTTTTCTTTTTACTTCAAAACTTGAGATGATTGAGTCCCACATAAAATACACACGACGCGCGACGTGTAAATATAAAAAGGTCAGAGAAAATATTTTTCTATTTATTTCAATTGGGACGTTTTTTCTCACATTCCATTTAAAGTTTGTTGCAGTTTTTTTCTGACAAAAAACACTTCTATTCATTTACTTCCTAACCAATTATGATAACTTGCTTTTTTTTTTTATTATAAGTAATTATAAAGAAAGTTTTTATTTTTTAATATTTTCGTGCTTTTCGGATTATTGTTTGCTATTTCTTTTGAAAATACCATATTATTATAAGTATAAATCTTTACGATCGCAAAACTTGTGAAATAGGTATTCAATATTTTATTTTCGACTCGAGCTTTACTCCGCATTAACTCGGTATAGTTCATTATCCACGCAAACGATTAAAATGATAATTAAATAAACAGTAGTGATTCGTAACAGTTATTCGCGCGCGCGCGCGCGTTCACAAACGGTTTGAAATCGAAACAAATGATAATCGAGGAAATTAAAACTCCTATAAGATATTTTGTCGTGCGCTTTTCGATATAAACTTTCTACGACACTATCCGGTTCTATCTGATGATCGTCCTTTGATTTAGCGACTTGAAATAATCGCGATACGTCGTATTCCGGGATATTCATTGGATAATTTCAAATCGTCGCGACGATTGCTTCGATATGACCGCCGTATACGTACATCTGGTACGTCGAACGATATTTTTATACGCGTAGCGTGCGAATCCAACGGGACACCTTCAGTCTGACGACGCGTGTAGTAAAATGGGTGCATTTACGTACCTTGTTATTATAATAATATGTTTATACGGAAATCGTTGTTCGCGCTGTGCACTGTCGTTTCGATGACGTTAATATATACAATCCCGCGTTATCACGTAAATACGACGAGCCGAATATCCGTTTCATCTGCGAATAAATCAATGAATGTTTCCTCGGAGAACACTCAATTCTTAAATGCACGAATAACGACTAAGGGTCTTGTCCTCGGGGACTCGTCGATTGAATACAGCTTCGGAAACCACCTCTAACGCATTAATCTCGTTGGCCGTTCCGCGAACAAGATTAGTCGCCCCAGAGACCGCCGCCGCGGCGCAAAACTAGTAATATTTTAAGTATATATACATACACACACAAACACACATATAACGTAGGCTGGTAACAGTTGTAATAGTTGGACGCTTTGAAACACTCACGTGATGCAACGCACACAAATGCAAACACTGACGGGAAATAAACCGGGAAAACTGTTTTGCGGCGGAGCGTATATCTACGTATTATATACATACATCGGATGGTTAAATTGCCTTTCATACCAGATAAACCTTTCGGTGCATGCGAAAAAACAAAAACAAAAAAAAAAAAACAAAAAAAGGGGACCGACCTTATGTTCGGCAATATTCTTGGGGATTAAATTGTTCGTCATTTAAAATACAAATGTTTGTTTTAATTGAACGAGCTCGTTGTTTATAATAATATCTTTAATCAACTGTAATCTGCGGAACGTTTAATAATAATGGTCTGAACACGTGAATTAAACACAACGCAACGTGTAACGAACAAAATGTGATATTCGCAATTTATCATCCCGAAACAATCCTCTGCGCGGAGGGTGTGATTTGAAATTCCGCTAGAGAGCTAATGATTTAACGACGGCAAGTGAGCGTTTTTTTTCCCCTTCCCCCTCAAAGTCTCACACAAAGTGCCCCGCGATCGTTTTTTTTTTATATAAGAGGGTCACTACGGATGCGGCATTTCCTCATTTAGAAGAAGTTTTCGGGAGAAAAAACCGACATTAAAAAACCCGTTAGAAAAAGTGTCTTTAACAAAATTCGGATTATTGGCGAAAAAACTGCTGAGCTCTGCGCGTTTAGAATCGGGTTTCAATTGCTCGCGACACCTCCGAAACGGCGATCACAATTAGTCAGCGAAGAAGAGAACAATGGCATTTTCCAAGTTTCGTATATAGACATGGACGTTCAAATCCATAGTGATTAAAAATATATATAAAAGAAATCTGTGGTCATTCTATAAATGTTTTTGATCCACCTATAGTTTACGATGAATTATATACGCGATAACTTCCCGTCGCAAACCGTTATATAACTCTGTCACAATCAATAGAAACATATATATACTCGTATATATATATATATTACGAACCAAGAGTCTTCTGATATATAGTATATATAATACTGTCGCTGTAGTTTTCACACCATCTGCAGCCGTCGTCGTCATCATCCGACCCGCAGGTAACGCGTATGGAATTGTGCACCATCTATATACGCGCGAGATTCGCGCACGAAATAAACGAAGGCATTTTAAACCGACCTCAACCGACTTACGGTATCGCGGAATTCGGCGTGTATATGAAGACTTGACATTAAATAATTTATGTCTGCCAGGAAACAACCCTTTGGTATCCCGAAATACTATGTAGGATATACGAGTATATATATATATATCGCAAACACTTTTACGATGGTCCGTTTAACGGTTTTATACCTTCCTCATATATAAGCGCGCGCATATATAGTCTGTATATGGCTACCGCCCTTTAGCGCGTGTGTATATTATACGGTGTAGTTTTAACGACGTGTCTCCGCGTTTATTCGCTAATATAAAGAGCATATATCGTTCAGCTATTAAAGTCGGTGGCGAAAACGATCGGCGCGATATAAAACAATCATCGTAATAGGACGTGTGCGGTACACACACATATATATAAATTATTAAATATATAATACTCTTTATAGAATTATTACGATCATTACTTCGATTATTATTATTATCATCACTGTAGGTACTAATATACGTATTATTACCAATGAGTATTTTTCGACAAAAAATGCATAGCGGTTTCTCGTTTATTATTATGATTATTATTAAGTTCAAAATAATAATAATAATAATACTAAAGAATACGTATAAATAATAAAGTATGAGCAGAAAACGCATCTTGCCTTAATGGACCCATTGTTGTGCGCTCGTCGGGTGTATAACAGGCGGCCTTTATTAATTCACTCGTGGGCTAATTGCATTATTATTACCTCGACCGTTTGTTTCTGGCTTCATTAGCCAAGCTGCCACTGGTAGGAGGTCCCTCGTCACTGCAGGTACACTACTGCTGCGTGGGTATGGCCGTCGAGAAAACGGCGACGGACCAGAGAATATAAAAGAAAAAAAACGGAAAGATAAAAAATTATGCCGTTAATAATAATAATATTAATAAATAAGAATTATGATAATAATAGTAATCTGCATTTCGCACGGTTAAATGCGCAGGAATAGCGGCTGCAGTTTTGTTTTTCGTTTCGATCAAATCTCGATATATATATAAACACGACGTGCGTAGAGAACACGTATATTATAATATTGTATGTTATTTTAATAATATTTATATTTAAATTTTCTTTCGCGATTTATTGTCTGTTTTTATCGCCGCGACGCGTGTGCACCCGCAATTACGTCGATGCGATATAACATCGTAAGTCACTTTTTCCCTTCTGAATTATTACTTTTACGTCGGATAATCCGTCGAACGGTTTTTCGCAAAGACGAGATAATGCACGCGGCGTTCGAACACGGAAGGAAAGGCGCGCGTGCTCGTTCGCGAAAAGTTTTTTTTTATTTTTTCGCTCGTTCGTCCGGACGTGTGATATTTTATTTGCCCGTTACGATGGATCTACGCGGTCGTGATGATGAAAAAGATATACGACGAGACTATATTATAAATCATGACGATAATATAATTCTCGACCGAATGTAGTAAACGAAACGCCGCGCGCTATGTATAAATCAACATTTTAGCATCGTCGTTTGATTTTAAATTTTTAACGAGTTCCCGTTACAATTACGTTTAATTCGGTTTTTTTATTTCTCTCCTTTCGCTCGCTCGCTCGTTTCATGTCTTGTCACGAAGTGGTCACGTTAAAACCGACGGTAATTAAATTTATTAACGACCGCGACACGTAAATATAAATTGCCCGTAATTGACTGGTTTATAATTAATTGACGGTTACCTTCGCCCCCCCCCACCGACGACAATAAAACAAAATCATTACGCGTGAAATTCTATTGCGTCGTCGATTCAAATATTCGACGAACATAATACTTTGATGGAATATAAATTGGTAGAAAATTTTGCCCCTCGCGTGTTCTAAATAATAAATATATTTTTTCGTCGAACTTTTTTTCATTTCGGTAAATAATAATAAAAAAAAAAAATGTTAACGGAACCATCCGCGCCTACTCTTACCGTTTCGATTGTTGCGGCGTTTCGTAACGTTTTTACCTCGGGTCGTTTAACGGTAAATTTCACCGCGACAGTTTAAATTTATTTAGCCCTTCGGGGAGACCAGAGCCGTGCTCTATTTATCGCCGTCGTAAATACTAATTTTCATTCTTAAAATCGGAAATTTCAAGCGACTTTGAGAAGGCGCGCGCGCGCGTTCGTTGGCATCATTTTTACTACAACGTTATTTTTACAGCTCTACGGAGATTCGGTTTATTATTATAGGCGCACATTATAATCATTCTTCTCAGTTAGTTACGTTTGAATAATTTTTTAATTATCGTTATTTTTTTTTTTATTATTATTACCAACACTGGTTTCCAACAGTTTCTGCATTGTCCACGAATAAATATGTAAATATTACTACTACTATGGGTTGTTTTTTTTTTTTTACATTTTTATTTGAACATTAATTTCCGTGGCGTTGAACTTCGAGCCCTCTTTTTATTTTGTGTTCTAAGTAAATATGTCGCATAGGAGATTATAATGAAAAATAAACGCTGTCAAAAAAAAAAAAAAAACTCACAATATTCTTAACATAGGTGTATATGAATAGGTACTAGCGAATTGAACTGTCCATAACGTATGAGCGTCAATCTAATTTTTCTGGTCCGTACTCATCGCCGTATCGCATACATTTTCAATAACCCAGACAAGGTTAAACGACTCGAGTAACTAAAACTAACGTAAACTTAACGGTAATAATGACAAAAGTCTCGGTAATAATTTTATTCGTATTAATTTTTGAAACTTTTTTTCACGTTTAAACGTGGACGATATTTTACACGTTTGTGGTATTATTTTTAGAACGAAAGTAGTATGTGGTAATTATAAATTGTGTTTATACAAATACAAAAATACTCCAATTACAATACGCGTCTATATTTCACGACATATAATTAAGATTATTATGACTTTAAAGCTATTTTCGATAAATGAAATTGCCAATTGGACTACACACAAAATGTTGAATTTTTTTTTTTCTTCCGCTCATTCTATTATAGTCACAAGGACCCCCTCATTAAAACGCATATATCAGTAACAGTTCGTGATTTATTTTGGCTTTACTGAATACACATTAACGTTTTTGTTGCGACAAAATACAATTATCAAGCGACCGATAATGAATAAAATAATGGACCGAGACGAAATCGATTGGGATTTAAGAAGCTTTTTTGGCTGAATGATTCCAACGCTTGAAACATAATATCATAATATATACGTAGTATAAGAAAACAGATCTTTTAGTGGCAATCGCAGGACAATTAAACCGGGTGTGTTGTGTGTTAAAAACGGCTTCTTTGTTGATGAAATTAACAGACATAATAGGGATTTTATAATCAATCGATAACCATTAACTATCGACGACCGTTTTATTCTTAAACAAATAAACTATATAGTTTTTTTAATTGTCATTATTAGATTTTAAAAAAAAGCGTCTAAAGTTTTTACAACTATGCGTCTATACTTACGTACATCACACCAATTAGTGTGTTTTTTATGATTTTTAAAACGATAAAATAGTATGGTTAATAGGTAAATAAGATTTAATAACATCGAATCGGTAATGTTATTTTTCCAATTGATTACGAAATAAGGAACACAGTTGACTAAAATAATTTTTTAAACACTCTCGTCGCATGTCAAATCAATTTCGATCGCACGAATTTAAAACTCTTTAAAAATTGGCATAAATGCTAAATCTAAATGAAACATATTATGTACGCGTTTTCTTAACATTTCGTTACGTTTTTAGTGTACGACAGGATTTGTAAAATCTAATTATCGAAATATCACGTTGGATAGGACGTAAAATAATTTGTATTTTACAAGGAATATAGAATTATACACCTGTCCTAGGAGTCTAAAAATGAAAATTTATCGTTTCTTTACAATATACTGAACTGATATATATTATGTTTATTTTAAATTTTAATTGAAATTCACTTTTTAACAATTTGGTTATTTATAGATTATGCACCAGTGGTAAATTTGATAAATATTTCGTTTTGCCGGGTTCGAGATGCCCATAAAATAAACGTTGCTCGAGCTATTAAATTTTAATCATTTTATACAGTTTGAGTTCGTCGCGAACGAAATAGAAACATAACAATATCTGTGACACTGAATTAAATTTTTATCCAATTACCTGGAAATCGATAGGCTACGCTTAATAGAATAATTTCATTAGTTATCTCTATGTTATATTTTCAACGTCCCTTTACCCGTTTGTGTTTAAAAAAAGGATTATTTTTACCTAAAAACCAAACCGTAAACCCATCGCGTTAAAATTTATTTTCTAAACATGTTTGAAATGTATCTGGGCAACGTATAGTATAATATTCAACTCGTACATAAATATCGATGTCCTGTTTTAGAATGTTCATAAATAAATAAGTATAAAAAAATAAACCGAAACATCTCAAACCACGTTATATTGAAAAATGTTTACCGTATATAAATTTAAATATGAAGTGCATTTCGTCTAAGTACACACGTTTACATATCAATATGACGTGACCTTGCTCATTATTATTGTTTTGTTAATATTTTTATATTAACAAACACTAAATTATTTTACGGAGAAATATATCGTCGTTCGAGTTTTAAAACGCGTATTCCGTGCAAAACTAAAGTCCCAAACGTCCCAATTAAAAAAAACGATGGTAGCTTTGCAATATCTGATACAGATAAAGCCGAACTGTTCAAACTCCATCTATCGGAGATTTTCCAGCCTCACCCTGATATTTTCTCTCCTAATAACATCAACTCTGTGGAAGAGTTTCTAAACTCCCCACTACCAGTAGCTCACCCTGTCAAACACTTCTCTCCGAATGAAGTTAAATATGCTATCGATAAATACCCTCTCAAAAAATCTCCCGGGTTTGACCTTATTACTGCGGAAGTTGCCAGATGCCTGCCAAAAAAAGCGATCATCCACATCACACATTTATTCAACACTGTTCTCAGACTTTCGTATTTTCCTACTCTCTGGAAATTCTCGGTTATTATTCTAGTTCCAAAGCCCAATAAACCTCCTGACTCCATCTCCTCTTACCGACCCATTAGTCTGTTACCTTTTTTCGCTAAAATCCTCGAAAGACTTTTACTTAAACGAATACTACCATGCCTAACTATAAATTCCACTCTTCCCAACTCCCAGTTTGGATTTCGTTCTACCCACTCAACAATCCACCAAGTCCATAGAGTTGTAGATGCAATTTCCTACGCATTAGAAAAAAAATTATATTGTAATTGCGTTTTTCTCGATATCTCGCAAGCTTTTGATAGGGTCTGGCACCACGGGCTCCTTTTCAAATTGAAAAAAATTTTACACCCTATTTACTACATGATTATCAAATCATATCTTACGGACAGATATTACAGTACTCGCGTCGGCGAAACCCTCTCGAGTATAGCCAAAATATCGGCAGGCGTTCCGCAAGGTGGAATTCTTTCGCCTGTGCTCTACAACATCTACGCCTCTGATCAACCAACCTCCCCTGATACGCTAGTCGCCGACTATGCCGACGATAAAGCCATAATCACAATAAATAATGACCCGGTTATTGCTTCCCACCATCTTCAAAATCACCTCTCCCTCATGGAAGAATGGTACACCAACTGGCGGTTGAAAATAAACCAGTCAAAATCCGTGCATTGTACATTCACCCTTAAAACTACTACCTGTCCAGATGTCACCATTCATGGTATCACTATCCCAAACTCTCAAGCAGTTAAATATCTTGGACTAACTCTTGATCGTAGATTAACCTGGGCCCACCATATTAAGTCAAAACGTATAAACTTAAACTCTCGATTACGACTACTTAAAATATTTATTAACAATAACAAATTCACTAATATCAACACAAAACTGCTCATATATAAATCCTTAATAAAACCGGTGTGGACCTATGGCATCCAGCTGTGGGGTAATGCCAAGAAATCGAACCTTAACAGAATACAAACCTTCCAAAACTTAGCCCTCAGGAAACTACTTAATGCTCCACCATATGTCTCTAACTGCACTATCCACACAGACTTAAAAATGAAAACTGTCCAGGAAGAAGCCAAAACACACTATAAGCGCTTTCATAACCGTCTGTCCTCCAACTGGAATCCACTAATCCGCGATCTCGCAGTCCCGACCATTCCTGGAAATCCTCCTAGGCGTCTTAAACGCAAATGGCCACGTGACCTTCTCAGCCCCCCCATTCAAATTTAAAATATAAAATATAATATTAAATAAAAAAAAAATAAAAAATTAATAAATAAAAATACCCATAGAGAGTGTCATTAATGGATGGCTGCTCGAATCCTGTGTTTCTTGTAAATATATATGTCTTATGTTAGTCCTAAGTTTTAGTTTTAATGTAATATATATATATGTAAATACTTCTATCACATGTACTCATTGTGCCTAAAAGGTACAGATTGTATATAACTAATAAACGTTAAAAAAAAAAAAAAAAAAAACGCGTATTCTATTCGATTAGTTCAACACGAGTTACAATTGGAGCTTATAGACACTTGGGTGGAAATATTTTGTGAACGTAATAAACAATATCAAAAGAGTAATAACCTTTACTAGGTGAACTATTATTGATTTTTAGGCAACCGTTCGCCACGGTAAATAATATTCAGGCTACGAGATATAAAGCGTTATAAATACCGAACAGAATATAATAATAAATTATAATACTGCAAACAGCAATAGAATTACTCTTCGTTTCGAAATTAGATAAATTAGAATAAATATTAGAATTAGAATTAGAATTAAATATAAATTAGAACTGCCGTGCTTACTCGATTCATTTATGAGCGGAGAGAGAGAATATTTTACAGTGACACGTGTGTACTATTGGTTTGTTTTGGTTTCTAACTTCCGAGTGTTGACATTTAATATTTTTCTTGTAAAACAAACTAAATCATACGTTTAAAAATATTTTTAACCTATACGATATAAGTCGTATGTTTGAAAACGATCAAGTTTCTTTTCGCGAACTTAATATTTATTACACAATCAATCACCTTAGACACATTTATTTTTACTCCGATTTTGAAGAAAACAATCCGTAACACGACGAATAATAAAGTAAAATCTATTTTAAAAACACGTTGTTTTTGGTCCGGATTCGTTGTCAGTTTAGTGAAATGATTTTGAGACTTTTAAATCAATAATAATTACTCGATAGTCTTAGTTGCTACAAGTCAGCTTTCTAGTAAAGAAAAACGAGAGTTTTAAACACTCGTATCTGTAGGTGTCTGCCTTTTTATCTTCTATTGACATAGGTCTTGATGTCATGTCAAAATGTTGCAATTTAAATCGATTTAAAATTTTTTAATTAATTTCATTGGCAATAATGTCACAAGACAAGCGGTTTTAATTAGTAGGAAAATGTGATGTAATAATAATAATATAGTCGTCGAATTAGATCAGTTGTTCCTGTAAAACTGAAATGTTAACGATAACAAACTATAATATCAATTTAAAAACTGAAATATTTCAATTGTTTAAATAACACTAAAATAACCTTCATAACGGGGTCCGACGTGTTTTTTGTCATTACCTCGGATTTGGTACTTTTCAATTATCGTTCATAAAAAAAGTTCTCTATTGGAAAAAAAATAAAAATGAAGATTGTATAAAAAAAATATTGCAACAGCTCTGTTCCGATAACCGAATACCCCCCGAGCAGAAATCGCGTAATATTCTTGGAAATGTTGAATAGAGGGAAGTACATCATGTCATTTTTTTCGTCGCGCACGTTTTAATCTCGGCAGCTGTACGCAAAACGAACGGAAAATATAATTTGAATCCTAATGAAAAGTAACATACATTTTATAATATCGGAAAACAAATTACACAGTATCTAAAAATATGTTGTTTTTTCAAATTTACCATTAACGAATAAAACCGATACGAAATATACGTTCAGTTCTAATATTATTTATCTCGAGCTGCGTCAACGGACAGACTGCGTAGTTGTTGACAAACATTTTCTTCGGACAATTTATAACACGCATAAACGTATTAGATTAAAATAAATTTTAAATGTTTTTCTAAAATTTTAAAACTTCGATACAAACCACGTTAACATTTTTTAGGGAGATACCTACTATAACGTTTAACGTAATACCTCGTGTGATCAATATCATGTAATATTTATAGTATCTTACGCAATATATCGAAACTAGAAATGGAATAAATCGACGGTTATTAATTTATCTGGTAAATATTTCTCATAATATATCCGTTCGTTTTTTTTTTTTCTAACAAGACCAATGAGCTTTATTGTTCTACTTTTTTTTTTTTTATTTTAAAAAAATAAATCCGAAAAATAAATATATATTTTTAATTTTCGAATGATTGATAAATATCAAATAGTAATGGGCGGCAATGTATTATATTGTAGGTAGGTTTTTGCATTTTACAAACCGCCATAATCGATATGAACATAAAATATATTATAAACAGAGATGATTGATTGTCAGATCTTATCGGAATAAATTATCCGTTTTACGGTATTTTATTATCCGGCCGCTATCTTTTTTATTCATTGTTCGAGTAATATTTGTTTATATTTAACGAAAAATAATGACATACAAATTATTTGTATAAGAAAACCGAGTTTTTATTTATTAATTTTTTTCATCTCAAAAGAAATGTTTGGCTTTGGCATCGTTATAATTCTTAATTTGGTCTTAACCCATTTCTGTTTTTAATAGATCGCGTGAATTCCCCTTTTCGCTCATAATATTATGTTTTATATAGGTATATACGTATATTTTATATTGTGTGAAGTGTGTAGACTATAGATGAATGTTATCAGTTCATATATGACTTCCAAGGGAATGTAAGGAAAAGTGATTAAAACACACACCCGAAACCCGTCCTTAGTCTCACGTCTTTATTAAAAGGAATGTTGAATTTTTCATAGAATCCCGTAGAATAATGAATGGAATAGAGAACGTAGAGATCATATAAATTATATAATTTTATCTACAAAACAATTTCGACCAAACTATAGTTGCATTACGTATTTTAACCGTCTCCTTAATTATTGTAATACAAGAAATCTCAGTGTCGTAAACTATTCATACAATTCCGATTAAAATCTCAAATAAACAAAAACAATACTTTCTTAAATTCACCCTCGTCGAGTTCGTTGAACATGTGTTTTAATTAATAATTAAAAACTTAATTATTGCTTTTTCTCTTTTTGTCAGAAAAAATAAAAAAAATAAAGGTTTTGAAATTAAATGCTGTTAAACTCGAGTTTCAATTGTTGTAGGACATAATTTTTATTAAATTAAAAATGATTTACCAAAACTTTGAAAGTACTTTGCGAAAAAAATAAAAATAAAACAGTAAGTTTTAGTTCATTTTTTTTTTTTGAAACGAAATACTTCGCAAAAAAACAAACTTTAAGTATGCATAGTTGATTCCTACCAAATTCATGGAAAATACTAAAACGACTAGAGTATATAGGTTTACACAAGAAATCAATACGAAATTTTTTCACTGAATATTAAATTAATTCGTTCGGAAACATTTTTTTTTACTCTTCGACTTTCTATGCGCGACAATATTTTTCGTTTAAAAATCGATTTATACTACTGTTTACTATAAAATAATTATATTATAGCTATGAAATACGAACGAACGAGTAAAAACACTTATATAAATATATATTTACATTAAAAATATAATCTCGTTTGGTAATTAATTATTCGGGAGGACGGACGTTGTGAAGAGACGACGGAACCGCGGGTCGAAAAAGTTCGAACACTTTTGGGGTAGAGATGGTTGTTTTTTAATCGCATAGATATATTCAAATGAACCCCTCCGAAAACTGCTAACTAGACCGAGTATAGTGACTAATGAGTATGAGCCGTGCGAAACATTTAAACTCGTTAAATGTTTGTCGTATAATGGGTATTTTTAATATCTATATAAAATATTTAAAATTGGTCTGACGAATAGTTTACGCGTGCATGCGTGATTGATGATTTATTCATACCCGGGAACATTTTCTTTAAATAATTTGTAACATTGTAAATTCTTAAACACTTTTGTTACGTAATCAAATATACCTTTTAAATTAATAAAAAGGTATACAGGAACATCGATCGGCTGTCACACATCATTTAAAAATAACCTATTTATTTGATTGAGGGACTTGTGAAAAACGTATATAAACATTTTTAAAACTTAAGTTCTCGCGCATCTTAAGTGCAATGCATTTTTAACTGCAAAAAGTTTACAGATTTTCATAGTTTCGTCCGAGTTAAAAATTCTAAAACTTTAATAAAAAAATAATTGCGTTTTTATATATATTCAATGGTTTTTTTTTTTTATAAACGTGAGAAAAAAATATGAAGAATTCTGTTTTTTTTTTTTAAATTTTTACCAGAAAGCATTTCGAAATCTATGATTGAGAGTCTCGTTGTCAAAACCGCGATGGTAGACATAGTACGACACGACGCGTCGTGGTGAAATTATTCATCATTTAAATCTAAAAAAATAGGTATCGATTATTAAATATTACTGAAATTATTTGATATTATTGAAAGGTTATTATTGCTTAACTCTCGTAGGTACTCAATTTTTAGCCGTTCGATTTTCATGTCTTTGGTCGTTGTTTACGTCAGTGCGAATCGTTGGCGTGTTTTGAAACTTAGACATTATTGGACATAGGCTCGCGTATTGTTTCTCATGATGTTATTGTCAGTTAACTCTAGTAACTCAATTATCGAAATATCTTTCTCGGCGTTTTTTTTATGTAAATACAACGCGGATTGAAATTCGAAAACAAACAAAAATAATAGGTCAAGATATACTATATAGCGAATTATTTGTTTGTGATTTTTCAATACTTATTATCAAATAAAACTCAAACTGCGTGCGATATGAATTTCGTAAACAAATAATAGAAAAAAAAATTACGTTCTTCGTGTCAATAATTTTCCGATTACGTCGTGACCGTGTTAATAACAATAAATTTTCTCAACAATAGATCTTATCATATCGTACGCGTTGGTCTGGAAATGGTTACGAGGTTACTTACTTCACGTGACCACACACCGTATATACGTATATTAATTCTTATCATTGATTATAGTATAGACTAGATAGAACAGTAAATTCTTCAATCGACGATACTTACAATAATGAATTCTATATTACCTTGTCGTTTTTCACTCGGGCGCGATGATTTAGATCTGTGCGGATTATTGCTATATCGTATAATTGCGTATGAAAAGTGTTCGTCGTCTATTGAAAAAACAAAACAAAATCATAAATATACGACGTATGTATATGAATATGTAGCGATAAATATATTACATGACGAATAAAATATTCAACGTTACGGCGATGAATATTTAAACAACGGAAAGAAAAGTAGTATACTATTAAGTGGTCTTCTGTTCCCCGTCGTTGTAGCGAACAGTGAGATCTCGGAGTGTTTTAAAAAGTATATGATAAAACTGCGAGTTCACAATGTGAAACGAAATTCAAAGTGCGACAAACGTCCCCCCGCGCGTCTCGGTTGTTCCGCCGAAAATCTACCTTCTCCCCGGGCGGGGGGCTCCTCGCGTCTCGTCTTTTTCTTTTGCCGACCCATCGACAAGCGTGATCAGCGTTCGCGTGCGTCACGTACGATCGAGCGCGGCACACCGATAGTCGTATGATATTATAATATCGTACCGCGTCAGCGTCAAAGTCCGTATATAGATTATGAAAATGTTTAGAGGTTTCACGTCTACCACGCGATATCGTCGCGGGTTTTAGCGCGCGCCCGACGTTATAATAATACGCCAGCGACAATCCCATTACCGACGGAAATATCAATCGAAAACCGACGGATATTCGAACCTAGGGAGGGGGACGGTGGCGGCGAAGCCGCGATCTTATCGAAAGCCGCGCGCGAGAAGCTGCAGCAAACGGTGGCGGTTCCTATAATACACGCGCGAGCGCATCGACCGACGACGACGTAGGTACCTAATATTATACTATTGCCACGTTATATTATTATTATACGTCACCGGTATAGAATTCGTTTTCACGAGAGACTATGAATTTTAATGAAAACAATTTCGTTTTGGCACCTATTTATAAGTAAAATCTTAAAACAACAAATTCAAATCGCATTTATTAGCTAGACGACGTGGCGTATCGGGAATCGATCGAAGCTATTATATCGTGTACATATAATCTATATTCAATATTCAAACATCTTTCATCGGTTTAAACTGTAACGCGTAATAATAATCAATTTGAGAGATTGATTTTCCGTATATCGTGTTTATTATTACCGTCATTTCGTCGAGCATCGAAGTATAATATATCGTCGATATCAGTACGTGCATGCGAGGCATGTTTAAAGGGTATTGTAATTCGTTAATCCTTTACAATAGCTGTAACCGATATACGGCGCGGTGGCTGTTATCAATTATCTACTCGTTAAATCCTCGTCGTCTCCGGAAGTGGCGGCAGTCGGTGGACGAAGCGCATGACGATTCGTATCGATAAATTATGATCGACAAACAGAAAAATAAATCTACGTCATATGCGTACGCGGCAACGTCTGGAATCGCTTATGATATAATTCGTTTGAAAAAATCTCATATTTCGAGGGAGGGAAGGGTAAAAAAGTCTCACTCTCGACCGTGTCGAACCACTGTTATGCGCGGCGAACCTATTCGCGCCGTCCGTTCGTTTAGGACTGCTTCGCCCAGGTTCGGGTTTCGAACGGTCAATTATTTTATTCCGTTTGCCACCGCCGATAATGATAATAATAATAATAATAATAATAATAATAATAATAATAATAATAATAATAATAATAATAATAATAATAATAACCTGTCTGGGCGAATAGCCGTGTAATATTATATCGGCCGGGGTCGCGCGCGCGCGCGCGTAATGAATTCGCTTTTAGCAAATTGATTGGAAAACGCCGCCGCCGCCGTCGAGCTATTCGTTAGGACTGGCGGATTGACCCGCGAGCCTCGACCCCTCGAAAGGGGTAAAATATCGCGTGTATACACGCGCAAACACACAGATGTGTGTGTATATATATATATATTTATTTCTATCATATACGTGCGGCGAGTTGTTCGCGTATCCCCGCGCGCGCTCCCCTACGCTGTCGGTTCTTATGCCCCGCGTCCGAATTCAAAGAGTCCGTCCCTCGTCGTGCCGCGCGGCGAGACGGGCTGCGATTCTCGTCCGCTCGCCGGACCTCTCGTAAACGTTGAAATTAATTCGTGGATTAATTATAATACTTATTGGGTCCGTAGTAGCCGCCATCTGTTCGACGTCATCGTCGTCGCCACCGTCGTGTACCCCCCGGATATTGACGTGCCCCTATTAATGCGGAAACGTAATTTATGTTGCAGTAAAATTCCTACGCAACCCCACCACCCGCCTCTGCGGCCCTCTTCTTCGGCCCCAACACGGCCGCGATATATACATCGACCGGAGACGGTATTCCGTATATATATATATATGTGTGTGTGACGGTGGGATATTTGCCTCTATATAGAATTATTGTGTTATATGCAAGACGTGTTAATGCCGGAATTCATGGCATGGCCTAGTCCCGAAGTTCGTGCGATTTCCAATACGGTGACGTGTCAACGGCGGCGTAATAATATGTTTCTGCCGCCGCGCCGGGTTAGACGCGCGCGCCAGTAAAGGGAAATCGTTATTATTTTTTTTTTATTTCCCCCGTTTACCTCTCGTCGAGGCCTCGCGGGTACTTGATTTCGTTAAAATACGATTATTATAAAATATTCTCTATAATTTCTCGGGAGAGCGGCTAGGTTTTTTTCCCTATCGTATGCCCACGTACAACATAGGAAGGGTAGGGAAAACGCTATTTTCGAAAAGTACCTACGAGAGTGGTATTACGTTTATAAATTACAATTTTCAGATATAATAATAATATTCGTTGCTTACGTTTGAAAAAAAAAAAAAAAAACATTGTTTCACCGAGACTGCGTCAATAATGACGTGGCAGGTCGTATATCCTATTAGTCGTTTATTTTTCTGCAAGAAATTATTAAAACTTTCTTCTTTTTTTTTTTTTTAATTGTTTTCGCCGTAAAAATTATCGTTGTATTTAACCCGTCGAACATCGACCCGATTGAAAATAATATAACGTTATGAATTGTCGGTTTTTTTTTTTTTTTTAAAACAACATTGCGCGTTTTTGAAAATGAGATTATTGAAAATTCAAAATCGGTACTTAATTCATCACCGACGTCAACACTCAATGCTATATTATGTATATTATACGCGCGTATAGTCGTAAGAAACTGACGATTTGCCTCGAGATAATATTGTAATTTCGAACACGACAGTATAACAGCTATAGTGTTTGGTAAATTTATCTTTAAACCTGCCGCAGTGATATGGATTTACTCCTCGGGAACGTTTTAATAACATCCGATGTTTATTTTTAACATACCAAAACGTCAATTAAACAAAGCTTCTTTCTTATGCCGTCAGCACAAATTACTACTATCTCTCCGCGAGAACACCCTGACAAGGCTTATATATACACACCGAACCATTAATAAAACTGACAAAAAGCTCTATACCTTGCCGCGGAAGCGCGCAACGACTTTCCGAATAGTCGATATTATATTACGTATATTTACTTTTGTTAACAAAAATACACCACTCGCCGCCGACGACGGCGACGTGAAAAACGGCGAAATGTTTAACGATTTCGCAAAAAAAAAAAAAAAATAAATAAAAAAATATTAAAAATTAATAACAACCGCGCCGCGCCGCCGCCGCTGCCGCCGTAACATCTGCCGCGAGATTCGATTTAAAACGCGTTCGACCCGAAAAGGAAAAAAAAAAAAAAAAAGTGATTATAAAAATATATATCAGCGTTTTTACACCGCGGCGCACGCCATGTGCGTCGAAAATAATTTATTTTAAAATATATATATCGTAATGTATAGAGAGGTACGGGCGTGTATATGCCGTACGGGCTTTCCCCCCTGTTCACCCTCGCCGCCGCCTCACGGAACGCATATTTAAATATTCAACGCGTCTGCCCGTCGTATACAGGAGACCAAATGACGATTCGAGGGGTCCGAATAAAATATAATATTATAAACCGCGTCCGAGTTTTTTTTCCTCCTCCGACGCGGGCATTTTTTTTTACGAGTATATGACGATGACGGGTCGCGCCGCCGTCGCCGCCGTGTCTGACCGACGACGCGCCAAGTTGTCGAATATTTCGATCGCTTTGGCACACACTATTTCAAAACAGTCGTCGTCATTGTGATCACTATTATTATTATTATTATTATTGTTATTGTTGCGTACTCGGACGCCGCTGTGTGTGTCGCGCGGCGAGGTCGGTCCGAAATACCTGTAAACATTGCCCAAATACACGACCCTCCGGCCGAAAGGTCAAATTCCACGATTCTCCCGGTACGTTTTTAATTTATACAAACGCACACGCCGCAAAGGAGAGGGACAAGAGGATAGAGACGGCGCGGCGCGGCGCTCGATACGATGAAATCCGTTTGAATTCGATACGGAGTCACAACTCTCAATACATAATACGCGTGTGTGTGTTTCCCGACGGACCTAAGACGGATACGCGATTAAAATAATTTCACAAACGATTGGCGGCGGGGTTCTGCCGGTGTTATCCGAAATCGTCGACGTCTTTAACGAGAGATTGCAGGAGGGGTCATTCGTGATATCGTCGGCCGCGCGACGCGACCGACTTACGGGTCAAACACGACTCGGTCTCCGTCCACGCCGCCGGACGTATGAACCGCGTTTCAAAACAATACCGTGCCGACGACGGCTTTTAGAATAAAACTCGGGGAGAAAAAAAAAAAAAAAAAAAAAACCGCGCGTCGTTGTTTTATGCGTCCCGCGACAGATCCGATCGCACAGCGGGTGCGGTAATTAAAAGCGACGAAACGGCGCTTAATTTATTGAGTTGTTACTGTGGCTCGGCGTGGAATACGCGAAAACAGAAGCCGGCGTCCGGTGACGACACTTTAGTACTTAAAGTTTCAAAAGTTTAAAAATATAAACTAAAAGCGTCTCTCTGTTGTTCTTTTCGAGAAGAAAAAGACCGCTATAAAAAACGAATTTCAACGCGATGTACGCGTCTACTGTTTTACTTTATTTCCAGTCGATATTACCGAGGACGTTTTCGACTCTAAATGAAAGTATACAGCTCAATGAAAAAACTTACTCTCAACCACGTTCATACGACGTAATCAAATACGATGATTACTTATTTAAGATTTTTCACAAGCATTGAAAACGTTGACAATTTAATTTTGCAACAAATTTAGACCGTCTACCTACATCATGCACAATTATTTGTCTGCTAACGTAATATATTCTGAGAAATACGAGTTACTTTTCGAGTCTATGAATATAATATGCGAAACGTATTCTTCATTTTATTATATTTTCATCACCGATCCACGACATTTTGTGTGTATTACCGTGCAAATGAAAAGGAAATTTTCACAACTCTCAAATGAATATATTTGATTTTTTATTTTTATAATTGCAAAAGTTTTAACTGCCGGGGAAAAAACGATTCCGCGAAGTATGATATTCTCAATTTATAAAGATTTTTTTTTTTTTTCCCGTTAAAAATCTGATGAAAGTTTTTCAAAGTTTCTACTGTCAATTATTGAACGCAGTGTAAATAAGAGAATTTTTTTTATTCGTCGTCGGCCATGGCGTAAAATATATAACGAGCAATTAAAAAAAAATAAATAAATATTAAATCGAACACAAGCGGTTTTCTAATATTTATAACAATAATTGAATATCCTCTGCGGTTAAAACACGTGTTTTCGTCATAACCGGTATTGACAGTTTGATTAATTTAACATATTTTAACAATATCGTCACGTTATGTTATAATATTACGAGTAATTCGATTATGATTTGTTCCATTTAATTACGTCGGTGCTTATGGGTACACGTTCGTTGTGATTAGTGAAGTATCACTAAATGGAAATAGTTAAGTTTCCAATTAATACCCGAATCATCTTATTTTTGTTCGTCCTTTCGCTCGACTGGTTTCTAATCCACTTAAAAGCTCCCTAACATTGTAGTGTAACTCACATGATTCGGCGAAAAATAATTTTAATTATTTCTAATACACGCAGTGCTCGATCTATAAAAGTGCACGCGGTATATAATACGTATTTATACTTAGAGTTTAAAAACCAAATAACAATCGTCTTATTGATTAATTAACGTCAATTTATTTGCCGTTGATTCGATACCGTTGTCGTCTCGTACAAGTTATTACCTTTTTAGCCATTACCTTTTTTTTTTTTTTTTTCTATAATCGAACGCGAATTGCTATCTACCTGATTACCGTGTTGCGTGCATTTCTGCAATATAAAAATGTGCTTTTCGATTGAATGTTTATTGAGAGATCGTCATCAAATAGAAAAGTTTTAATTAAGTTAGTATTGATATTTCAACGCGAAAAATGTTATCATATCGTATCGACCATTCTGTTTGAGCTTTTCCAACAGCGAATGTGCATTGAAACTCTCGTAAAATACTCGGACGACTTTCTCATCGATTTCTATACTGTTAATAATGAAAATGAGTTTCACTGAGCAAACAATGTTTGGGTTTTGTTGAATTATTTTCTGTTACCTGCAATACAAATTAAAAATATACAACATATTTTAATGTTTTTTAATTGTATTAATTAGACACAATCGGTAAGCGATTAATGAACTTCGAAACACGAATTCGTTTCGTAAAAGCAGTTTGTAAAATAAATCATACTTAATATCGAACGCAATAAATTGCTTATATTTTCGTAATTATTTAAAATCGAGTAATATTTCGGTATAGAATAACGTATCGGTTTTAAAGCTGGTTTTTCATTTTTAAAAACGATCGATTTGTATCGAATATTTACACTTCAAAGAATTATCGAAAGAGATAAATGTAAAAACACACGTCGACCAATCCGCGCAGTATTACATCGTTTATCGTATTTCATCAACTCCAAAAAAATAACAAAATTATTAGTTCTGTACCCTATTGTTTGTTAGTTATTACAGCCACAGTATCTCTACGACGAATTTCTCACAAAGATTAACTTTAATTAAAATACGTTTAGTTGTCAATAGAAACGTATTTTAATCCTTTATGGAGATTATTTTTTCTTATCCGTAGGTCACACTTATTAAATTTGAACAAATATTTATCACGTTTGTTGTTGACCGAAACGTGATTATTTTTTATTTTTTTAAGTGGAGGATTACCCAAAAATTTTAAATTAACAAATCGAATATTAATCGTATTCTTACCACCACACGCTTTAATAGGCCTCGTTGGACATTAGTATTCGTATAGTATTATTTAATAAAATATACAAATGTAACCGGTAAATCATATTATAACGGTCGATTAATTTATTGTAATGGAATATAATTTAATTTAAGTATTTGAACACAATTAAATGGGACGGGAAACTTTTTGAATTTTAATAGAAAGTCTTAAGTCTTTTTAATCTCGGTATTTTCAGCTTTAAACTTTCTTTGGAGTTCAACGTAAAAGCATCATAAACGAAGATAACTATAGTAAATGTAGGATAAAAATGCATAAAATTAAAACTTAAGCTGGCGGATATAAAAATATAATATAATAGTGATGAGGTATTAGTAGGTGGAAGTCTTAGTAGAGGAAGAAAAAAATCTCGTTTTCATTGTTGAAACCCGTACGAGAACAGACGATTTAATATACCAAAGACTTTTCGACCGCGACTCATATTAAAATTAATATTTTTTTTACAAATGGTTTTTTCCGTCTCCGGTGTCGGCGAGATTTCGAGAAAAATATGCGAAACTATGAGATCCAAATATTATATGCGCGTACATTTAATGACACTAGGCGGCGAAGACTTGCGTGTTCTAAAACAGAGTCGGATGCGCCACTGCAGGGGCGAGTTTCTTTTGAGTCGAGTGTAATAACATGTTGAATCTTCGCGTTCGTTAAAAAAATGGCGGTGCCTTTTTGTGACACGAAAAAATAAAAAACTATTATTTTTCACGAAATAAAACGAAAAGCAAAACCTACTTTGAGACGTCAAAAATCTATTCAGTAAAAATAGTCGAACGCGTGGATTTCTCATAGTTGCATCTCCGTTTGAGCGGTAATTTGTTAGATTGGCATTTCGATAGTCGGGACAGTTACACTCGCGGTTTTAATTATTTAACTATAATTCAAACGATATATTATGCAAATTGTCGGGTTTCGAGGATTGTTTTTCATGATAATATTTCGCCTCGTAACATTCATCGTCGAAATTCGTTTTTCCAAAACCATATTGTGCTCGGACGACCACGTTTACCTGTATTACAAATAAATGTTTTTTTCTTTATTTCCGAAGAGGGGGAGGGAGTGATCGTCACCGGTGTTGGTGTTTCATGTTCGAGAACAAATTAGTGTTTTGAAAAAAATCGGAATATGATAAACTCACATTTTTTTCCATATCAATTTTCCAAATAATCGATTGATTTGTATTCGGTTTTGAAATGAAACGATGGACTTTTTATTCAATCGGTTTTTATTAATCGTCACTAGAGAAACGGTAATGAAATATTGCGTTTCGTTTATTTGACAAAAGGAGGCGGACCCCCTCGTAAATATCGTAACAACAAAATATTATCATAACATTAATTGAAACATTTATAGCCGTCTTATTTTTCAACCCGGTGGACCATTACGTCACCGCGACATCGCTAAAACATTCGAATGGTTCGTTTGGCCGTAAGCATTCGCCAAGCATACTCGCGAATATTACTCAATAAAACTAAACGCTTGTCCGACGTAAAACACTCGGACAAAAATGTTTAGTCGTTTCTTTTAAACAGACACGCCAGCTTCTTACGTTTCCGGAGAGAGATAATGAAAAGTTGCTTCACTGGTGGTAAAATAATGGGAAAAATTGAACCCTCTCTCCATTGGGAGTATTTCGGACAAGGAAGTGGTAAAAAAAAAAAAGAAAAGAAAAAAAAAGGGTCGTAAAATATTCGCCTTTTTCTCTTTTTCTTTGCAGCCGTTTCAAATCCATTAAGAGAATTCGACTCTCATTAAAGCGGCTTTTAAAAGCACTTTTTTTTCTCCTTTTCATTTTTCTTTTTTCGCATCTTTCAGTACCATATTTATTTATTTTATTTTTATTTTTCTGTTAATAAAACATGCACTGGACGGAAACATAAAATGTAATAACTATTTCCTAACAGTCGGCAATAATACATTGTTTACTCGTTGTTTATAAATAATACATTTTGTTAGGTATAAATCGTTTTCTTTGCTTTTTTTTTTTTTTTTACAATCAGATGAAACCTACCGTCATTAGATATACTTCGTATTTTGTTTGTTGGTCAGAAAATTACTAAAATTACTTTTTCAAAGAAAAAAAAAATTCATTCCATTATTAATAATGTTTTTTCCGAAAAATATAATCACAAAATTAGTCGAATATAAAATAATAATAAAAAAAAAAACGTTGTCCTATCGGGTGCAATGTAGACATTTTGTATTAATATTTTCGTGTGTTTATGCGAAAGTATATTTTTAATTTAGTGGACTGATAATATTATTTGAAACCTTATTCAAAGTCCATTCGGTCTTTTTTTGTCATTCAATTTTCATTACTACCGTCCTAATGGGATACGTTTAATTAAAATCTATATGCGAAATGGATACATAAAAGGTATCCCAAATTTCTCTTGACATTTCTCTAAATATACATTTAAAACGTAGGTACCGAAAATTACAATTTTCACCTTTAACGCGACGATTCGATAATTCTCTCGTCGATTTCGTATTTTCGTTTTGCGTATATTCTCGTTTTAATGATCATTTTCATAGGACAGTTGGTAGGCGAACGCATGGTGTACAGGCGCGCAAGTATACCATCAATCAACAGCGTTCGACTGTATTCATAAAAACAAATTAGTACATTCGGTATTTTTAATTACGTATTATAGAAAGAAAGAAAAAAACTATCGTTAATATTTAAAATTAAAACAAACACAATTTTGACAAACATAATTAGGCATGTCATTGGGTATTTCGAAAAATAAAATTCGTAAGAATTAGACTGTATTTAAATTTTACGAGAGTTAAAATTAAATTGACATAATATAACGACGTGCGTTTAATTATTAATAAGCAAACACTAATCGATCGAAAACGTAAGATTGTGTTCGTTTTGTATTTTATTTTATTACGCGTGTAAATGATACGATCAAAAATAATGTTCGGACATAAAAGTAGTAAACAACGCATACTTGACGTGCTGTTTACATAGGTAAAAATTAAAAGCATGATGCACTATAACGATTTTCAAATTAATGTTTTCGCCAACGGAGTGCAAAATTAAACGCTCGTTTTTTTCTTCTTCTTCTTCTCACTAAGGGTAGAACGACTTTGGTTTTTTTCTTTTACCTAATTTGACTTGGCGCGCTTAATATAGGGTCGGGAATCGTATAATTCTTGTCTCGAATAACACGACTGGGATGTATAATCAAGTTTAATTAAGGGCAACACCCCGGAACGATGTTTTTATAAACGTGTTCGCATCTTTTCGACGCCAATAAAACGGCAGTATATGAGTGTTCTAATATATTATAAATTATAATATAAACGGCGAAAAATGAAAAAAACACACACACAAATCGTGCTTTTGGTATATTTTATCGGTCGTGTGCAGTGTGTGAAAACTTATAATTAAAAAACGTGTTGGTTTTCGTACCGTATATTAATAAAAAAAAAAAACTTTGTTTAAAAGACATGTGAACTCGTCCGGCCATTTTATATTCCGTCTGTGTGGATAAATGTTATAAACGTATACATAATTTACGCGCGCGCGTGACACACACACACGCGCGCATACCTTTTTAAATGCAAAAACAAACAATAAGTTGGTGCACGGTATAAGTTCCACGCACGCCGTACGGTTATCACGGACGAAATGTCGGTAGTTTTTCACGAATTCCAATTTCAATGCTGCGCACACGTGTAACGTATTAATTATTCAATAGGACTTTCTTGTTGTGGCATTAGAAATTTAGAAATTCGTACGCGGCTATTAATGTTGTTCTAACCGCTCGCGTGTATATCACAGACCCGATAGTTTTTGGAATATTTAACGCTATGACAATCCAATTGGATTAAGTTTGCCAAAACGTTTTACCGCAACTGTTATCACTATTTTAATCGATAACGAGATAATAACTCGCACTATAATATTCTTATTGGTCGGGTACGGAATTATTTAAACGTTTATTTTGTTGTTTTCTTGCCCGACAACCTCACGCTCGCCGCGCGACGGTTCTGCGAGTATAAATAATGACTTGTACATCATTTTACTTTTGAACATACCCCGATGGGTTTGCCGCGGGGAATGATGGCATACAAACGCCGTCGCCATAAAAACCGATGACGGAAATGCTCGAGAACGCCAAAGAAATTTCATTCACCCGAATAAATCGAGTAAACGACACACACGTAAAACCGAAAACCGGACGTCCGTCCGTTATGTACATAATGGCTGTTAAAAATCCCTAAACAGTTTTTTCAATCATTTTCGTCGTTCAGAACAGTCCAGTTTTTGTAGGTCATTTACGTATAAGAATTCGATAATCGGATGCCGATCGGATGGTATCCACTTCAAATATTATATTTTAAATCTCATTAATTTAGTATATAATAATTGAAATACACAGTTAATTAATTAATTTTCAATAATACAGCAATATCTGTTTATTTTAATTCATATTTTATCGTATATATAAAAGACTCTTGTTTAATACTCCATTCATCATATAATACCTTTAAAATATCTGCTTTTATTAATTCTTATAAAAAAAGAAATGTTTTTAAAGACATCGGTGATATTTGACTTTAATCTCTCTCTTTTATAGTTGTTCTTTATTCTTCAAATAATTCCATTTTTCATCAATGGTCAAAGTTAAACCAATAGTTTTTTTTGTGTGTGTGTAACATCAACTATACCTAACAAAATAATAACAATAGTTTATTATTTTTACCCGACTTTTTTTTTTTTTAATATTTTACTTATCGTTATCACATTTGATCAAATACATTCAATTATAGTATATTATTTTTCTTCTGGCTGAATAAAATCAAATGAGTTTTAATTTTTTAAACAACGCGCGTACACGTATTAAGTTGTACATTTACACATTACACTTGACAATATGTTATAAAAAGAAAACGGAATCGTGCGTAGGTCTACAATGTACTATTATATTATTGAAATGCCGGGAGTTATATATTCCTATATTTTTTTCACATTTCTACATAGATTTACGTTTTTTATTATTGTCTTTGTCGAAGCCTTATTTTAAGAGTAATGCACGTATTGAATTATTCATATTTAAATAAGAATAAAACAAAATTGAAAGTAAAAACATAATCCTTGAAAAACATTTTCTTTTTAGACCTTATGGGACTCCCAGACATCGTATAAGTTTTAAACATTTTGCCGAACGTATATTCCGAAAGGACACGGGAAACTTTAAGAGTATTTTAGATCCCTAAGAGATCCAAACGTAGGTATACTGTTTTGAGTAAATTTGCTTATAACTTTAACTGAATTTAAAACCAAAAATCAGCAGTACCGTATAAACGAATGTTTTGGAAAATGTCTCGGCGATATAAATAAACGAAAAGGGGTTTAAGAGAGCAGTGTTGTTGACAAACACCTATTCAACTACGGGGTCTTTTTAGCTTGTTTTTGTTTATTATTTCTAACCCCGCGTAGAGAGTAAACGTACACAGATATTATATACACCGGAAATTTGTTTACGTTTAATTTTTCGTGTTTGAACAGCAATAACATTCAATTATTAACGAGTAAATACGTATAGTGTTGTGGATTCTACGGTTTTTGTTTCAGTTCAATATAATATATTATATGAAAATATACTTATAGAACGCTATAGTGTTTATTTTCACCGGTGTGAAACCGAATCTTTTGTCGAATCGTTTCGGAAACTTACGGTCGTAAACGTTCGCGATGACCGTCTAAAACGCATAACGCCCGACCGTTTGTCGTATTTGATGAAAAAATAACGTACACAAGTATACGTACGTTTGTTAAAATTATTATCAAGCCGTTATTCTGACGTTTATGATAATATTATCCATGTCGTTTTACGCGAGTCGTCGACAACACGATTGATTTTCGTTTCGTTTTTTTTCTTTCCAGTTTTGATGTGGAAAATGGAGCCGGCACAAGTCCTGGTAGATCGCCGCTCGACGGCGGAGGCACGTCCCCTTCGGCCGGTCTGGTGCTACAGAATTTGCCGCAGCGACGAGAGTCGTTCCTGTACCGGTCCGACTCAGATTTCGAGGTGTCGCCCAAGTCCATGTCCAGGAACTCGTCCATCGCCAGCGAAAGGTACGTTCATGTAATATGTAAATAAATAATATCATAGACGATCGGTTTACCGAGGATCACAAGTGACACGTGGAATATTATTACGCTACGCTTGTTTGAGTCGTATTATTGTTATGTTATCGACAGAGCCGTCTGGGCCGTCACGTTTCGCTGCATTTACTCGTACCATCACTGTCGCATTGCACCCGATATATTCTTATTTAAACACACACACACACACACACACACTTTCGAACGCGCCAAGTTTTACGATGTTTTACGGTAAGTCGGCACCCTGTATGTCACCACAGCGGTTTGTTACGCCGTCTCGTTATGTCCATATCGATTGGAGTCGATCGATTGAAAAATAATTTTCTCGGAATACCGATGAATTAATCGGTACGGGCCGTCAAAATAAACCGCGAACGTCGAAAAATATCCGAGCTGCATTTCGTCGCGTTTTAAATTGATTACCGTCGGAGATAGGGCGAGCCGAAAACGTTCAAATCCGCTTATATCGAATACCATAATAATTATTGTCGTCTCGAGTTTTCTTGAATTTAATTAGGGCTATTATTGCTTCCCGTCGATTTACTCGCGAACCGCCGACAATTATTATGCGTTTGACAAGCGCGAGTCGAAGTATATTGCATTTAGCACTTTGAATTCATACGAGCTGTCGTCGGCGGCGAACTAAGACAAATATATTGGCAGCGTAGTAACGCGTGTCGCTTATTGAACCGATTCCGCGCGATTCGTCGATCAG
This sequence comes from Drepanosiphum platanoidis, assembly GCA_948098885.1. Classification (NCBI taxonomy): domain Eukaryota; kingdom Metazoa; phylum Arthropoda; class Insecta; order Hemiptera; family Aphididae; genus Drepanosiphum; species Drepanosiphum platanoidis. Next base: position 18,021,992 of record OX402531.1, read on the forward strand.
AGTATATAAGACCAGTGAATAAACCATAAGATTTAGAGGCGATTCGACACGCACACACATGGCCGTCAACAATAATTATTACACTCGACGATATTTTAAATAAAATTACATTGTATCGAACAACAAAACACATAATACGACGACGTTAGAATGGTGAAATCGAAAAATCCCACAGTGACACGACATCGAGTAGAATATTTCACGCCCGAGTTATCAACTCTAGAAAACTTTTAATGTGTAAAAAACGAAAACCGTGTTTGGCGTTATTATTAGTTGTAAAATTATTTTCAACACTTCCGTCCATTAAAAGTAAACAACGAAAAAAAAGTTCGCAGGCGTATTATTGATTTCCGCGCAGTTTGAAAGTTTTCCGTCATGAACCTATATATAAAAGTTAACTAATATATTTTCATCTCGAAACTAATCTTTTCAATTTTATTAATACCTCGAGAGTGTGCAATACCATACATAAATGATGTTTTCCAAGAATTTATTATTTCAAGTCGATGTAGGTGATAATAAAATGTTTCCATTATTAATTTAAAATCGTAAGTTTTCCGAAGGAACTGCACGCTTCTTTTTAATACAGTTACTCAAAAAACTTTTAACCACGATACAACATTTTTCATATACGCGTCATTTTATAATATCTTCTTTTTTTCCCCTCATATCGATTCGGTACTATTTATAATATGAAATTTTTTGATGATTTCACAACAACATTGTTTGCGCGGTAAATTAAAAATATTATTAATACGTAAATTTGTGATAATAAACCTACGTAAAGGGTAACACGTCTCATCGTAACGTTTTTAATTAAACGAATTCCTATTACTATGAAAAAATAAAAACGAAAGAATTAACCATACTCGAGTGTTTTATAACAGACGGCAGCAAATAGATTTCAAAAAATACTCTACAACATTTGTGGACCGTTTAGAGAAAATTTCGAAAAATCTATTTCGTAAAATCTACATCCGCCCTATTAACGCCCAATTACATTTATGATTGACGCATATTCCATTAAGAAGCACGTTTTCCGAGTACAACGATTGATCATTATTATTGCTTTCAAATTAAAAACAACGTGAAAACATCGACCGGCGCCGCCGCCGAGGTAAATGAACCGGGGCGAGTGTACAACTTTCAACCTCTGTATTTTGTCCGTAGAGTTTCCGTGTTAGTTGTAATTTCGTTAGGTAATTTCAAATGTTATTCGAGTAATGTAGTTGGTACCACCTAGGGAGTAACTGGTCGATGAAATAAAAGTGTTGTAAATCTCCAATCAACTCAAACGCTCGATATTTTCTATTCGATTTATGTTTTGTACATTTCTAATCCTACACCGCTTTCTACTAATTCGATTTCAGTTGATAAAATACAATTTTCTTTCGAACGATATCGTTATAAACTAGATATTTTAATTTGCGAGGAATTTTTAATTAAAAATAAAAAAAACCCGAAAAACAATTGTGACTTTATTACCATCGCAAATTAGTCGGTCATTTGCTAGACTGTGTTTCTAAACTATACTATTTAAACTACATCGGAGAGTTAATTAACAAAGTATCGACTTGTTGTTATTTTCGTTTAAAAAAAAAAAAAACAATTCAATATCTCGCTCAACTAGGTTGTGTTGTGGTACAAGTTTAGGGTTGAGTACTTTGCATTATAAATATTTAGTAAACGGGAAAATAAACTTTCACGCATCGTTTTGAATTAGATATTAACTGTTTTGAAAACGGCGTACTCGTGCCACCAGACATACCACAGTTTGTGTCAAAACATCGTAAATAAAATATTCAGAATTACTGAAATACACCTTGACCGTTAACAAATTGATAATAGTTATTTGGATTTAGAAATTATTTACACATTTATATCTCACATTAGCAGTGTTTTCCAAGTATCTTAAAACATCTAAACATATTATGTAATTGGTTGGTTACAAATCGTTTAATTTTTTTCGAATTTTTATTGCCGACAAAACAATATTTCGTGTCACAAAAAAGAAAAAGTATTTCGTCAGGAAATTTAGGACAAATGTTGTCAGGAATTTATCGTTTTCGTTCGCACTTCGACTAAAATGTATTCCGTAAATATTTAATTCGCGTTAGATTACTAAAAGCCACCAGATGAGCTGTATCGACGATTTTTTTTTTTTTCGTACAAAATTCGCAAAATCGTTATATTTTGAAAATGCATATTTTTGGACTATCGTTACAGACCAAACTCACAATAGATATATGTTGGTTTTAGCGTTTATTTCGGTTATATTTGTGATGCCCTTTTCGCGATTCCTCGAAAAAAAAAAAACACGTAAATTTTATAATAATTGTAAATAACACGAAACACGGCGACTTCCTACTAAATACGACCGACTGTGAAACGTGCAATTTTCGAAATATAATTTTACTGTTATAATCGCTCCCCTGAAACGTGTCAAATGAAATAAAAGTACGATATTGAAAATCAATATCTATCTCGCGTTCACCAGAATAATAATAACAATAAAAAAAAAAAAAAACCTTCGCGATAAAATAATGTCATAACTGTATACATTTTTTTTTTTTTTAAAACAATTCATGTCGAATAATTTTTTATTTTTATTTTAATTGAACTCGGTTTGATTAACGATTTCATTTCTGTCGCGAGTGCGTTCCGACCGCCCACGTGACATCATATTGTACTCTTAAAATCTTAATCCAGTACGAATCAAACATGATTAATTCATTTTCTATGATTAAAAAATATCGATTTTCGCGCAAATTTCGTGACACAGTTTTATTAAAACGCATTTTATTACTCGTTGACGTCCGCCGTGCTATATGGTATGTTCATATGATTTGTTTTCGCGCGGTTTTTGGGCGATTCTCCGAGATGAAAAACGTAACGCTATTGACGTCCAACTATACGACTTGACGTCCTGTCGGAACTATACGAATACGATTCGAACACAGCGTGTCACTTTTGGTCCTCGGTAAAATATTAGGGTTACCATGCGCGTCCCGTTTTTCAGCATCGCGTCACGTTGTCTCGGCTAAATGTGACTCGTTTAGTCCCGTCATACTAATCGGTCGCGTTTTTTTTTTTTTTTTTGTTTCGTCGAACGAACAAAACGTTTTTTCGTGCGACTGCCGAAAAGTGTGGGACAAGAAGTTTTTTCGAAAAACTCGAACAATGAAGATAGGCTTATTTATTCCCTCCCCCCCCCTCCCTCCTCCTCCATACATTTATTGCAAAATGTTCTCATTGTTTCGTGTAAGACAAAAAAGACTTTCCCCTAAACGTTTTTAAATTTCGTGTTTTTTTTTTTTTTTTTTTTTTATTATGATAAATAGGTTCTTGACCGAAACGATTAAAAGCGAACACTTTCTCGGGCACAACTCGGTAGAGCGGCGCGCGTCCTGGGGGAACCCTGCGCGGGGGGGGGGGGGGTACAATGTTTTTTGTCGTTTTTTTAAATTAGAAATTCGGTCGTACCCGATGCGGCGGTATACGTGGTCACCGTGGTGCCGTCTGTGAGACGATCGTTTCGAAATCCGTCGACGCGGACATTATCTGGCGGCAAAACCGTACACTAACTCGGCGTTCGCCGCCAACCAGATGGCATTGTACGGCCCGCGGGAGCCGATCAATACCGGCGCGGACGCCGCTCGGGGAATACAGCTGGCCCGACCGCGCGCGCCCGCGCCGGGCGTTTTTACCGGCCGGGCAAAACGCTGCTATTTTCCGACGGAAAGCCCGGCGAAGCGCACCTGGGGAGCGTTTCGATCGAATACGCAATGACGGTATGACAATATAACACGGCGCTTTTGTGTCGCGTTCGCCCGCGATTTCAGCACACGGCCTTCGAGTAGGCAGTAGACAATCCGATCGACGTCGAAAAAGAGGATAAAAAATATACGTGTGAAATTTTCAATTTTCAACGACGACGCCAACGCGAGATCGTCGGGTCGCCCGCGACGTGGACGGTAAAAATATCATCGTGTAATGATCGGCAGCAACGGTTTCGGCGACTTACGCGCACTCTCGTTTCGCGAAACATTATTCGTTTCGTCGGCGAAAATCCAAAAAAACCAACGGTTCGTCGCGCTTTCATTTGCCGCTAGAAATTGCATTTATTATCAAACACCGACTATTAGACCGAACGAAAACGTTTTTTTTTTCCCCCAATATAACCAATTCGTCGCAGCAGTTTCGTGTTTCAAAAAACGACGGTACGATTGTTTTGCATCGAACGTTTCGACGCGTTTCAAACAAAGTTTAGTTTTCCGCAATAAAAGCGTTTTACAATCGACATAAACACTAGGCTTCGATAATATGTTAAGGATCTGTTTAGACGTGCCTCCTACGACGTATAAACGGGACATGTCGTCGTCTTGATTCCGCCTACGGATAATAATGCAGTGGCGTATTTAGGAATTTTCAATGCGAGTAGGGTTGAGATGTTATAAATATTCGCGAGGTAGGAATTGCCCCCCGCACATCTGGAATAAAAAAATGTTTTTTTATATTGCTTTTCAATGTTTTTTAATGTCGCTTATTGGGTATTCCTTTTGGTTAAATATAGAACTTGGAAATTATTCGAAATATTGCATCTTTTTTTTTTTTTAACGAGCCATACACAGTTCAACTAGTTTTACACCCTATAGCGTTCTTTATCAAAGAAAAAAAAAATTATAATCTCTACAAAATCGTGTAACATATTTTAACAATCGAAATAATTTTATCATTTAATACTCTATAATATTTTTAATATCGGATAGGTTTTTTTTTTGTTGAATACAAAATCTAATTTTCTATATTTCATTGCTAATATATTAATTTAATGACTCGGCCACAACGTGGACTACAAATACAATTATTGAATAAACATTTTGAATACTATTCCTGAGAATTTAATCATTTAAATTATATTTGTTTTCGATTGGCAATTCTTTCATTCAGTTCCGTAAAGTTTTTTTTTATCTCTATCTCGTATTATTTATGATTTATAGACAGTAACTATTGGAATGATAAAATGTATTTTACATTTAACGTCCGAACTTGATATTTAAAATATAATTAATTAAATTATTTTTTTGTTTTGACCAACGACACGGACCGCGAATTAGGAGGGGTATTGCACCTCTTGACCCCCCGCAAATACGCCACCGTAATAATATTAACGTTCGAACGTTGTATTACAAATAGCAAATAGTACTTCGAATCAAATTGAATATAATATATGCACACTGCGGCTAAAAATCAATGCGCACGGCCCCCGGAGCATTTCCTTTTACACTCGAAATTATAATACGCTCTCGTGAATAGGAATATATAATTGCCACGAACCGTTCGGCGATATGGCCGTTTGATTTTGTAAAACAACGTGAGACGGTATTATAGATTCGTAAAATTCGTACATATTTGTTCGGGCTTGTTGCACGCGAATAAATACGAGATTGTAGTAAACGTTTCGCATCAAATTAAGTCGCCGATGAAATACGCCAACGCGCAGTACAATATGACGTGTTAACATAAGTTATTGTTGTTTTTAAACAAAATTATTCGACGTAGAGTAGAAAATATTACGCCCTTTATAAATTCGTATCGCCATACCGCTGTATCCGTAATTACGAAAAAAATATACGTGAAAATAACTCGCCGTATTAGGTGTGAAACGAGGTGCAAGTACCTATAAAATAAACCGACGCGATAACTATATCTATACTGACACTTTTAGCACCATCATAATTACACTAAAAACAAAGCTTCATAAAGTTTAATTTATATTTTATTTAGTATTTAATTAAATATTAGCCCTCGCCGTGTGTATTAATAATGACGACTTAATATTTAATAACGCATCGCGCAGTTATAGCCCGCGTTTATTATCATTACCGTTGTTATAAATCTCTGTGTAAATATCTGTTGTTTTGCCGTGTAAAATATAATAATGTAAAGAAAATATTATAATACGCTCCGGTGAAAATCGAGGAACCCTCTTCTACTCCGGGATCCGTGCGATCGTTATCGAGTAAACTCAATTAACCAGCTAAAACGCAATAGAGATTAATGGCCTCTTTAAATAATTATTACTTACACGCATTCTATACGATATCTCCTATCACAACATAAAATCAATACCTAGTTTCATATCGATTTAGAGTACTTAACGAATTCTCGCGACGCGCGACGCCCCGTCTTCGATTCTTCGATGTATTACACAAACTATAAGATTACTCGGATATCGGTTGTATAAAACGACGGGAAAAAATCGAACGCCCGCGAGAAACGAATGCATAGTAATAGACACGTATGATTTTGTTAATATTTCGGTTATTCGAGCGAGGAGTTTTATTTATAATTAACTAGCTGAATAACCCGGCTTCGCCCGTGTGCAGTATAACTTTTTATTTTATCAGTTTTTTTTTTCATTTTTACCCCTTTTACCCCTTTTAACTCCGGTAGGTGTCGAATTTAGGAAAATCCATTCCCATGGGGTCTCCACTATATAAAACGAAACTGTTGACCAAATTTCATACTCAAAGCTCCAGCAGTTCCAGCCAGGCGAATTTTTCTAGTTTCACCCTTTTTACCCCTTTTAACCCCGGTAGGGGTCGAATTTCGGAAAATCCTTTCTTTAGGGGCCTCTGCTATATTAAATGAAACTATTGACAACAATTTTAATACCACAAAGCTCCAGTGACTCAGGGTTTTTTCCATTTTTACCCCTTTTAACCCCCTTAGGGTTAATTTTCTTAATAATTCTCCCCGTAAAAACCATCCTCGTACTTCAAGGAATATTATAAAAAAAAAATTAGCGAAATCGGTTCAGGGGTTGTTGAGTTATGCGCTTACAACACATTTTGCGATTCATTTTTATATATAATAGATATCATACCCAACACTTTACTCCGTAAAATATCGCGATACAGCTCGTTTTCAACTAACGACGATGGTGAAAAAATTCAAATAACTCGCCCGCGTTTGGGCACGCGCGGTGGTCGTTTGTTCGAGGGACGACGACGGAGGCATGGCTCCACGCGCTTTATGAAAACATGCCGACGACGGTCACTCGTCCGAGCGTTATAACAACGAGTGGCTTAACGCGATACGATTTATGTTAGTTGTTACGAGACAAAACGTGCGATCCGACGTCGCGCGCAAACGGGACGTTCGCGTTGAAATATAATTCGCAAGAGTATGCGCCGAGAGGCGTACGAAACGCGGACGGGGACCGGACACAATAGTTGTATTATAAAATACCGTATCGTTTGATATGCACGCCGTTTCGAATTGTTATCGTCCGCACGCATTAACGCGAGGGGTTGGGTGTTATGAACGAGAGCCGACCGAGAGCGCGTTCGCTTTCGAATAAGACGCGCGCGGGGTAAAAACGTAAAACCTTCGTTGTAGTTTTCGAACCGTGTGCGACGCGTATTTATATGAGTCTCAAAAGACTCGGCCGGCTTTGCAAACAATGCCGCGAACTGCGCGGAGTTACGAGCACTAAAATACACCGTTTCGCTTAAGCTCTTTAGAGTAGACTGAAAAAAAAAATCGAGAGACCTACCGTACCAAAAACGATCAGATTTTCGGAAGAAAAAAAAAAACACCTCAAACGCAAACTCTCGGAAATTCTGTAGAAAAAAAAAAATCGCGCTCAAATGTTATAATCTGTCGTCACGTCGTTATAATAGTACGTTTTCACGCGAACAATATGACGACTGTGCTATTTATAATATCGTAACCAATTAAAATATCATAAATAACGTCTCGCGAAAGAAATATTTAAACGCCTACGCACATTTCGATGTCGTCAGCGTAGTGATCCGAAGACGTTTTTCGAAAACACAATCGATACACGTCGTCCGCATTCCTTAAGTAATTCGGGAGTAGTCGTGTGTCGTCCGACGAGAAAACCCTATATTCGGTTTATAAAAAAGTTTGTCGTTTTTCTTCTTCTAAAAGCCACACGAAATTGCCGATTCGCGTATTTCGCGCACGTCTCGTCGGCGAGGTGTGCGCGCGCTCCAATTATATATATTATGTGACAAAGTATAACGTCGAATCTTCGGGGCGAAATTATTATTTTCGACGGAGATTTACAGCGCGTTCGAACGAAACTAGGCCGTGTGCGAATCGCTGGGTTTCCCTCCTCTCCGCCGCGGGGGTCGCGACCGTCTTGTTCCCCGACTGCGGATACGTTTCCGGTATTGCTTCCCCGGGGGGGAGGGTTAGGGAGGAACCCTTCCGGCCAACGGTCCCCGGCAAATAGTCAATACCTCCTGAAATAGTTATTTATACATAATATATATATACGTGTATTATAATGCTATTGCGTTACGTCACCAGCCGCTCGTGACCTCAAACTGACCTATCTTTCGATCGCGCCGCCGTAGCCAAGAGTTATCGTAAGACTACAACAATTTTGTTTTGTGTTCGATTTTTACAGATTGAAAGAGACTGAAGCCATTTTGGAAAGATCCACGTATGTATATTACTATTTCGTGCACGTAATTATAATTTGTTATCAATTAATACATAATAGAAGTAGTGATATTATTAGTATATAGTAGCAGTAGTATTTAGTGGCGGCGATTGCCGCATAACAATATCGTTTTAACCGTCAGTGTACCCTCGGTATGCTGTAGTTTGTGTGTGCAACGCCGTAAAAATCCGGGTAAACGTCGTCGTCGTGTCCTTTTCATATTGTATGTGCGCGTAACCCAGTAGTATACGGCGATTGCCAACTGTTTTTTGTCTGTTGTTTAACGCGCTCGGCCGTCGGATATCACGTATATATTTTTTTACATCGTGTATCCTGCAGTCGGCGCCGACAGATCAACCGGTTTTATAAGGGTTGAGAATAAAATATATCCTGTTTCGCCGGGAAAATAAATCCAGATTTAGTGTTCCGTTATCACTTATAGCTACACGAGTCGATAATAAAATTATTCCCAACGTTCGCTCTGTTATATTTTCGTAAATCCGTAGACGATAATATTAAAAGTTTTATCCGATTTTATCTCTACAGACTATAAAAATATACGTATTACGCTCGTGAATCTGATAAATTCTGTACGATTAAAGGGGACTCGTACAATGTTTTTTTTTTACTTATTCCAAATAACTATTTACCCAAACGATTTCGAAATTTAACGCGTCGTGAAATCGAGACCGTAACGTCGTACTATACGAACCTACCGCTGTATCTTCCGTCTAGGATAATAACATTTATCGATAATTTTACTAAACGTGTGAATCGTATTTGAATGAACTTTTTTTTTTGGTAGTTTCTAAACAGTTTTTAATAAACAATACGCGGGACCGAGATTCAGCCGTGGGATTTTCAATAAATAAAACGAAACGCCGCCGCGCCGTAATGATTTCCAAAAAACGACGTCGCTGCTTTTCGATTGTGTGCACAATTGTGAAAAGCAATCGTACAACAGTGACTGCTGCGCTCGATAATTATTATTGTTCAATAATAGCCGTCCGAATAAATCTACGGGTTTACCCTGTACCACTGCGAACTATCGTTTCAACGGGCCCGTCATATTCCACCACAATTGAACGTTTACGATATCAATTAATAATTATTCGTCGACGAAATATGCGTGCGCGTCGCGCGGGCCAATCAAATATAATAATAATTAATGAACGATGCGCATTCGCAACAATAATAATAATTGGGACGGCGATTGTTGCGAAGGGGCGCACATACTAACGATATTATAGTGTGTTTATTTTTTCCTATCGAAACGCTTCTCCGGTAAAAAAAAGAAAATGCGAATCGTTATAGATCGGTAGACGTCGTCGTCGTCGGGGCATTTTAAAACGCTTGATTTTACTGACCGTTTTGATAGAGAATCGCGTGGTAATCGTTGCGTTAGATTTCGAAATCGTGTCGTCGGTAAACAAACAGTCCGATTCGATAATGATTATTTGCGAACAATTTTTTTTTTTGTCGCAAACGCTTAGAAATTAACGTGTCGGCGATAATCGTTCGGGTTTATCTGCGCCGCCGTTTACGTCATTGCGGTTCGGATCGTTTTGGCGTTCGTTTGCGAGTTATAATACTATCGACTACTCCAAAATCTCGTCTCCGCGGGACGGACTATTCTCTTTTTTCCGCGTCGTTTTTAATCACTCGGTTGCTTTTAAACTTTGAACGCGAACTCGGTAAATTACGATGCGCGAAGCCCCGTGCAGTCTCGTGCGAAGCAATAAAAAAAAAGAAGAAAATGTTAATATCGGTTCGCGTACAACAATATGTGTAATATTGAAAATTTAAATATCGTAACAAGTATATTATAAAGAGAACAAAGGAGTTTCGTTTTAATGAAAAAGCAGCTACGCGCAGATAATTAAAATGTTAATTCGTCGTTCTTTTTACACACACACACTGACAAGGGCATTCGTTTCGTTTCGTTTTTTTTTTTTCGTGAATACATATTAGGTATAATGACGTTTGTCACTAAAACACCGAGTACGTACAATAAACGTACTTAAATAATTAAGCGCGTCGAAACGAAATTCAATAGATATAATAATTACACACGCCTCGCTACTCTAGCCGTTCGGTTTAGGCACAGATTATAAACGCACACGTACAATGGACGTTTGAATAAATTACAATTTACGTACGAAATCAACGCGTCGAAGCGTTCGTGTACCACAATGCCATCGTTGGAATATGATTTACGACCTACCGCGAATGTTTAAAGTATACGTATACTTACCACACGTGTAGGTAATTAAGGAAATTCAAGTCCGAGAATATAATAATATAAAGCATCTATATTTTCGCTCTGTCAATGTTTAGAATCGATTCAAAGTATTGTGTCTATTAAAAATCGTACGTTAACTTGTTCAGACCCATGTTGACTTTTTCTCTCGCCGCCGCGCGCACGTCGGAAAACAATTTCATTCTACATTGAGTTTTTTTTTTTCGATCGCGCCATTGTACAATTTTCGAACGTTTCGATGATAAAAAAATAAATTTAAACCGAAACTGTGCGGAATACGCGTGGAACGTATACGCACATTGTTAAGGTAAACGAGCGCGGGCGAAACTACACACATTCTTCTTTTTCGTAATTAAGAATAATCGCTAAATACCCAAAAAGAGTTCAACATAATAGGGTTAATCTGTACGGCGGCGGCAAATAATGGCTTTAGAAATACACGTTTTAATTAAAATAATAAATCTACGTTACCCCAAACTAATCCGGCAGGGTAATACTTTTTAATACGTTCATAAAAATTAATTATTAGCGAATTTGATTTAGTAGGGGTACAAATAAAATTGTGCATATCGATTTATCCGTCGTCATACAATTTATTGAAATCCTAGAAAACACATAGTCATACATCGTTGTTCGGACTAGGCTTACCACGTCGATACGTTTCGATAGTGCTCGTCAAAACGGAAAATAATTTCGTCTCATTGAAATTTATAGAGCGTATTAAAAATATTAACTTTCGTCTGTACGATTTCGTACATTTTCAAATGCGATCTCTTGAAGAGCGTAAAATAAAAATATTATTTCAACAATATTATTTAGGTAAATATAAATTTAAAACGCCTAGTAGTGCGTCGGAATTATTAATAGAAATAATTAAACCGAAACGAAAAAAAAAAAAAAACAATGCGATGGAAATGGAATAATTTAAAGTTTAATTCGTATTTTAATTTGCTGAACAATGAATAATTTGATTATGTAAATCAAAAACTATTTCACAACTAATCTCGGCGATTGTTTGTAAATCGAAATAAATTGTATTTTTTTTATTTAAATGACCGTTTAATTAGTCGACGTTGATTTGAAAATTGTCTACAAAGTCTGTTTCTCCGGACGAACGGGCGTGTACACAGACGTATCGTACAATATACGAAGCTGATTTCAAGTTTTTCACGCATTCGACGACGTTCGCGGAGAACTCGATTTTAATTGGAAATTGACATTTTCGCCCAACATACACCGAATCGGTAGAAATTATATTCTATATTCGACGTCGCCGTTTAAAACGAAACGATTTATCGCCAACGTACGAGACGTCTCGCGAGCCGTCTGGCTCGAACCCGCCCGAAAGGGGTAAACGTAGCGCGAAATGATATGAAAAATTATATTAAAATTACAGCGTGCATAGTAAATTATTATACGTCTCGTACAATGTGCACGATGAATATTATATATTACGCGCCGTCGAAAACGGGCTCGGTCGGAATCTCGTTTTCGAGCGAATTTCCCAAAGCGAACGGGTGAAATGATATTTGTGTACGTCGCAGTCGCAGTCGTCGTCTTAACTCAATAATTTTCGCTTACGGTCTCCAAATAATTCGAGAGGAAATACTATTTAGTACCTCCTCCTGCCGATTGACGGGGCACGACGACGTTCGCAGCCGAATCCTCGTCGTGTTCCAAGTAAAGGTTGTTAGTCGCTGTTATTCGAGACAAATCGTTTGAAGTGTTTGAAAAGTTCGCATTTAGTCTGATTATTTTACGCGTCGCGTATCGTCAAAACGTGATAAACTACGAAATTAGGAACCCCGATAAGGCTGCAGTAACGAAAACGGGTAAAACGTGTTCAAAACCGTTGAAAAAAAAAAACAAACGAAATAGAAAACAAACCTCTAGTAGACGGTTGCGGTTGTTTTTCACCGATGAAAAAATAAAAATTAGCTCCAATTAATGATTTAATGTTCGTTTAAAATTATTTATCTCTAGACAGTTCAAATATTTATTTAAAAAACGAAATTCATTGAACTTCTATATCGGCGCGTGTTTACTTGTAATTTTTGTTCGCAAATAAAAAAAAATCACCTCGTCACGATTAAAACAAAAACACACAGACGATCAAATATAGATGATATAACAGCGGTTATTTCGAACGTCACTCGAACCCCCCCCCCCCGGCGCGCTGTGTTTTTTCGCAGTGAAATGTTGTTGTTATAATAAGTTGTAAATCTACCGCGTCCGATGACCTACGCATATCGACGATAAACTCGTAGTGAAATTTTCCCCCCTCCCAGCTAATCTCGCGACACGTCTCTCAGATAGATCTGATTTGATTTATCGCGATCGATCGCAATGAAATACAATCGAAAGCTTTTATCGTCATGTTTTCACGAGTCGACAACACGCGAGACGTTATTTGTTTACGAATTTCCCCGAGGTTTTCACGTTCACGCGAAACGAACGTAATATTTCCACCGAACGTATTGCGAAACCTCGCGTTATTATACGCGGACTGCGGGCGGCACAACAGACGCTACGTATTATAATAGAACAGATACAGATTTTAATATTATGTCGTAAACACGTCGCGCCGTAATCGAATAATAAAGCAATAAAAGACGCGGCGGATAAAATTGTAAATTTCTATTTTCGTATTCTCATTACTCGCGTATCATTTCCGAAACGGAACGCGCCGCCGCCGCCGCCGCCGCCGTTGGCTCGGCGATCGCGGACGAACCGACGACGGGGAAAAACATTGATTTTCCACTCGCATTTCGGCGTCATACCCCCCGCCGATATATTGTAATGTGCCTCGTGCAGCAGCGTATTAAAATTTTTTATTCGCATGTTACAAAAACGATAGAAATCTCTTTTGAGTAGGTACTCACTGTGTGCAATACGTTTTGTATTCTTTACCGTCGTCGTCGTCGTTTTTTTTCTCTTCTCGTCCCATATTCGTATATCAATAGATTCTGAGAGTGCAAGGTTTAGTAGTTGCATCGCAGTCGTCATGCGTAATACAGCGACACGGAATTTAATATGTGGATTAAACGGGAGGAAAAAAATAAATATAAATTCATCGCGCTGTTAAACGTGGCGGCAGCAGGAGTGTACTTAAGAAGGGAGGGTCGAATTCCTCGTGATTTTTTTTTTTTTTTCACTTTATTTCGTGCCCGGATTTTCATCCCCGGACAATGTAACCAGTTTAAAAGGAGAATTCCTCGTTTGTCCGAAACGATAAAATACTGAAAATCGAATACTACAAGTGGCTTTGGTGGTTATTTTCTTTTTCGGCTTATTCCGAGCCGTTTAGGCCCGTCGCCGCTTCCACTATGCCTATATATACCGGGGTGGGCAAAAGTCACGCAACGCCATCTCGAAAGTTGATTGTGCTACCTTTATACGGCGTGTAACAAAAATAGACGAGTGATAACCAGGTAATTGGAAGTCAATAATAAGTAGTAATAATAATAATAAGTAATTATAATGTAAATTTGTAATTTATACAATCCCAAACAAATAGAAAGAGCTTAATTTATAGTATATTCTTATAATTTATGTTCGATATGACCACCGTCTTCATCGATACACGCTAAACAACGCTTTCGGACCGTTTGGCAGATGCGTTCTAGAACAGCCATGTTTTTCCAAATTTTTTGACTAGTCGGTACACCGTTTCGCGTCGTGGGACAGAGCTATTAGGAAATTTCACCGCAAACTCGGTAAAAATTGTTTTATAATCGGCGTCATACCGGTGATATGCGGATATAAGAGAAATGCGTTCTTCGAGCGAATATTTCGAACGTAAATCCTTTGCTCGTGCTCGTAAATCGCGTACTGATTATGCACTACAGAACATGCGGACGTCTTCCTAATGTTGGTGACTTCCAATTACCTGCTTATCGCTTGTCAATTTTTTTACACGCCGCCGTGTCGTAGCGATAAAGATAGCACAATCGACTTTCGAGATAGCGTTGCGTGACTTTTGCCCACCCCTGTATTAACCCACCTTTCTCTATCTCGAATACGAGCTTTGCGTCTTCCCCGCGGTGGTCTGTCGACGGTATTTATTCGAAATGTAACGAATTCGTCGTATTGGAATTATTACATCGGCTCGAATGTCCCGAGTGCGGACGGACGTAATAGCGAGTTACGTTACGCTATGCCTACGCTCCGGATATTTTTTCCCTCCACATTGTTCGTGCGCCGTAATAACATTATTACCTATCTCGAAACGATCTCGTCTTTCAACCAATGCGCCCGCTAAACGAGGCGCTAAATATCTCGAATCGTTGTTGTAACCGGTGCCGAGTAAATCGATCGGTGCCGTTTCTTTTTTGTTTGCCACGTCCGAACGGCCTCGCTATTTCCAACAGCGTTTGTAAAAAAAATATATGCTCTCCGAACAAAATATATTCCGACGTTCAAAGAAAAATATAGTTTAACGTAACCGATACGCGCGTTTCGATAATATTAACCGTAACGTTTAACCGTAACGTGGTGTTTATATATTTATTAGGTGTTTATTTCCGACTCTATAAACCAAAAGGTTCGTCGCGCACACTATTATAAATATTTCTCTCTTAAATGCTCGCCGCTTGCGAATGTTTTCAAATCATAATTCATTGTGTTGACATTCGATTGAAAATCCGGAAATTAGCATCCGAACAAATTCGAGTCTCTGGGGGGGGGGGGGGCTTCCTTTATGAAAGAAAAAAATAAGTAAACAACCGTCGACATTCGTGAAATCATTATTCATTGTTTAAATATTTTAAACGTTAACGCGAAACCTAGTCGAATCTTCCGACGACGTTCGACGAAACGACTCGAGCTTATTATACGTACGAGAATTTCAAATCGAAAAACATTCATTTACTTATTTTATTTCAAGAAGCAATAACGCCTGCGTTGGACGAAATTCAATTTAATTTCCACGTGTTTATTTTCGCTTTCATATCTGAAATACTGCAGAGAAAATGGGAAAAGAATATTTTCCGAGTCGAATTCGCTACTTAAAAAGTGTCCGGCGAAAAAATATACGGACACAGTGTTTGAAAATTTGATGGAAAACAAAATTGATTAAAATCGATAGTGTGGACAAATATAAACACCGTTTCTCTTCGGTTCTCTCGGAACGCTGTATATAACCATAAAGTTAGTGTAGACTCTTGGTGATCGACGAGTTCGCTGGTCAACCGAGCATTTTGACCTTACAAAAAACCTCATGTCAGAATAAGGATGGACGCATTTCACTCATTCGATAGAATGTACAATAGTGACGTGTTCAATTTTCCACTAGTCTGAAAACCTAAAATCACCACTTGAGCTGGCTAATTTTCACTCGATATAAATTATGTCTTAAAAAAAAAAAAAACGCAGATAACGTTTTCGGTGTACAACAACAGATTTCCGCGAAGTATGTCGAGATGGAAAATGGAAAAACGACACCCCGAGAGTACCGTCATCATCCGGGCCCGGGTCGTCGCGTTCTCCAGAAACACCTCGAGACGTAAAAAATCGGACCGGTAAATGTTTATCGCAGAAATAAAAAAATAAACACTCAAACGACGCGGCGCCGTCGTATATAAAACCGCGGCTGTCGTATGTCGTAACACTTGCTATACGTGATCCAATACGTTCGGAATCCGAAAACGCGAACGGTAAAAAAGTAATAAACCTGCCCCACTCCAAAGTACGAGAAACGGATCACTGCGAATCACGATTTTCGTCGGCCATGGTTTTCTCTCAAACACACAATGATGATTCGAAAACGACGGGCAACGTTTTCGGTATAAATCAAAACGGTATGCGAGTACATACGTATTATCCACTTGAACGAGCGCCGCGCGCCGCCGGGTCGAGAAATTCGTTCCGCGAAATCTGTCGCAGCGGAAAATCGAAAAGCTTTCGACGTCATAGCCCGTTCTATGGTAACACCTTCGGAAGACGCGTCGGACCGCTTGAACGCTTGAAACGAAAAATGCAACGCTAGAACGTTACGATACCGAAAGACGTCTGGCGATCGAAAAAGGGCAAAAAAAGGGTCCCCCCTTTTGGTGAAAACGCGAGCGCGCGCGCGCGCGACATAAAACCGTATCGCTCCGCGGTCGCGCGTAACCGCACGGTATTTATCGTGGCGGCGGAGGCAACACCGCGGGCGGGCGGCGCGCGCCGCGCGTCCGGGGCCTCCGCGTCGCCGTCGAGCCGGCGGCAGCCACGGCCAAACGCTCACCGGCAGTCGGTCGGCCGTCACGTCCGTCGTCTCGCGTTTCGTCCGTGTGCGTTTACAAACGACAACGACCGCGACGATTATCGGCACCACCGTCGTTCGGGCACCGTCGTCGTTACCGTTAGCGTCTCGTCCGCCCGCTCGCCGCCAACGCTCTGGTCCCGGTCGCGATGTCACAGCGGCCGCCGCCGCCGCCGCCGTCTTCGTCGTCCCATGTCGTCTCCGCCGCCGTCCCGCGGTAGGGACGCGGCCGCCAGGACAGCGCGGCGTCGCTCGCTGGCCATGGAGTCGCCGACCATCTCGTCGCCACCGGCGTCCGCGGACGGCCCGCGCCGCCGCGGGTCGTCGGCCGCCGGCGGCGGCACCGTGTTCAAGTTCGGCGCGCTGGGCATCACCGCCTCGGCGTCCGTGTCCGGCATGTGCGACGCGGCCAACGGCCCGGCGTCCGCGTCCGCCGTCGTCTGCGGCGGCGGCAACGGGTCGCCCGGCGCGCCGGCCGGCAAGCTGCCGCGGACGCTCAGCACCAGCGTGCTGCGCATCAAGCACCGGTCGTCTTTTTGGGACAAGTTCTGGGAACAGCGGTCCAAGCGAGACTTGTGAGTACCCCTATAACGTATGACTCGATATATCACGATGACGCGGGTGAAAAAATCCGGGGGGGGGGGGTCACCGGGGCCCCCCGGTTTATTTCGTCGTAATTTTTTTTTTATAGTTTTCGCACTTCGGATTCGAATGACGAAAACATCGTTTTTCGCGCGTCGTTCGAAAAAGTCGACTTTCAATATTATCGGTATATTATGTATATATTATTATTATTAAACGCAATGCGATCGTCGAGAAAGTCTAATCCGACGATGATATTATACTTTCCGGTAATACGTGTACCCGATTCTGGGGCTGAGACGTGGGCGATTTCTTTTTACGTTTTTATTTCGACTTTTCGTTCGCCTAGATTGTTCCAATCTTCGTTTTTTTTTCAAACAATTGTTGACGTTTTTTCATGGTCGTTTGCGTCGTCCCGCTAACCTCGGAAATATTGAAAACTCAGACGGAACTTCATTTTAGGAAGTGGTCCACCGGAAAAACTCGCCGATTCCCGACGGCCCGATTCAGCCCTATTCGGAGCTCCGGGTTTTTTAAATTTTTTATTTACTACGCTTCCTCTCGATCCAGTGCAATTCTTTCCGTTCGGACTTTGACGACGACGATGTGGTAAATAATGGGTAGTTTCTAAAATGGTCTATCTCGCGTTAGTTTATAAGCAATTATTACTTGTTGTATCCTGAAAACAACCGGCCGTTTGGCGAGAAAATAAGTGGTTTTTAAAAAGTCCGATGGTCCTTGTACAATAAATGTGAAAAACAGCCGATAGTTTGCGGAGAAAAAACGTATGAATTACAAATGAGCAACCGCCGAAAGAGCTGCGTAAAAGGCGCGCTCGTTTGGCTCACCACATATATTATATATATGTTGTTATAAAGTCGTAACGAGCACCGACGGCGTTATACGTATTGTACTATTCTCGGACAGCCTCCGGGCACGCGTGACGTTCGAATATGTGACCCGGCGTGGACTGAGATTTCGGGAAAAATCGACGCAACGATACGCTCGAAAACCCCGTCGATATACTATTACACACAGGACGCGATACGACCAGTTCCGTCTCTAGGTTTTGCGGCGTGGCTGAGGGCAAGATTTAGATCGAGGGCCCCGAATTCATAACGTTTTTGGTGCATCGAACGTATTGAAAGTTGCGATGGCGCTCAAACGAATTTATGGAGCGTTGATTCGTTAGATGATATTTTGTCAGAATAATTAAATTGTATTGTGTACATATTGGTCCATTGTCCATTATGTATAGGTACATAAAATAGAAGCACTTTTTTCGTATGTACGCGTTTAACTCGAAAAGTACTCGTTGGATTTTAGTACGGTTTTCACTAATGGATTGGTCAAGTCTCGGGGAAGATTTATAGCGATAGAAAGTCTCGAAAATTCAACCCCTAATGGGGTAAAAAGGGTTAAATGGGATGACGAATAGGAAAAACACTCGAAAAATTCGGTTGAAGCTTTATGGATATCGAATCGATGAAAACAGTTCACCGACATCAATCGTCCGCCACCTGTATCTCGTCCGACTTATCCGATTTCTGCAGTCGTGTTTTACTCACGTTTATTTTTATTTTTTTTTTTGTGTTAACGCTGGGCAAGTGTCCCGTTTGTCCTGCCCTCGAGACGAACGACTGCGCTGGCCGCCTCTCTTCGAGACTATAGGTACTTACGTTTAATTCGCACGCGAAATCGAAAATATATCATCATCGTCCGCGCGGACGAACGCCGAGGGGATCGCGAGAAAATTCGCCTATCCGAGGGCAAACGTTTTCGATGTGTATAGACCGCGTGCGCCGCCGCCGCGAAACATTATTAATCGACTCTATAGAGATTAGTTCGGACGTGTTTTTAACGGGGCAATTTATTTTCCGTTTAACGGGCGCGATTTCGCGAAGCTTTCGTTTTTTTTTTTTTTTCAGTCTGCCGCAGGACGTTATTATACGCGCGCTCGGCTCGCTCGTTCGACGAAACCCCAACGGCTCCGGGGCACGGCCGGACGAACCCTTTTCGATAATCTGGTGTGTGTGTGTGTGTGTATCCATTACGGTTGTTCACGGACGAACGCGGTACATTGCGCGAGATAATCTCTGACACGCGCCGTCACGTCCAAACGACGTCTCATTGTCCCGCGACTAATAAGACGCGCGGCAATTAATCACGTTCGCGTCACACACGATTATACCGTCGTACGTAACTTATTTTAATTGAGTATAATGCGCGGTGTCTCGATCGCGCGCACGCGAAAACGCGCGGATCGCGTCCCGACCACACATGACGTAGAAATTAACTTATATTAATTTAAATATATATAATATTATGTATTCGTGGTTTCGACTTGGTTCCGTTTGATGGAATTCAACCGAAGTACGCGTCATGCGTTTCGCAGAGCGCGGCGGCGTTCGCCCCGACAACGCGTCCCCGCGGTGGAGCGTTTAAAATCAGGACTCGGAACGACCCGACACCGTTAAAGCGCCCGAAATAACATACGAAAGGCTACGGGAAATAACGACAATAGTTTTAAAAAAAAAAAACATTTCTTTTTTTTCTTCAAAAATTTTAAAAAGTAAATATATGATAATTTTTTTCTTCGTTTAATGTAAAATTGGGTTGTATGACTACAATCAATTTTTCGAAATATTTCGTACTTTATCTCTTGGTTTTTTTGAGTTCTGAAATTTTAAAATTGCAACACTGAACATTTTAGGAATATTGACTAATATCGTTCTTCCCCCCCCCCCCGTAGCCCTTGAAAACCCTGTGCCGAAAACACCCGAAATCGAAACGCAGTCGAAAACCGATGCGCATAAAAACCCGAAATGAAATAATCACCACCGAACGTTGACGATTAATTCGAAAAACGATTTTTGTTTCATTTTTCTAGAGACTGGGATACGAAATTCGAGTCGAATCGATAGTGAGTTGCATGTTTTTTTTTTTTTTTCAAACTAATAACGATAATACCGACTCTAATTTTTAGTATTCAAACCCGAAAATAATTCCGGGTGACCGGTTAGTATAGTGCACCCGAATTAAATATATAAAAACACCTAACCCGGTATCCGAATTATTTTTTTCGGGTTCCAAGCCTTGGTTTAAATACTTCGGACAAACAATTTCAAAGAATACCCGTCCCTTTCCATCATACTCGGAAAACTTGTAACACAATATCTAATCATATATTTTTTAATCACTTGAATAGTTTATGTAGTGTTTTGAAAAAATGAAAAGTCTGACGAAAAAAATAAAAAGGTTAGTTCCTGAAAACGTAAATAATTTATGATTTATACCTGCCGGCGGGCGTATTGCGTTTAAAAAAATGTCCGTACAAAATAAATTACATCATCATTGATTACAATTTGGTCTGAATTTTTATCAGTAAATGACTATAATAAAACCTATCAACAATATCGTAGTAAACGCCGTTAATTATTTAAACATCAAAGCTTTTTCTAACGCAGTCGACGGACTCGCTAATATAATTACTTCGTGTCGATTTTATCAGTTTCATCTTTTTCGCGAGTATCTTTCGCGCTATCTCATACCTTGTGCCATACCGCAACCGCTATCGCTGATCACCGCACAGTCGAATCCGAGAGAGCGAATTTCATACGTTTCGGGCCTAAAAATTCTTTAAAATCTCTAACTGTCGTCCGTCACGTCGCGGGCGCTTTCCAGTTCGTCTCGTCTCGGAGTGCCGCCGTTTCGGATCGAGACAAACGTTTGGATCGGACGTGCATTTTTTTTCGAGGTCCGTGTGTCTCCGGAGTCTCCGATGAAAAATCGTTTGAAAAAATTAAAACCCGGTGTGTTTATATAAGCAGCGTTGCTGTCTCGCGAGGATCGTCGTTTCATATTATTTCATCGTTCCAACACTGCGAGTCGACAAATCGTATCGCTTCCGTCGAAATCGACGGCGGCGTTAACAGGGTTGATCTCGAATAATGCGGTTTGACGCCGCGCGCGCCCGCGTTTGACACCCGCAACACCCGGAACGGTTTGGAAATGCAATTGTGTTTATTCGATTTTGCCCGGGAGTGAAAAGAAATTAGGCGCCCCCGCGCGTTCGTGTGCGGGAAACGAGGTTTAACGAGACGACGACCTACCGGCGGTGGCGCGCGTTCCGAGAAATAAATTCACCGCCGCCGCCGCCGCCGTTGCGGAAATTTGAATAGGAAATGTATGCAAAACCGTGAATAAAACTTTATGGAAATTATTTTACCGTCGGCGCGCGCGCGTCGAAGATCCGCTCCGTGTCCGCCGCCGCACCCGAGACCGCGTTCATATAGGTCAGCCTCGAGTGTAGTCGGCGCGAAAGTTTTTTCTACGTTTTTGTTTTTCGTCTCTGACTCTCGCGAGGTTTTCGATTTTCGCCGGTACATACTCACGAGCGTTTCGCGCGTGTATTTTGTTTTCGGTTTTTTCGCGCCGCGTCGCGACCCCAAACTTCGTATAATAATTATATTCGGAAAATATGTCGAACGCCGCCCGCCGTCCCGCGCGATTCAGGAAGGATATTATTAGGTATATACCGTACGCGGCGTATGTGCGCCGACTTTCCGAGAGCTGGCAAAGGACCTGAGTAGGGGCGGAAGAACGCGCGCGAGAAATAATTAATAAATAAAAATAACGTTTTGCGCGAAAAAAATTTGTATGAAAATTAAAATAATACACCGGATCGCGGAGGCTTATGGCGTGAAAAAAAATAAAACGTAGGGCCTGTGTGCGTCGAGATAAAACTCGGTCGCCGCCGTTATAATAATAATATGATGTACGGAAACAAAAAGGTTAGTGCGTCCGGCCGGGAACGAAACCCGTCTAGGAATTTCGCGGGCCAATAATTCCGTCGAATAATAATTATTATTGTGATCGCAGATGTGATTTTGACGAAATTACGACGTTCGGTATCGTACATACGCGCGAAACTACGTTATTTCATACGGTTCGGTGAACCTGTGGCTGACGAGGTGCTCCGAGGAGATCTGACAAATGCAATAACTTAATTATTAGTTCTATTCTACATTTCTAAGTTTTCTTTTCTTTCCCCCCCCCCCTCACTCATACCTCTGCGCTATAGTGAAAATATTTTTTAAACATATTTTAATAATAATAATTGTAAAGTACTCGAAACTAAAATAATTAAACTGCATTCTAATTTTTTTTTTACCCTACTCGTTTTGTAAATTACATTTTTAGAAAAATGTTGTGTCGTTCGAAACTTTTAATTAAGTCAAGCCGTTAGTTTTAAAACAATTTTCGAAGTTTGATGAAATTTCACTATTTTTCTTGCCAGTCAATGTTATCATTATTACGTCGTCAATGGTCGTTTTAAACACTCGTCGACTTTTAAATTTTTTTTTATAATATCAACGAATCTCTATTAATTTACGTTTGTAAATTTCAACGGCAAAAAACGAAATTCATAAAACAGTTTTAGTTTTAGACTATGAAAGAAAAAAAGTATGAACTCTTAATATTTCAAGTCTCGTTTTAGTTGACTCCTAAACTATACTTATTTTGTTCTCGCTTATTTAACGTAACTCTCTACCTCCATCCCATACGCATTGCGTGCAGGAAGTAAATATTTATCGTAACAAATAAGATTATGTTGCTCTGTTTGTAGTTTTTATTTTATACTTTGTTGTTCTTATTGCAATAAAAATTCTGATAAAAAAAAAAAAAAAGAAGAAAAAAGTCCACCACCTATAGAGCGTAGTATTTGCGATAATGAAAAAAAATAAAGTAATCGTTCGGTTGAGTTACGGCGCAAATACGTAATATTGTTTACGGTAGTATAGGCTCGCGGGCCCCGCTCGTCGCAGCCGCGTGCCCCGTCCGCCGTAACCGACGACGGCTTTATAAAACGACGGTAAAGCGGTATTATCAGACGTGGGCAGATCGTAGGAGGCGAGTACTGTGACGAGAACTCGATTAATATCGATTGGCTGCAGCGTGCACACCGTGCGACAGTCGATAAATCATTTATATATTGTCAAAGGGAGTTTTCCGAAACAATGGCGGGAGCAGAATAAACGTATCCGTTCGAATATATTTCTCTCCACTCGCGTCGGACACAATAGGCGCGCGTATTTTACGTATTATTATAATATAGTCTGCCGGTGATGTAGTCGACATTTCTGGTCGGTCCGATCGCTTTGACGCGTCGTTCGCGTCGAGTCCGAAGAGAAAAAAACAATCCTGCGCACGTGTCGCCGCAGCGTTCGATCAATCGAATTCCGACCATGGCCGTCGACTTTCTCGTCGCGGGACCGAATTTCCGCGACAGTTGGTCCGTGCGGCCGGCATTGTTTTTCGCTGTTTCCTCTCTACAAAACGTAGTCCGCCGTCTCTCCGAGCGCTCGGACGAGCAGGGACGACGCACGTGTCGAATGGACAAATTGGAGTGGCTTTTTGTTTTCCTTTTGTTTTATTTTTCCCGCGGAATTCGCAAAACGACGACGACGACGAATGTAACGAGACGGATAATGACACGGAACAATGACGTCGGCGGTGATGTAATTCATCGCTGCGAGCTCGCAATTGTTGCGTAATAATGGCCGGCGAAAAACAATAATACGTATGGGTGGCACAATGTGTGGTCCGCGTTTTCACAAAAGGACGGAAGAAAAAAACGATTCCTTTGGGTCGCTAGTAGTGACGCGCGCGCGCGTCGAGTGCGGTGCGCTCGAGTGTGTTCGCGCTTTCCGTCGGTAACTCCCGCGTGAAGGATTTCGAGTGGCGGCTGCGGCGGCGGCGACTGCGCGAATGCAACCCGGATGCAACGAGCTGCAGCGGCGGGTGCACTCGGACGGGGCGTTTTCATCGTCCGTCGAGAGTTGGCGGATAAAAACTGCGAGAGTCGGGGGTGGGAAAAAAAAAACCAGTAAACAATAACAACGACGAATCTACAGAGCTCTGCGGGGCGAGCGTGGTGTGGCGAGGAAGGGGCAGGCTGGGAAAATTAATAAAACCGATACGCAAAACGTACGCGCATAACGGGCTGGGGTCAAACGGTCGATTCGCACGGGCAGTTTGAAAAAACTTCGGGAATTCGTATTGATTTCAAACGAACTGTTCGCGCGAGCGTTTTTCCGTCGACCGACTCGACGATTCGATTTCACTGTTTGTGACCGAATCGATCGGAAACGCGTCCCATTCGTCGTCGCCGCGAGACGAGCGAACGTTTGGCTTTTGAACACGTAATATTTATCCGTCGCACGCGATTCGAACACTGTTATAATACTGCACGCGCGGCGATGGATTTCGACGATGATATTATTGATTTTTGTTCGTCCGAAATCGTACACCACCTGCAGCAGGCGCGCGTCGTCTGATGTGAAACAGAACACCGTACTCGCAACGCAGTGTCGCGGCCAAAAGGGGCGCTACTACGGGTGCTGAACCCCCTTCTCCCACTCGAAACTTCAAAGAAAACTATTGAAAAAAAATTCCAGCTTATTAAATACCGCGCGGGGAAACTCGTGGACACGCGTAGAAATCGAAACATTCGCACTTCTAATCGGTCGACTTGAAAGGACAGATTTCAAAAATCGTAACGAATTATTATTTAAACTTATCGTACAATTGCGCGTGACCTGGCCATAAGATCGTTACATAATGACAGTTTGTTCGACCTGTCGTTTTTTTTCCTATCGTCTATTTTCGCACTTCATAACGAATTATTTACGGGTATTTCGCGCCGTCAATAGTGAGAATCTACACGCGCAATACGATTATCGTGATCAGTCGGTCGGGGTAATGTTTTTTTTTTTCTAATTTAATTGTTTGAAATCGCGCACGTAAAACGTAATGTTTTTTTTTCAAAGTCCCTCCCGGAAAATGACCCCACGGCATTGCTACGACATCGCGGCCTCCCGTCGTCGTCGTCCTGTCGGCGTTATCCGATCGTCGGTCGTAGGAACGTGTAATCAATGTCACTCCCGCGGCCTTAAGTATAATGATACGTATGCGCGGCACGTCGTATTCGAAAACGGCAGCCCACCCGGTATGTATCCGCGCTATAAACGTCCGGCGTTCAGACCCGCCGCCGGATCGCGGTCGTCGCTTTTACGACCAGAGTTTACCGACGTTGTCGGAGGTATACACACGATAATGTGTGGTCGCGCGCATCGGACCGTCGTCGTTACGAACGCACAGTTGTACGGGCGCGGTAATGGCGGACGTCGAAAAGGTCGCGCGACGCGCTCGGGTGCGCCGGTTTTATATTCGACGTACCTTCCGCGGGTACGCCGTTGCGGGCACGTACGCGTTCAGTTTGGACGGAATCGCCCGATACACTACCCCACCGGGTCTCACGCAAATCGCGCGGGCGAATTTTCAAGAGAAAAAAAGCAAAACGAATCGTTATCGTTTTGTCAAACGTGTAGGTACTATATTATACGAGCGGTTATATATACCTACTGAATGTTTCGCTAAAAATAAGGACACCCGAACACGGAAAACGCGATAGTATCTATCGATTTCCCTCGTACAATCTAAATTATAGAGATATCACGTTGGTAAAACGGTCGTTAGAGCTGCGCCCGCGCTGCCAAACCAACGAAAAAACTAATCGACGCGAACGCATTTGTCCGCTATCGCGTACGAACAATCTTACGAGTTACGAAATTATTTAGTCGTTTTGCAGCAGTCGACCGATATCATTGATTTTTCACACTGTATTACTTTGCGTAAGATTGGGTTCAATTGAGACAATATTATAATATTATTTCCGTACGGCGGAAAACGGAACCCAGCGTTATTTATTTGTTTTTTTTTTTTTTTTTTTTTGGACAAACAGTTGTCGCCAGAGGATCGCTGTCGGTCTCGCAACGAGCGCCCGGGGTCGGTCTCTCGCGTGCATTCCGCACCGCCGCCGCCGACACAAAACGTGTGAATTACGAAATACGAAACAGACGCGCGCGTCGCATTTTTGATATATCGTTATTGTTTTTCTCGCGGCTCGACCGTCTATAAATATTTTATGTGCGCGATCACACGGGAATAACAACGCGTGTCGATTTCGCCCCGAAAATATTAATCAATTATTCCTTCGTATACCGTAATAATATGACGTATATTCAACGGCGCGCGCGCGCACTATGTCTCGTCGCCGTACAGAAATGTACCCGCGTGCGTATTGCTCTAATCGAGTTGGCTCGAATGCGTATAATTCACGTTATAAAATCGTAACTCAATATACGATCCAAAATATTCCGCTCGCGCGTACATTTTGTTTCTATTTTTGACATCGCTAATAACGCGAACAATGAACAATTGGCAACACAATGGTATCCCCGGGAAACCGGGCCCGATAGGTCCCTCCGAAGCCGTCCATTAACCGCCTCCCACACTCACACGCGCAGGTCTACTCGATGATTTTAATCCCCGCGCGTCAAATACCATATTATAGATATTTATATACATAATATATGCCGCACAGGACGGCGGACGAGGAGCCGCGCAGCATTTGCGGTTCGGCCAATTCCGGAATTACGGCGAGTTTAATGTCTTATTCGCGCCGAGTCCTGTATACGGCGATGTTTATATTTGCGGAACAATTTAGGCGCGCGCGACCCTTTTCCGGCCGTCTGTGCGATTCTTGGGTTTTCGATCCAAAAGCAGCCGTCTCTCGTACGATATATTCCGCGCGCGTTGATGCAACCTAATATATATATTGTGTGCGCGACCGCGACGAGACCGACGCGATGTTTTTTTTGAACAAACGTAATATTTATGCGCTTTCGTGCTCTCGCGTTTCGTAAACAAAATGTATTTGCATGACGATACTATTCGGGGCCCGGAAGTCGGTACGCTAAAACGCTTTGGAAATGTACACGCGATTTCGAACTTGTAGATTCTTACGACGTTATTGTTTTGTACGTATCGAGTTGTTCCTGATAAAAAAACAACCCCCCTTTAAAAGCAATACGATTTCGATATTTTTTCGTTTTTATTTATTCTTGATAATATCGATTATAAATGTGTTGTTTTTATATGAAAATAAAAACCTCGAAACAAAACTGCGTCTTGAATAGGTGTGATTCGTGGTCGCCGATTTATTTATTTTTCCGTCCATCCAAAACAGCAGAATTTACCGCGTACGTATCGCTTTCCGGGCGCCAATTATGAATATTTGGTCGATATTAAATTACGCCGGGGTGGATTTTTAGTCGCGTTTCCATTGGTCGGACTAGTATCGTCAAATATGAGGTCATATTGTGCACGCGCTTTTGTGCGTTGTCGACGACTAGAAGAATTTGGAACCCGTGGTCGACAATAAATAAATAAAAACTACGACGACGCCCGCCCGTGACTAATACGTACGTCCATGACTAATCGTCGGCCGCGCCGTAGAGTTTTTCGTAAATCAATATAATTATACCAGCGTTTGAATTCGACCGCTGTAAACGCGTTGTACAGGTATCGCATAAATATTTAATACGAAATTATCCAATCCATAATTCTGACGTAGATTCCAAACTACTCTGGAATGGCGTGCAAACATTGTTTACGATCCAAACCACCGCCGGGCTATGTAAATTATTAAAACGTAGGATGACGTAAATGACGCGCGGCCCGACCGCGACGTGCCGCCCGTTCTTTCATATCGACATCAAAGAATCGTCCAATTCCCAGACGGCAATAGCGACGCGTTTAAAACAATCCATCTCGATAAAATAACGATAAAGTTTCGAAACGACGACGTGTGACGTATACGCGCGATGATGTATTATTAAAATCGTATCCATTATACACGTACATTCATATAGCCTTGTGACGAATATAATATTTATTTTAACGAACTGGTTCGTTCGCGAAAGGGATCGGGTGGAAAAAAAAGGAAAACTTTCGCGAACGCTTTAAACAATACGTATACTAACGATGCGATACAGATTAACAATTTTGAAAACATAAAAGACTGTAGAAAACCTTAATTTCCATTATTATCGTGCGGTTTTTGTTTTTTTTTTTCAAATAGCCCGTGCGCACTCTACGTAATTAAGTGATTTCCCGTTTCATAAATATTATTCCTCCTCCGCTCCTACCCTTTCGCGAGCGAATCGTTTGAAGTCTTAACGATAATACGACGAGCACAATAATTTTCGTGTTCGAATTTTAAAAGTTCAATAATAATAACGACGCGTCAATTCCAAAGGATCCGATCGCGACTAGTTTTGACTCGGCGCGTTCTCTGTGTTTGGCGCGAAGGACGGGGACAGAAACATTATTACCAGAGGTTCCCGTGCGGGGGGGGGGGGCGAACGTATCCCGGGTGTTTCTCGCGGACCGGCCTCGCGCGAACGCGCGTCACACGCCGAACGGTGACGCCCGGACGCAGTTACGCGATACCTACAACGTGGTCACGACCACCGCGTGTCGTCTATCGATCGGCGGGCACGCGGCCGGGCTGGTACGTCACACGCGACGCGATATTTATGGATCTCTGTGGCGCGCGCGCGGAGGCGGAGGGCATTCGAATTTACGTCGGAAATAATCGTTTCGTATAAATTGTATTCGCCGCGGGCCGTTGGCCGCTATTATTTTATATCGATCAACCGTCGTCGTAACGCGTGCACGCACGCCTCTCACGTATACGCACTCCTACGCACCAGCGTGCCCCTCATAACGTATAACGGCGTGGGTAGGCGCTTCCGGATTACGGGCGACGATACGCGAACGAATAAAAAATACGTCGACGTTTCCGATCCCGCTCTCGACCGCGCGTTCTCCATCCCGGGCGGATTTCGTGTAAACGTATACCACCTGCACGCGTCGTTCGTGCATTCAAAAACATACGCCTTTTCTTGTTTTTCCACGCGTACATGAAAATCCCTTTACATTGCGTTTGTAAAAATCGTAACCGTTATTCGTTCACACCTCGATTAACTTGTAGTAGAAAAAGTCGAACATTTTTCGAACGAGGTAACTCGAGTTATTAATTTTTAAACAACCTTTGCACCTCTTCCCTGAAAAAATATAAAATAAAATGTCTCCGAGCGCGTACAAACTATATAATATTGTTGCTGTGTAACTGCAATATTAAAATAATAATAATAATACAATTTAAAGCAGTCTTTATAGTGTTTACAAACATTAAACGCGCCGTTTAATATTATTTTTTAAATATTTCGACGAAAAAGTCATACCTCTCTCGATCGCTAAGGGCCGCGCCCCCGTTCAACGAGGTAATTTTTTTTTTAACGTGAACCGACCCGTGTCTGTATGGGAAATCACGAAGGAAATTATGAGTGTTTCGTGCGGCGCTCCGTTCTCGTTTTCAAAATCGTTTTATCTCAAAGTGGAGGAGATTAAAAAAAAAAAATGTAAAAACTAGTCGCGCCCGTCATACGCGCGTGGAGCGTACGTTTCGCATTATTCATATTCCTTTGTAGGAATACGTATATGTGTTAAAATCCCGCGAACACGTTTCTGTCGGGCAATTGACGTTCTCGCCTCGCCCGGGCCGACTGTAAAGCTCGTCCACGGTGAGCAGACGACATTGTAGAATCGATTGCACATTATTGCTTTCGCCTCGCGCGCACAACAGTGCATCGTGGTGACGCAACCGCAATGACGTAGTACGCGGTATATCGGGTAGACACGCGGTGTAACACAAACAAGACGGCGTTTGCCGTTTATATTTCACGTTCGGGACGTGTTCGTGTCAGGCTTGTAGTTAGAGTACTTTTTATTTTGCGAATTTTCGACGGACGAAACAACCGCAACGCCGCCGTGTTATCGACGAGCGCCGCCGATCAAACACGAAACAAATCGATCGATTTTCTTACAACGCATTATCTAATTAGGGGACCTATTATGTATAGTACGTTTAATAATTTTGAAAAAAACGTCACGCGTCAGTGAAGTCGTCGTTAAAAAGAAAAAATAAACCCAATATATCAACGAATATGGAATAATAACTCTTTTCCTGCGGTTATAGACTTATGGTGATTAAAGCGTAATAATTATCGTTAGCCCAAACGACGGATAAAACGCGTGTTTACCCGCCGCGATCGGGTGTAGCGGTGTTCGGACAAAAGTCGGGAAAACAAAAACGCACCACGACGAATCTGAAACATACTTCAATGGGTTCGACGGGTCTTCGGCTTAATTTAACGTTTTCCATGTCCTATCCGATCTAGTCTTTCCGCCGTCTCTCGCAACGACGTGTTCTCGTTAAACCTCACTGATCTCGTCGTCACGTGTTTTTTTTAATTCCGACAGCGATCGTTTCACACGAATGACAAAACATCGATGCACAATACAAACGTTGCGTTTTTTTTCTTCCGTACCGTCGTGCGAACGACGAAAACCATCTCGTTTCCTTTTTCCCTCCAGGACTGTATAGTTTTTTCTCGTCGTCATTATCGCCGTTCCCCCGGAGGGGCTTCGTCTCGCCACCTTCCTGGCGTGATTCGATTTCGGAGCGGAAAAATCGGTCGCGTCCAATCGCGGTAACCGCGCGCGGCGGCGCGGCGGCCGGACGTTGCTCGGAAATCAAAATCCGAACCATATATTTTGCTCTCGGCCGACGCGCGAAACGGTATGAATAATAGTAACAATAGCGGGAGGGGGAAAAAAAAACGGAGAAAATAAATGATTCAAAGTCACGTCCGCGTGCGGTACTTTTATGTTATTGATTTGCTCCTGCCCCGTGCTCGGGACGCCCGCGCGCCCGTCGCTGTTGATTTCGCTGTATCCTCGCGGGCCGCGCGGGCGGGACAATTTAATTACGTACGCGAGCGCGTATAATATATATTCGACGCTTTAATGTCATTGTGCGCGCCACGGCGAATATTTCCAAACGAAATTTTCTCTCCGCGTCGTCGTCGGAACGTATAAATATCGCGCGGGTAACGCGCGGGGACGGGGCGGGAGGAGAGATGACTTGCGCTGGATTTTCAACGCTGTAAACGGATACTATTCGACGCGGGCAAATGTGATTTCGACTGAACCAACGCGCTTTCTATACGTCGTCGTCGTTTATCCGACGAAACTTTTTCGGAATTATATCTACAGTAGTTATTGGAACGTTTAGAGAATCGCCAAGACCACTAAAGATCGACGTGCTGCCGGCACGATGGTGTACACGAATATAATACAACACACGTTCGACGCGTACGTTTTTAATTTCTAATGCTCCGCGTCGAGTGTCGATATCACTATCGTTATTGTTTACAAATAAACTCCAGAGACCCGAGATAAAATATTAAACTAGACGTTTCAAGTGTGGAAAATTTGAATTATTAATTTCCCATCGGTCTTCGCCCCGATCCGTGGGAAAATCTAGAAATATATCGCATCCGATTCGTCGACACACGCGTTTTCTAAAAAAAAAACCTTTCTGATCGTTTCATTTTAAACAATTACCGTTTATCACAAAGTATTCGTAATAGTATTCAATGTGTTTATAATCAACGCGCACTGCCGTCGAACGGTATTGTTTTAGAAAAGTGAAAAACGCATCGTACTTTGGTCTAGTTTAACGCGTTCGGCCCTCTTATCTACACACGAGATTAAAAACGTTTTATACGACCACTCGATCTACACGCGCGCGCGCGCGCGCATATGTATGTATATTCGAAAAAATCGTAATCCATCTGTACATTAGCTTTGGCCTAGTCGTTATTTTACTACCGGTTAAAACGTATTTTTAGAACTCGTTATTGACTTTAGGCGTATCGTTTCGTGTGTCTCGACGAGAAAAAAAACAACGAGATCGAGGTTACACGCTGTTGTTTTAACGGGCGTAAAAATTAGTCGAAAAAATTTGTCCGAGCGAATAACGCGTTTTCGACATAAAGCACGCGTTTAACACGCTGACGACATCGCGATATCTAACGATTGTCGGGCCGACTACGACGTTCTCGTTCGACTTTGGTACAGACGACACAATACAGGTGTATAATACAAACATCATAATAATATAGACGCGGACCGCAATCGATTTAGTCGTTGGAAAGTGATAAAATTGCCGTTGCGTCGTCGAGTGCGAACGCGACGTTTAAATAATATATAATATCATAATGACACGCATAATTATGTTTTCGAAACGAATAAACGACGACGCTACGGCACAACGGCGTCATCCATCATTATCTAAATCGTGTATCGTTTAAATACTACAAATGTTTACTTAAGTAATTATCAGATACACAAGTGCCCGCGTTGTTATTTTTAAATAAGAAAAACACATTTTTGAGCTAGCCGAACCCCTGTTGACGAACGCGTTACATAATTATTGTATTACAATAATGTTCTCCAACGCAATTGCGCGACGACGCGCGTAATAATTATTATATCGACGGCAATTTCAGCCGTCGTCACAACGACCGCAATCCTACTCCGGAGCCTATCGCCCAACGTATTTGCATACGCATTTTCTCGCCGAGAACGCCGCCGCCGCAATAGCGAATTGTCGTATACTTAAAAACGGGGACGAAATAACTACTTTCTGGCGAAAAACATAAAATGGGTTTACGTGTTTTTTTTTCCGCCAGACACTCCGGGCGTGTATAGTATACTTTCGAATACAGTTCTATTTACTTTTTTATTATTATTAAGTCGTAAATAAACACTGCCGGAGAACATTTTGAAAATAAAACGTCCGACTGAAAAATCTGTTTAATATATTTATTCGTGTGTGTTTCTCTTCTCGCGCGCGCGCCGGCGAACCGCGTACAAGAGTAGCGTTTGTCTCGCGCTTATAATCCGTAAAAAAAAAAAAACCCGATGCAATTATCGCGCACGCAATACTACCGCAATAAAGTAATTTTAACGATAATTTAAACACTTGCGCTCCGTTGCTCCGGTTTATCGCGCTGCGAAATAGTTCTCTCGTATTATTGTTTCTTTTTTTTTTCCACTGACACACACTGTCGTTAAAACAACATTAACAATGTATCGTAAAAAAAAAAAGAAAACGAAACTCTTGCTACTGACAGATCGTTCGTCAATGTAATGCATACGTGTGCAAATGTAATCATTTTTCCACGACTCGTTAAAACCGCTCGCCGTCCCGACGACGACAGCAATTCGACGCGTTTTGTTTTCGACCGTCGTCGTCGGTTATGTCGGTACATCGACTGGCATCTGATAGAACGTCTCGGTCGAGTCAATTTTGTATTTTATCCGCGATTTTAATCAATTTTTTTTTCTTATGACGTAGTCTAGACGATGAAGAAACGTTCTTTGTTAACACACGCCTCGACATTAATATAACCTTGTTCTCGAGAGGTTTTTGGACAATTTTTTAACGTCCCAAAGTGTATTGCTGCACAGTTAACGTTCATTCATACGAGAGTTATGAATCTAGATCTGCTGAAGATTTATGATGGCCAAAAACGAAATGTACGTTTTCATTATTCGTCCAAAGTCGTTTCGGGTGTACCGATTCGTGTGCCTGAACGGTAATATCGTTCGATCACGTCGCCCCGTTAGTCGTGTCTTCTAGTGCCGAATCGAAATTCTAGAATCTCAAGAACATTTAATTCGACGAAAGCTTCATCCAGTCGTCTCGAACAAGAACGCCGTTCGTCTGCTGAACGCTATCCGATTTTCACAAGTGATAATACTTGAAACGTCACCGAGATTCGAAATTCTAGACCGACGCCGAATGTCTGTTGTGCAGACTGTTTATTTAATCGAATCGTCGTTCCTATTGATTATTACATATTTAACGATTTTCCAAGAACTCGAGAAATAACGCATAATGTAACGTTGAACGCGGCGTTTAATAGCGACGTGCAGGTCGGACGCGGTAGGACGTAATCGTTTCTCGATTCTCTGCGATGCGCCTATATAGATTGATAATAATTGGCATATTTTAGTCGCCTATACTACGGCGAGCGACGCGGCAGACGTTTTTATTGATCTCGAAAATATTTATTACTTTTTTTTCTTTTTCTTTTTTTACCAATATTTCAAACGTAAATTAATTATATTACATATTAAAAAATAAAATGTAAAAAAAATAAAATACCGAGAGTATATTACGAGCGTTAATATTTTCAACGACAGCCACTCAAGGAGTTACGTTATTATTTATCGACAGTTTAATTCAATTTTTTTTTTTTTCCCCGTAGGAATGTTTTTCCCTGATGTTCAACGGCGCGTGTCAAATAACCGCGATCGAAAAAAATAAAAAACCTGATTTATTCATATCGTATTAAAAACACGCATCTCTGCTGTAAATAATAAAGCCATACGTACTCTATCTATATAGCGTGGACAGTCGCCAGTCGGCTCTGTATTGTGAGCTCGTCCCGACGCACGGTAGTCAAGTGGTATGAATTTGAATTTGAAAGGAATCACAAACGATCGGGTTCGGAAAACGAGCTATTCTCGACGGTCTATCCGGAGAAACGGTCCAGATTTTGTTTGAAAGTTTGATCGCTTGTAAAACGTGTTCGCCGTTATCTATTTTTATCGGTTTGTCAAAGATTTTCACAAACACTCTCATAGTAGTTTGACAATTTTTACACGATCGAAATGCTGCGAGTACTGTCTTTTTACTTCCACATTTTCGGTCGATCGATATTATTTACGAAAACTCGAGTGAAACTTTTAGAACTCTCTCGTCCCCTTCTCTTTTATTTGATAACCACTCGAAAAATTGAAAATCCGTTCCAACAAATCTCTCATCCGAAGCTACGAATGTGTGTATACGAATAATATTATACTCGTTTATGACGTATTGATGTGTGTAGTCCAAAAAGTTAAAATAATATCGAAATTATTAGCAAATTATGTGGAATTTTTCAGCGATTTCTTATAAAAACTTCACTCTTAAAATATGATTTTGAAAAAAAAAATAATATTATCTCTCCGAAGACAATCGCTGACCACGTCCACTGCGGTCTATATTTCGTAACATCGATTTCATAGTGAAAATCGTTCGAACATCATAAAAATACTTTCGATCTATTTTATACGGCTGTTTTTCACGAATACATTTTACATACGGAAACGACAATGACTTTTCGTGTTTTTCTTTTCTTT
Organism: Drepanosiphum platanoidis; assembly: GCA_948098885.1. NCBI lineage: Eukaryota > Metazoa > Arthropoda > Insecta > Hemiptera > Aphididae > Drepanosiphum > Drepanosiphum platanoidis. The sequence goes on from OX402531.1 coordinate 18,057,566, forward strand.
CTATAACCGTTATCGTTTTTATTCGCATCCGCGCGAAACAACTCGCTGCAGTATAGGTGTACAATTACATTACATAAATACCAGCCGTTCAGCGAGGATCGATTCGTGTTTCAACACTATATATAATCCACGCGAAAATCTCATCGGATCGTTCCCGGCTAATTTATATTGTGTTTGCCGGTAATCCCCCTGTCGGCAAAGTTTTCGTTGTTTGCGAAAGCTCCCGCGCGTCGGAATGAAAATTAAAGGGAAAAGAAAGTCGCATCGGCTATTTACTCGGAAACGCGGCGATAAATTTATTACATCGCCCGCCGCGCGATGGGCAGTAGTGGCCGTCGTCGTAGGTAAACGCCGCAATAACGTACGTCCGTGTATTCGTGTACTCGTACATTTTTAATGAAATTATAACTCACGCCTTTAAGACGCGACGACGACGTCGGATATTTTATTCGCGTGGCACGCCGACGCACGTTACGCGGAGGACGAACGGTTATATCGACGCCACCGCCTTAGTGGTTCGCCCGTTTGTGGGGGGATACTCGCGCGAAAAGAAAGTATATATTGTACAGTTTCCGAGGGAACAAACACTGTACGCATACGAATCGGTTTTCATTTCGATTCCACTCTGCTTTCAGACTATTTAATATTCCGATTGTTTCGAGTTTCGGGATTAGCAAATCGTACCCGCGATACGCGAGGGTCATTGACGAGTAAATACGTTTTGAAGTCGAGTTTTTAACATTCGGCTGGTCAATTCGAAAAGCTATGGTTTTTCATCGATTCGACTTCGACTCGAATCATTTCTCACCCCCTCCCCCCTCGACTGTCCGTCGAAACACCGCGCGCCGTTGATATTTCAGTCGATTTATTAATTTCGAGTTTCCTTCGTCGACGAAATATAGTTTTTCCTTTTTTTTTTTTGTAAGATCATTACGCGGGGAAAGTCATTATCGAGTTGTAAAAAATCATCTGTAATATTCAAACGATATTGAAAAGAAAAAATGAAATCGATCGAAGTGGAATGAATTTATTTTTATCGATCGACTCGGTGTCCGACTCGAATGCTGCTCGGAAGATTCCTGTTCGGCGGGGGTTAACTCGATCGGAAAAAAAAATACCGCCATCTTGACCGATTGCAAAAACAAATAATAGAGAATCGCAATCACGTTGCGGTATTGATATTTTCGTGGGCTACTCGTATGTGCGCGGAAAGCCCGTAAAAGTACGCGCCTGCGCGTTAATTTTCATTATTGTTTTTTAGTTATCGCTGATATTGTAATAATCGTACGCACTTGGCAGTCGCGCGAAACCCCGTGGAAACGTGTCGAACGCTCGCGTATTACACTCGTATATTATACGCGCATGGAAAATACGCAGGACTAATGGCATTGCCGGCATTACATTGTTACAATAGCGCGTCACACAATAAATTATGTATACGAACTGTATTATTATCAGTGCTCGTAGGTCCCCTAATCAAAGGACGACGGCGGCGGCGGCGTGCGCTCTCGTGCAGATTATCATCGCTGCAGTTCGGTCGCGCGTTAACGGAACGCGCACTCTCAATAATATATTATAATATGCACATACATACACGTACGGCGGCGTACGGTTCGCGTAGCATTATTATCACTATTATTATTATTGTTATTGTTATCGGCGTCGCGACCTCGGAACGTAATATATAAATCCGGGTCAATGGCGAGAGCGGTCGCCGTCCGACGATGACGTTCTTCTCGTTTTCGCCGTGAACGAAAATTATGCGCCGCGATAATAATTACTATATACTATTATTGCGTACGACCGCCGCGACTATAATAACTGCGCGACGATTACAATGATAAATCGCGCGTTGCTCAACTGTTCGTTTTTGTCCGATATCGTATTGCGTATCGAACGTGTGTGTGCGCGCGCGCCAATAAACGATCTGTATATTGATTTCGCTCGGTCAATTAAAACGCGTCTCGTTTTAGATTCTCTGTGAGACGAGGAATGCGTTCGTCGTCGCGTATTAGTGGTTTTCGTGTAGACCGTTAGTCCAAGTAAGTGTTCCGACCCGTCTTGACCATTTTATAAATATTAGAAATTTGTATAGGCGTAGAAAACATTGTATCGAAATGAACGAAAAAAAACAACAACCGTGAAGTATAAATATAAATTTCGAATGTGGTCCGCAAGTTGAACGGTTGTATACGTATGATATTACTCCGGCGAGGCTCGTATCGGCGACGAGTGTTTTTTTTTCCGTTTGAAAATACTTCACGTCTACGGGAATCGTTGGATATCCTTCGTGCGAGGACCGAGGACGTTTTCGCCCGAGCGAGCGCAACGCGACGTGACAAACGAGCGCACGCGATAGGATACGACGATGCGCATCGCGGGTACAGCTGCTGCCGCGGCCGAATTATAAATCTTGATTTTAATTAACTCCGTCGATTGTTTCGTTTCTCGAGCACGGCGTTGGTGTTGTTATTACCTCGTGAGACTTCAGTCGCAGCGGGTACGGGTGTTTACGTGATTTATGACGAACGATTTCGGCGCGTCTGCTGATGTGCACGTACTCTGTGTATAAAGTGCACACTCACGTCTTTCACACACGCGCGTGCGCGCAAAACGTGTGAATTTCATATATGTGTGCGTGTGTCAAATAAATGAGTTTCGTGATACTATTAAAAATCAAATTGTCATTTCGAGGAGGGGATAAAACGCGCGTTATGATATTATTATGACGTGGAAAACAATAATAACAATAATAATCGACCCGCCGAACGCCGGGGCGATTATCATCTCGGAGGCGAACACACATCGGGTTCGGAATAAAAATTGGAAAAAAAAAATGAACACTCGATTATTCAGTACAATGGCGCGCGACGTCGATGTAAAAACGCGCGGCTATGGGTTTTTAGTTCACGACAAAAACAAATATTAAATAATCGATAAATAAACAAAAAACCGTAATTAATTATTTATCAACGAATTTTCAAACCGCGTCCGTTTTTAAATGTCCCGCGGTGACGCGCTAAGGACACGTTACTACTACTACTACTACTACTACTACTACTATAACAATACTATACGCGGCTGTTGCGCGCGGCGTAAAATAAACAAACCAAAAACTCATCGCCGCCGCGCCGCGGCGAATGTCCGAGAGAAGTGATGAGCGCATTGTGTACGCGCCGCCGCGCCGCAGTCGTAATAATTATGCGTGCACGTCGCACTCGCGTTAATTTTTTTCTTATTATTATTATTATGTACCGACTGACGAGCGGCGGCGGCGCTGTCTCAATTGACTCGTGTGTCGCGTCGGAGAATAGAGTTGTCAAAAAAATAAAATAAAAAAATTGCGGCGGCGCGGCGGTAGAACAGTGTCAGACCGCGTGACGTATTGAGAACGATTACCGTACACGGACTATAAAATAATTTATTACGGTGTTATTTCGCGTATTGTGACGTTGTAGACTACATTTTTTTCAGCCCACGTAATAAAACCTTTTTTACAAACGTACTTACATGTGTGGTTTTTTCCCCTCTCGTATAAATCGCCGTTTGCGGTCGTTAATCGTTTTATGTAAAACGCACATTATAATGTACGACGCGCGGGCGTCGAAAAGCTGCGCAATTTTCGTGTTTATTTATGATAATTATTCGGTATTTCGATGTTCGATTCTCGCGGGGGTCCGGCGACGTGCGCGATCGCCCGCGCACGATTCGTACTCTCGCGCGTTCGTTTCGGAAGAAACTTTTTAAGCTTTTGCAACGTTTCTTTTTCAGTTTGTAAATTTATACGACTTTCTCGCGAGTGTTCCACTCGTACAGACGACGTACTCGCGCTGCCTCGAAATGCGGTTTTCGTCTGGTAAGACGAGATCGAACGTCGAGGATTTCGTTGGTCCCCATGTACGTGTCCCCGAGTAGGGGTTTAGAATTCTTACGATACGAGTGTGATAGGCACGACTTTAGAGCGTGTTTTCGTCTTTTCCGGTTTGTTTCGTTCGCGGGGGTAAAAGACCGATCGTTATTGTATGATTCATCGAAATCCGCATCGGTACGTCGCCGTGCGTGTTACGCGTCCTTTTTTTTTTTTTCGTTTTTCCACGCACTCGCGCTCGCGTATAACTATTTTTATTGCCGTCGCTTTCGTGCCGGTTCAGACCATGTGGATTATCGTTTATTTTCCCCTTTTATTTTTCACGTTCCGCTGTGTGACGTGTCACAAAAACGTACACCGCGGCGCGTGTTCGGGCCCGCGGAGAAACAAACAAAAACCGTCGGCAAGTGCCGCCCGTACCCATTGTTGTCGTGCGGTGCGCGTATTTTTTGTTCTCGCCGCGATATCCGTCGCGGGCACACCGGCGGCGGCGTGACGTGTCCGCGCGTTTAATGGATTTTCGGGGCGAACACGCGCGCACACGATTCGTATATTTGTACCGATAATATACCGCGGGACGACGAGTGTACCTAGAACAACGCTAGTCGAAAACTACCGAGTTTCAATCTCGTAGAACTGGAAGAAATTTTTCCGCGCGCTTTCGGTGAAACCATTGATACCGATGAATTCGCCGACGACAACGAGTCGTCGTAGACGAATTTTTACGAAATATAAATAAAAAACGAACCAAAAGTCTGCCGGCTGTCCGCGTGTGTTTTTCGAGCGCGAGACTGTCGTTCGCGTCGACGCGTATAAATACGCGCGTGTGTGTGTGTCGAAAACGAAAAGTGTTTTCGTACGCCACACGTGGGCATGTGTGGGCTGTGGGGGTTTCGGGGGATTTTTTCTTTTCTTCATTTCGATAAAAGTTTCTGGAGCGACAGATGCGAACGTTTGTTGGCTTTTATACCAGTGCTGGCTGGGGGAATGACCGAAAAACAAAAAAAAAAAAAAAAAAACTACACGCGACTTACAAACGAATGAGGCGGGCGGAATGAGAAACGATCAATAATCGTGTTGCACGCGCGGTTATATTATTGCTGTGTCGTCTCTATTTCGGCGCGATGATTTTTCGCACTCGCCGCCCCCTACCCCCGTCCTGACCACGTATCGGCGTCGAATCTACAGTAAATCATCCCCTGTTGTGATGCGATCGTTCGAAATCGCGACGGACTTTTTTTTTTTTTTTACATAATTAAAGTGACGCGGCGTTTTTTTTTTTAATTTTATGTTTTTCGTAAACACCGTCGTCGGTTTGCCATTCCATCCGGTCGAGCGTTTTTACGTATAACGCGAAATGAAAAAAAAAAAAAAATAAACAAATAATAAATGCACATCTACCATAGAGAGTGGGGGTGGGGGGACAGCGTCTCTCGTCTGCTCTAGTCGTTTTCCTAACTATTACGTTTGCGAACGACATAAAAACGCTCTTTAATTAAACGTCGGGAAAAAAAAAAAAAAAAAAACGTGTTCATTATTTAACCTTTCATCGCGAATAATGTGTATACAGCAAGTGGTTTTGTTCGGTTTGAAAAAAATTAAAAAAAAAAAAACCCCCCGAAGGTTTTATAAGGTTTGAAAAATACTCATCAAAACTGTGCGATATTTTCCCGCGTTTATCATCGTGTTCGGGGTTTATTTATTTACCCGTTTGTTTACGAAACGCGCGGCGGTATTCGTTTTCATCAATATGACGTGTATTAAATAACTAAACAGTAAATTAAATTTAATATGCAAATAAATGCTTGATAAAAGTTCATAAACTCTTGAGTTATAAATGTTTTTTTTTTTTGAGAGTTTTCGTTTTGCTTTTAAAATATTGTATACATAGCCGAAGCACGCTCCGACTCCGCAATGACGTAACGCTACGATACTAAACATTACCGTTAAATCAAACTTAACGCGATAGTCTTGTGAGAATATATTATTAACTACTTAAAATATGTATTGGATTACGGTATTAAAATAATTTTACCGAAAAAAAGAGAGAGAGAGAGACTAGTGAAATACTTATTTTAATTAAAACATAATATTGCATACACGCGGACGATTTAATAAATGTTTTTTTTTTTTTTTTTTAAAGTGCTTTTATTTAATTAAAACATTTGAGTGCGGATAGTGGAAATTGCTTGGCAAACCGTGATCCGCGTATATCGATATATGTCTCCGGCATTTATTTTCAAAGTGTTTTACGTGGCTGAGATTTTTCGATAGAAGAAAAATAATGTGTCATAGAAATCGATAGAGAAACGAGAGTTGAGAACAGTTCGAGTGCCGGGACGGCCGAGAGAAACGTAGCGAGACGAGAAGAGGGTCCTCGCGAGTAGCAGCAAGTCTAGACGTCGTACTAGGGACGGCCGGAGAAAAAAATAAAAATCATTATTACAAGCGTAGGCGAGTCGGATTTTTCGATTGGAGAAAAAAAAAATGGTGAAAAAAATCGACAGAGAAACGAGAGTTAAAAATAGATCGAGTACCGGGATGGCCGAGAGAACAAAAGCGAGACAAGAGGAGTGTTGTTACGACGACGAGTGGCAGGGGAGAAAGACTGTAAAATAAGGAACGACTGAGGTCACACAGACGAACTATTCTCGTCGAAGTGTACGCAAACAGGAAACAAACAAAGCCGGCGACGGAACAGCACCGAGCAATAACGGTTCAGAATAAAGGATTATGATTTACGACCGAAATCAAGTCGGAAACAGATAAATAATTAGAAATCTAGGAATCGTTTCGAACCTAGACTGCGGACGAGTGAAAATAGAGAGAGGAAACCGCGCCACCGTGTAACCGGGAGATTCTATACGTATTCGATAAATCTAAGCGTCTCGGCGGAGCCTTGTGCATTTATACGGGTTTTTTTTTTTTCTGTAACATTTGAAATTTTTAATATTTGACTTGCGACAAATCAGTGAGAATAAACACTCGAAACCAATACGAATAGATTAGGTAGGTACCGCATAAATTGGGCACTGGAACGCGGACAATAATGATAGAACTCGATCGGATGTGCTTTTTATTGAGTATTTATATGAGAAACGTGTATAGGTATTATTTGTGTACGGTTTATGTAGATTTCTTTTCGGAAAATATATAAGTCATAATGACCCAAAAGTGAGTGACATTATTCAATGACTGTATTCTATCATTCAGTGGAATAAATTATTTAATGAAAAATGACGTGCAATCAAAAGCGAAACCGCGTGTTGAATTGTGATCGATATTATAATCCGTACAAACACTTTATGCAGTAATGTTGATTTTTTTTCTCTTCTTTTGATATACGACATAATAATATATTAATCGATATTAATTACATTTGAGCACGTCTGACACGCATTAAAATTAATATCGTGCGTGGTACACTGTCGTTGAGATTCGCAATTAGTACCCGTGGATTTATTATGCTTCGGAGGTGTCCCTAAATTTCGAAATCCTTATCGTTTATTACGAGAAATCGCCAACTATTTACCACGTATGTACAGACGATTGGTTATCGTTTGGAAATCTGTCACTTTTTTCGAATTGAAAATAGACGACATATTGCGTACGAGATTTTAAGTTTAGTTTCTATAAGATTGTAAAAATATTTTTAATTTCCCGTAAGTTTCTTCCACGCAATCACGCCGTGTAATCTATTTAGTAATCGGAGCCGGCACGACACGATCGGGAGTGTATTTGTTACGAATATAATACGTACAGAACGGCGAGTTTTTCGACGGTCCTTCGTGTTTCGGGCGGAGAGTAATAAACTTTTTCTGACATTTTCCCCTCAAAGGTTTTAAAATATTTATATTGTTGAATATTTTAGTGATTCCAAAAGTTGTACATTTCTTCGATTTCGTTATGCTTTTAATTAAGTATCAATTTTTAATTTTCCAAACGCGACCCGAGTGCGTAAATACTGACGCGTACCGGCCGGCACGGCTAAAATTTGTTCTCGTGAATTTTAAAGCGTTCGTTAAATGTTTACTCGACACTACATTCGTTCGAGACGTATAATCACCCGGAGTTGGGCAATAGTAGAAGCGCTTTTTGGTTTTTCTTTTATATTATTGTATAATATATACATACACGCATGAGTAACCATATGGAGTACATGTAACTACTTAACAAAAACTCAAACACTATCCGACCCATATTATAACGATTAAAACGTTCTACTATAAAATAGATAATTTAACGTATTTTAAACGGAATGGTCGGAAACAAATTATCATCGTAACAACGTTGAATGGGAACGCTATTGAATTAGAATGTGTGTCAAGTACAACGAACCGCTAAAACACACGCGCGCGTATCGTCTTAAAAAAAAAAAAACACCGCATTACGATTCAAACGTCCGTTTAAAAAAACGTAAGAATAACGCGACGGTCGGGGGTCCTTATGTCCCGTGTAATTTATATCGTACTAACCTGTTATATAATTGGTAAGAACCGAACGTTGTTGAAAATAATATATTTCGGTAAAAAACGAAAAAAAAAAAATAATAATAAATAAACGACAATCGAACGGACAATCATTCGTACGGACCGCGTAAACTTTTCCACTCGATAAAATAACTATAAAAATATATCGAAAATTGTTACGGTATCGTATTCGCCCGCCGCCACGGTGGTCGCGTGCAGATTCGTGTCGCGTAGTACGACGACGTATCGATTTTTTTCTCTCTCGAACGAACCGAGTAGAGGTAATAATAATACACGTTCGGTTGAATTTTTACGTCGACCGAACCGTATTTCGCGCTAATAAAATATTATTATCGAGAAAGGAAAAAAAAAATCATGTCCCGAAAAAAAAAAAAAAAACCACCACGACCCGACGGCGGAGAGAGGTTATCGGCGCGCACCTCACACGCTACCGGCCGAATTGGTAACCACACCGGCCAAAACGTTCGCTCTTGACTGCGGAAAGTTTTTGGAAATTGTTTTTCTTCAAACCGGATCGGTTTTACGCTCGTCGTCAGAAACGACGTTATTGTTACCGTCGAACGTGGTTTTGTCCCCCCCCCCTCTTAAACCGCGGGAACGGGAAAACAGACGAATAAGTCGCGCCGTGTTCCTCGGACACTGAGAGCGGCGACGAGGTGGAGAATAATATTTGTTCGTAATGTGACACAAACGTTACACCGCGAACGGTTTCGAAAACGCCGACCTCCGGCATCCGATCTGGAAGGTACCGACTGGGCTCTCCTGCGAATCCTTTCTCCGTCGTTACTCAATTGGCCCGGATTTCGTCCGGCGCGACGCGTTTACGTGATCCGCAATAAGACAACGGTGGATTCGGAAGACAACGCTAAGGGAAACGAAACGGTCTCGACGAGCGATTGCGCAAAAGTACTGGGAAAAGATCCTCGCGCGACGTCGTGTCGGCCGGTTATTTTGCCGCGCGCCGGAATCATTTTTCTCGGTCCTTTTCGCGCCCGTCAGCGCGCCGACCGACGGAGCGACGCTAAGCGCGGTTAATCGCCCAGCGATTTCTACGGGGAAATATAAAAATTACAAAATATTTTTGCGTCATTCATCGTGACGACGACGTGTACGCTATCACAATACTTGTCCCTCCGCCCAGCCCTTAATCCTCTAGCCGTCGTCCGACGTGTCTGTGACACTTTTCGTCGTGATGAAATGTTTTCGACCGCGATGATATCGTTCCGAAACGTTATTAATATTATCATTATTTCCCTCTCTTTTTTTTTTTTTGTTTTTAATTATTATTATAATTCCATCCGTTGGCGCGTCGGTGTAGTAATAAATTATCGTAAGAGTGCAAACATCGCGATGCGCGCAACGAAATCGGAAAAAACAAAAGTAGGTTTTTGTACGGTGTCACGTGATCGGACAATGTGCACCAGCAATCGCGTATTGACTATATGCGCGCGTGCGCGCGCTGTGACGTGGCGTAGAACTCGGTCGTCCTTAGGCCTATAAGAGTCATCCTCTTTAAGGTCCTCTTAAACACAGAAACAAAATAATTACATTACGGCGATGAACGAGTGGCAAATAAATAATATATACTATGTTCTAACACTTATAAACTTATCGAAAACCAAAGCGCATAGTAGATAAACTGAACTTTACGAGTTTTCGTTCAAGCGAACTCTTCGACTATTTCTTCTAAATCTCGTCTATTGAAATATAAGAAATATTTTTCATTTCACGTAGCCTTCCGACTAGGACATGACTCGTGACCCCCCGTGGCCTGGATGTGTAGCCCGGTGGTCCCGATTTAGATACGCCTCTAAGTAAATACTCGCGGTGCTCGCAGGTTTATCGCAGCCTATATAATCGATCGTAATACGCGCGGCAAAACAAAAAACCACACTCATCGCCTAGATAAGTGTTTGTGAATTATATACGAGCTGATGATAATAATGCGTGCTACCATATTGCATTATTTATAACTCATTGCTCATCTCTGTTATTGTTCGGTCGTTCTCGCACATGTATTATTGTGAATTATAATACGTAACGTCCACGTCATTGATTTTGATTTTGAATTTTAAAAATTGTCTATTGCGCGTTCTATATTATGTTGTGTAGGAATCGTGTGCGTTCTACGAGAGCGACGTTGATGAATGTTTCCTCCTATCACGGACGCCGTTGACCTATTAATTTCTTATTATCAAATGTATTCGTATCGGGTTTTCGAACACACTTCTATAATCTGTAAGTTATAAAACGTAGAGTTAAAAAAAAAAAAAAAAACAATTAAACACATTACGTGCGATGCAAGCAGTATCATATAATATAACGTACATTATGTTAGACTTTTTCAAACAATTTATTCCGACAAACGTTTTTCAGTGATAACAATCTATAAAACATAACTATATAACGCGTAGGCAGATATTATTGTCTCGTCAAACGTTCTAGTCGAATCTCCGACCCAGTAATTATTACCTCGGAGAACGTGTCATTTCACCACATATGAATTATGTGCTTCGGGTACATTAATACATCAGTACGAGTATAATATACGTATATTATCATCCGCGTACGATGCACGTATTTAACGATAAGTATCACATCACGTTTTCTGACTGTCCCGAGTTCCAGATCGAAAACGTCAACCTATAAAGAAAGAAAAAAAAACCACACACACAAACTGTGAGCGAGAAAACTAGAGGGAGTGACACGTGCCTACGTACTATTGTTGTATATTATTACAATAATATATACTGGCGCGCGCGTGTGATCGGCCGTGCGATATTTGTCATTTCGTTTTCATCAATGTAAACGCGCGCACGTATGAAAAATAAACGATTATTATTTCAAACCTAGTCTCGAAAAGTATTCATGTGTGTTGTACACAAACACACACGTATTACGCCTGATGGTAAACGTTCGCGTCACCGACTTTACACTAAAGCTTTTCCTCCGAACGACATTAATTCGCATAATACATAATATTACGTGCACGGATAATACGGATATCCATAAATATGTGTGCGTGTGTATTATCGTCGCACGATGATATTATGTAAACTAACGCGACGTTATGATCTATTCAACGCGTTCGCGTGTAAATACGCTTTATTGTCAACTCGTTTGAGAAACGCGCGCGCGCGCGCGCGCGTATCTGTCCGGACATATTATTTTATCCGCGCACTCGCGCGTTCTACTCTTTTGATCGATACAGCCGGTTAATTAGTCGATTACGCCCTCGGAGGGCGGCGGCGGCGCGTTTTCTAATTAGATCCGTGGCCCGACACAGGGCGAAATTTTCAGTGCAAGCGCAAGGGCGGTAATGGAGATTTCATTAATTCGACTAATTCGAGACGGCGAATCCTCCCGGGACAACCCACGTAATATTTCCTCGTTCCACGTGTGTGTGTGTAAAAGTATTGTATTCGACAATTCCAAAATCTACTGCGCTTTATCGCTCCGGTCGGACCTCTTAAAATATAACGGTCATCGTACTTTTACACCGTTTCACACTACAATCGTGTTGTTATATAACGTCGTCGGTGCGCTTGAGCCTTTTACACGCGACTTGCACTTCATATCCCCCACGCGAATCGATCCCGTAGGCTATAACTATAAAAAATAATAATCAGTTACGTAGTACTTGGTTCGCTGCAATTATCACGAGCAATAAAGATAGAATGAACGCTTTATCGTTATTAATAAACCAATCCGAATGGCGGTTTATAGCCCAAAGGAAAATATCTTTGAAATTCCACTGGCGCGTCACGTCGTTTATTCACGATATGAAAACATTTGCTCGGGTACAATATATTACGTATTTGTATTCTTCTGGAGTAGAGAACACAAAGTCGTTGTATTGTGTTCAACTTTTACACACGTTGTATTATATCGATCGGTATTAGAGTTAAAATATTTTATTTTTTGCAATCGCGTTATTAATCCATCGAAAATAGTCGACTTAATCCGTCGTCGTTAACTGGTATTACCTGTACGCAGTTGTGAAATGCGTATTTTTTCAATATAACGGTTATAATACGTCCGATTAAAATACAATTTCTAAAAATCGGTCGTTTTATTTGTATGACTTATAGAGATTTGAAGTCAAATATCGTATGAACGCGCGATTTAAAATTTCGAACGCACACACGACCGACGAAAAGTATAAAAATCATTTTAACGTAGAGAAATCACGCGCGCGCGCGTGTGATAAAACGTATCAATTTAATGAATCGAAAATGAGTCGATCGTTAAAATATTATCTTAATATGTATACAATTACCGACGACGGTCAAAACCTACTGATTCGCGCCCTGTGGGTCGCGTTATAATATAATATTATAGCCATTATAATAATTGACGTACGATTAGTGAATGCTATTTATTTTTCTTTCGGTTTGATGTTTGCTTAGGTAGATACTATTGAGAACATATTTTCACAAACGAATGAAAACTTTACTCTAGTGCGATCGCGGCGCGTACAATAATAAAAAAATTGCACTTGTGACGAAAAAGTTGTAATAGGTAATACGACGGCGATCGCGAATTATATTCACGCGAGATTTCCTAAAATTTGTTGGGTTTTCGTATTATTGTGTGCGTTTAGTTATTTGATGACAGTCAATTGACGCGCGCACTCGTTGGCGAAATATTTTTAAAGGGCTTAAGTGCGTTAACGCGCCACGTCGTGTACGCGATTTCGAAAGTGCATAATTTTTAGGTCAGTCGAAGTAAAATTTTTCGCCGCGGGGCGTTCGTCGCCCGCGCAAACACGTCGTGTGTCCTACACACACCTTTGCCGTCCGATGAACGTGTGGATTTCAACGCGAACGGCGAACTCCCGACCGCTATAATAATGTGTAACATCCCGCGCGTGTGATAATAACAATAATAAAACACAACGATGGCGGCCGTTTTACAGACACGATCGTTTCGCGAGTAGATACATAATAGTAGGTACATAATATGATACTAGTGTAAATCGTGCGTTTTGAATACGAAAACGGTTATCAGTGCGGTGAGAAAGACGCGAGTGGGACAAGTGTGTACACACGAGCGCAGCGAGCGAGCGCGCGTGCGCGCGCGACAAACCTTTCTCCGTCTTTGTTTAGAATAAAAAGACCCATTTCGTCGTCAAATCTGTCGAATTGTGTGTGTGTGTGTGTAACGTTTTCACGCGCGGCAAATTTCTCGCGTGACATTAAATTCGCATAATATTTATTCGGTTTTGTTGACATTTCAAAAATAACTCCGTTTACCGGTGCTCGCGCGTGCTCGTCGCGTCGGACGGGACTTCGGGGGGTTGTTTTTTATCGAACGATACGCACTTAAGCACACGCATACAAATACCTACATTAGGCACGTTACTCAGAAGATTGCGTTTACTTGAAAAACGTTCTGCGATGAAGTATTAATTTCCGTTTTGTCCTGGTCGTATCGCTCCGTCAGAATCTCGCGTGTATACTATCGCGGCTCGAGTATGGTTTTTTTCGCCCTATAAATAATTAATGTAATCGAACCGTCGTCGTAATATCGCGACGGGGTTCTACAATCGACAGATTTCGATTGTAAGTGTTTTTTTTATTTTTTAACACCACAATACGTCGTACGTCTTCGTCCCATATTAATGGCGAATCGTTCTTCGCGAGGCCGTGTCATCGATAATCCCATTACTGTGACCCTTGTTATGCATATACGCGTATGCCCTCGTGATGTGGTAAGCCCTGCAGTCACTATAGCGGAACGCGCGCGCGACCACATTTATTTCATATCGTCCCGACGTCCGTCGCCGACCGCGGCTTAAGGACGAACGGTTGATCACACCGCGGGTAACTGTCCGGCCCACATCAGGGCCGGTCCGACTGCGATAACGACCCGGGGTCGGGCCGCCTACTATAATGACAACGTTAGCGCAAAGTGGCGAACCGGCGCCGATTCGTGGATAATTGAACGCGCGAGATTAATTGATTTTGAGTTTTCGCGGCCCGTGTTGGCAACGCGCGCGAGCCGGGAGAGCCGCCGACGATACAGAGTTTTCGGGTAGCTGAGTTTTTTTGTTTCTCCTAGTCTCCTAGTCGTATCGCGAATATCTGAGAAGAAAAACGTCCGAAATTCCTCAACCACGCGGTATATTATGAGGTCTCGATGGGGTGGCGAACGCCGACCACGGACTCGCCGTAATCATTGCTGTAACCACTAACGGTTTTCGAATATTCGGGTAAAAGCTATTTATTATTATCGCCGTCGTTATATAGAAATAGGAGCCGATGAACTGTGGAGATATCCGAGCCAAGAGATTGCAACCGCTGCGCGTATCGATTTTTTTTTTTTTCAATGTAATTTATTAGAACAAATGACCTGTAGCGCGTCTCCCCTCCTTGGCGATTGGCACGATTATATGACAGGTCCCGCCCATGAGCGATCGCAGGTATACTTGCACGATGACTTTGGTTTGAAGCGAAAAAAAAAAAAAACGTTCGAAAACAACGTTGTCCACGAAATAACGCCGAGATCGACGTGACGACGCGAGAGGAATAGAAATAAAAATCCACAACGCGATCCCGCTGTCCCGCGACCTCTGCAGAAAGCTTCGCTCGGTCGTTTTCCGCGCGCGATTGTTTACCGTTTCTCCCGACGGTTTTAAAATAGCAACAAGACACAATGTAATACGTATGGGCGGACTGGTGCCAAACGTGCGGCGGCGGTTTGTTTATGCCTATTTTTTTTTTTTATTTGGCACAACACTCGTCGGCAATAATATTTTCGTGTGTAAATATCGCGTTGAAACGACTCGGTTTGATTTGTAGTAGCACTTTTCCGAAATCGTATAATAATAGACGATTCTGCAGACCTCCGACGGACGTTCGAGTCGGATCGCTGGAAATGCGATATATAAATCGCGTTTACACAACGATAAAGTGCCCCCGCAGGATCGACGACGATAATATTAAAAACCAATCGACTAATTGAATCGTAAACGAAGAGAAAGTTTTCTTCTTTTTTTTTTTCAAACGGCTTCTTTTTCTGTACGGTCGTTTGTCGTCGTCGTCGTGCATTGTAATTGACTTTCGTGTGCTCGAAGTCGACGTCGTCGATTGAAATCGCTCTGTTTTCAGTCCACGGTCGTAACCACCATCGCCTACTTTATTTCTTTTTTTTTTCAAACCCATTTCGATCAAATACCAAGTCGAAAAATCGACCGCGTCCGCGACCTAATCAATAATAAGTAATTAATTATTAATTAATTTATAATCGGAACGGTTTTTATTAAATTATCGTCGTGGGTATAATAATAATATGTCGTCGGCCCGTTGTGTTCGACGAGAATGACATATCGTGTTTTGCCGTTCTCGCCCGGACGAACGATTTGAATTATTTTGATGTTACAATTATTGTCCACGAACGCGCGCCGTTATTATTTTACCCGAGAGACCAGAGTTTTTTTAAATCGCCCGTTTTAATTCACACTGAAAACATGAGCTATTAAAATCTATTGTTTACCGCGTTTCAATTTTAATGTATAATTAATACTTTGTTCGTCACGCCTAAGCCTCCTGTATACATGCAAACTCTCGAAACATTTGTCCGGCCGCGTATTTATCGTTCAACAATATGTTTTTCAATAGTCTATGCGGACGAAAATCTCGCGAAACTTTACGACAACCTATTTAAAGTACAAATAAACAACTGCGATTCGTGTAATTTCACGAATGCAGTCTATATACTTCTCGGCGCTTTTTATGCCAAAGAACTTTCGATGCGAACAATATTATATTTCGCGGAACGCCAGGCACGGCTCGCGTTTGAAATGCGACTCGTCGCTACGTTTTTAAGTCGACTGCTATACAGGTAGGGTACTGCGACGGGAACGCAATAGCCCGGGAGTTGAAAAATGTTTCAATATTAAAAATAAAATAAAATCTAGGTTCAGGTCGAGACGTGGGCGAGTGTGTTATATATGTCTAATGAAATACACGTGTTCGGAAAACGTAATATTCTCTGTGAAATTCTTATTTTCCTCTGTGTCGGACGACGACTCGGAATCATAAACTCGACCATAAACCTTCGAAAAAAAAAACGCATAATAAAAAATAAATTGTGTTACAATTTTGATTTATCCAAACAAATTAAAAACGTGTATTGCCGTTATGATCATAAATATCGTCGCATACAATATATAGGCGTATTTCATTATATAATACGGTTTATCTGAAACTTTTCGTTATACGTTTTTTTCGCTTTTTCATAAAAAAACCAAGTCTCCCGCAATAAATAACACGCGCGCGCGACGGGCGAACGAACGTCTTATCATTTCTAGAATAAAGAAGAAAACCCCGTAACGGTGAATAGCTAATCAATAAAATATAACGTTATTATGATAAAATATATACTTGTGTATATACTTTTATTGCTATGTACTCGTATATACGTATGTACGCCGCGTACCCACCTATATATTATCGTCGTTCCGCGTTTCGTGTTCTTAAAATATTCCGCACGGTGTTTGCGAAATTTATTTCTGTATTCTACCCACTCGTCCGGTTCTGACGAAATCGAAATTAGCATTTTTCGCCGCGTCGCGAAAACATCATGACTCGGGGAAAAAAAGTACGCGCGTTTCTTTTTCTCTCGCCCGATCGAAAAACCCACAGGTCGCGGCTTTTGAAAACAACGAATATCTAAATCCGCGCGCGTCTCGTCGCCGTCCAAAACTAAATTCAACGCGACATTATGGCGTTTTCGTCGCGCCAACGCAATACTAAACGCGACGATAACATCATAACCTACAGGGCGACGGTTTTGAAAATCCATCGCCAAAGTCTCGGACAAAACGAGGGTAATAATCATGATATTTGTTTCGCAGCGCAACACAACAATGATTGTTGTTCAGTCGTTTGTTTACGATGAATTTTTCATTTAACGCGTAATTTCTAAACGAGACAACAAAGTCTAATTATTGTTGTGATAATTAATCGATTTTAAATATTGTAATACACCGTCGATCGATTTATATGCGTCGTCGTCGCCGTTATTATTATTATTAATTAAACGCCGCTGGTAATTTTATTCAATTTATCTGCATTCTACACGGTCGCCGCCGCGGCCCCGCGGCGAGCATTGATTTACAAGATCTCTGTCACGTTTTATCGTCGTCACGACGCAGAGTAATTTCTTTCTGATCTTCGTTCAATTTTTATTGTCGCGCGTTTTAATACGCGGCCAAACGCCGCCGCATTGAAATAAACCCGTCCAATTCAAAACCGTAATATCGTTTTGTCGCGCGCGACGTATCGAAATCCTTTTCGGAGTATGCGAAGGAGGAGGTATGCGATCGTTTCCGGAACGATATTGCGTTTTTTTTTTTTGTTTGCGCCGGCCGTCTACGACAATAGTACAGTATACTCTCGTCATCTGTCCGTGGAACCATACGTGTGTAGGAAAAATACAATTCTAATGTGATAAAGTCGTTAAAAAAGTTACCGATCGCGAGTTAAAAAGAAGTGTTTTCAAACAAAAATTAAAAAAAAAACACATTGTTTTATCAAAAACTGTAAACGAAAGAAATAAACGCGTGTATTATTTCAATCGAAACGGAACGAATAGGTTTTTTACTACGTTTCCGTTCTTTTGTCGAGTGAAACAACAATAATTGTCTACTTCACGACGTTCGATCGATATTCCATGACGTTTAATTGAATATTAATTGGTTGGAAATTTCTAGTCCCTTTGCAGAGCACAGTCGTACTTACACACTTACTCACGCTCGCCCGAGCGCCGGTCGTTCCGTACAAAAACAATCTAGTCGTAATTGGACTACAACTACTACTACAAAGTACAATGTACGTGAAAAAATCACGTTCATAGTCTAACTCGATTATATCATTTTTTTTCCAGAGTAAGAACGACGCTGCTTTATATTTCTTTTAATTAGCAAAAAAACACTGCGTTTCTTTCATGTTACAAATTACATTTTAACGTATTATACGATTCGATTATAATAATGATTCCGTGGGATTGAACGAATTCTTCTTTTTTTTTTTTTTCAAGATTTATTTAATAGAAATACGAAAAACAAAAACGAAATGTAATTTAGCATGCAAATCCTCCTGGGCACTCTCTACTTTCCCCTTAATTAATGCCCCCGGACAGACGGTGTGCTCCGTCCGGTCGAGGAAATATGGAAATCAAAGCCCCTATGATCTTTTAATTTCGGTGCGCGCTACAACGTGTAAAAAAAAATGAAGAAAAATTAAATCCTTTTTGCCGCATAAAATCGACCAGAAGTATAATTCCGAATACTTTCTTAACATGACAAATAATACGAACGAAAAATTCTGATTTTCAATAACTATGACTATTAACCCAAAAACTATTATTTTTTTTATATTCAGCCGAATAATTTACTGTCTAAGGTCTAAAACTCAATACGCATTTACAGAACGGATTTTCAAAAAAATACAACTTTCGTTTCGTTCCTCTCGCGCAGACGATAACGACGACGAAAAATTGTTACTTTATGTTTGACGATGATATTATTATTGTGGATAAAACTATGGTATAATATGTGATAATGATATGTGACATAATATTACCTTATTCAGATAATTGTATTAGTTTAAAGAGTTGGTACATTAAAAAAAAAAAGTCACTAAAAAATGACAAATCGCGATTAAATAGAAAAGGAAAAAAATCTCCGCGCATAATTATCATAGTGAGTCTCGGGGGAGAATTTTGAGATCGAGAAACTTTAGATATGTGATTACAGTTTATTTTCATTGCGTACCGATTTATAAAACGTCTCAAACCCCCCGGACTGACTGAGAAATTACTTATCCGTCTCTGGTGTAATAACAAATTGCTCCGTTATATCATTTTCAATATTCCAGGACGCGGGACATGAACAATGTACCGTCATCGACAAAGGTATTCTCGCGTTAAATTATTAATGTTTTTCCCCTCCCCCCTCGTCGTATCGAACTAAACGTTCAAAAACTAGACCGTGAATATTTTTACCTAGCTTTTGTCACGCGCGTTTTATCGCGAAAGAAAATCATCAGACGAAAGATTCGATACAAGTTTGAATAAATGTATGTCACTTCTTACGTCACGTTTGTAATTGAGTATCGCATACTTATGAGTACTAAATAATCGAGTGCGGATTCGAGCCGTAGGTAAACAATATTGACAAGCAGTAAATTATTACGATCGAGTGCAATAGGAAAAAAAATGCGATTTCGCCGATTCTCAAACTCGTTAGACATGCTCTCCGCGCCCGGTCGTAGGTATTACTACTACTCGCGGTGTATTCTTCACTCTGTCAGGTCTTCCGGGTGAACGGTTTCTAGACTTTGGCTGTGTAAAATAATATTCTCTCGTCGGTCCTTCGCCGAAAAAACGATTTGTAATCACGGTCGTATGTCCCGCAGAATGCTGTACCGCGAACGAGTCTGAAACGTTTTAATCGCGATTCTATATAAGCCAACTCGTCGTTACGCGAGGCTTATAATTCTCTCTCTCTCTCGGATCGATCGGCCTTTTCATATTATCCATACGTTATTCGGCGGCATCCCATTACCGTTCGAATGATACGTTATTTCCGCGTGCCCGAGCAAAAGAAAACGAAAAAAAAAAAATCCGTCTACGTTTTCGATTTAAAAACTATCCAAACCGATAGTTTATGTAAAACAGAAATCGGTAATTTATACGCGTTAGATTTCTTTCCTTTCCCCCCCCCCTTCATTCTCACGTGAGTAATGGTTTTTTTTTTCGAGTGTGATCAATATTGATAATGTATTCGACTCTGCGCGCGTACGATGTTTTTTTTTTCACTTTCACACTCGTATAAGGTCTTACGTTTCTGTTCGTTTTATTAGGTTTTTTTTCTCTTTCGTTCGTATTCTTGTTAATTTTTTTATCTGTCGGTGTTCGTATGCGATCAGGCGAGCGACCCTTCATTTCTCTATAAGCCCGAAATGTTGATTTTTACATTCAGAGACAGCAGAACGCGTGTAAATAAACTAATAATACGTACTGTGTATTCTCGGATATCTTGAACCACTGAATATGATAATTATTTTCAAAGGCTTCGTCTGGACGAATTTCAATCTCCCGGCCCGGGTTTTTTTTCCCAACCCCCCCGGTCGCGTCGAAACGAAAATCGAGCATTACATTTTAAAACCAAACGGTCGTGAAAAAATACGCGTTTCTTTAATTCGTAGACCGAGACGATAACGTCTAGTGAAATGAAATTTTTCGCGGACATTCGGTCAAAAGACACCACCTTCAAAGACACATATTCGCTGAATTTAATTTTTCCACGACGTTGTGTTCGACTCGCTGTTGTTTTTTCTCTCCGGCACTGTTCGGAAAATTGTTCACACATTATAATGCCTTTTAATAGGACGGCGACGCTCGCGATTTGACATTTTATTTTAAATAGAATTAAAATCGGAATCTTTAATCTAATATCTAAAACGCTAATGTAATATTGCTCGGCAATTTCGTTAAAATCTTTTTAACCGTTTTAATCCGAAACAATAATGCAATAGCAGCAGCGTTCGGTAGCATTTAAATAAATACGCTTTTAACTCGGCATTTGCGTTGAACTTAATAAACGTTTACTTTTTACGCCGTTTACAAAGCGCGACGACTTTGGCGGAAGAAATTAAATTTTTTCCACGAGATCGTTCGGTACGGTCAAGAAATATTCGTCAACACGGAAACGTTTTCTACGAAGAGCCATTCGGGCCCGTGAAAATCTAAAAGTAAACGCCTTTGTCGTTGAAATGTTTAGTTTAAAAATTAAACCATTTAAATGTCGCACTCCGTTGTAAGTATTTTTATTTTTTTTAATCGTGTCATTTCGTTAATAAACCCCGGTCGTCAGGAATACAAGACGAAACGAAAACTCTCCGGAAAACACTAGACGCAATAGTTTCCATAGCGCACGGCCGATCTATAAAACCCGAATGACAATAAAAATATACACGTGAAAAACGTATTCCGCCAACTAAGGCCGATAGAAGAACCGCGCGTCCGCGGAACTCGGAACGGTGAAAACCTTTTTTCACAAAATTCAAATTGCTTTTCCGACGAAAAGAGATAGATGCGTTAAGTAAGACGTTTTCTCGCGGACCATTTGATTATTCGCGTTTATTTTAATTCGCCGTACCGGCGGCGCCCGTGCTCGCGCGACCAGACCCCCCCTCCCCCCCGGGGGTAATATTGTCGAGCCGAGTTTCAAAGAACACTATTCGCGCAACATCGGCGGCGCGTAATAACGAATTTCGTCCGGGGAATAAAACAACGGAGAGACGAGACTCTATATCGCCGCCGCCGCCGTTCGCTTCCCGGTACCATATAATTTATTCCACGCGGTACGGTTAGGATCTACGGCCGCGGCAAAACGTTGAAGTCGGTTAACCGTGGCGTTTCTGCAAAAGGAACTCGAAAAACGAATTTCGCGAGACCGGCGTCAAAGAACCACACGGGTTACATTTGAACGCG
This sequence comes from Drepanosiphum platanoidis, assembly GCA_948098885.1. Classification (NCBI taxonomy): domain Eukaryota; kingdom Metazoa; phylum Arthropoda; class Insecta; order Hemiptera; family Aphididae; genus Drepanosiphum; species Drepanosiphum platanoidis. The sequence goes on from OX402531.1 coordinate 18,079,427, forward strand.
TTAATTAATTTTCGGTTTTAAAGTGAAAACAACAATTATTGTTAACGATTATCATATCGTCGGCGGCGCGGTTGAATTTTAAAACGCGCCGGAGGCGATTCGCGCGCGAGGAAGAAGTTTTTGTTGGAGCGCGACGACGAGACGAGGGAGGTCGGCGCGAAACGTTTGAACGCGCCGCCGCCGGTGCCGAGGAAAAGGACGACGTGACTTTGACGGAGAATTATTTTCATCGCACGCGGTACAGTCGTGCCTCGTTATACGAGAGTTTCTGTGGACTCTCTAATCGAGAGGATTATTAGTTCGGATTGTCACATGCGCGACATTGTATCGGTACGAAAACGTCTGAGCGGCATCGTGATTAATCGAATCGTCGATCGTTTGAAATTTTTCTATTATTCGTCGATGTCGAGCTCGTTAGATGTAACGCCGCGTATATTACTTGTCCGGAGTCGCCGTGTGCCTCGTACGTGACGTGAACGCGAGTTGTTTTTTTTTTTTCGCGGTCCTCTGACAATAGATTTTGAAAGCCGTCCGCGGGGATATGTGCGAGTCGAATGATGCTTTGCACGTTTGGCGAACGTAATATAATAACGCGCGCGAGGAAGGAAGTCGTCCGGCCGTTGCGCAGTCGGACGTACGATGAGACGTGTCTTATACACGCCGCCTCAATCAAGTCTTCTTCTCTATTTCTCTCTCTCTCTCTCTCTATTTCTCTGTCGGCGTCGTTGAAAACCAATGCGGAACCGTCTCCGTTTCCATGGCTCCCGTGTAACGTTGCGTGTACGAAAAAAAAGCTCTCCGTCACGCGGCAATGATAAATCGTCCGGGCCGAAGAGAAATGATGATAATTGTCCCGAGTAATATATTAATCGGCGGCGGCGGCAACTGTTTTCGGACTTTTAATCCAAACGCTACTATGGCAGTCCTGGTCTATAGTCTTGACTCGAGAGTCTTTCGGTCTATCTTCGTCCATGAAATTCATAAAAAAATTTTAGTAAAAAAATGAAACCCCTCTATTATAGAACTATGTATACAATACATATTGTCATTGTACTGGAGTGATTGTTCCGTAATTTTATTTTTTTCTGAAATTAGTTGTTGAACTTTATTTCGATACTCTTGCGCGCGTGTTCCTCTGTACATTGTACGATGGGAATACTATCTGTACGACGTGTCCGTGTACAACAACACGCGCGCAACGACACGACGACTTTACCGCACCGACCGCAGTATTGCCCATTTCGCGTCAGAATTATATTTCGCAATAGAGACGAGTTTACAGATATGAATAAATGATAATAATGATATGTAGGTTATAATCGCGCGTGCAAAAAACGTCGCGGGGCCGTCACGCGACAATGATAAATTATCCCGGCCGAACAGGAATAATAATAATAATAATAATTGTCCGAAATATTAATCAGCGGGGACGGCGGCGGCGGTCCGCGAAACTGTTATGGAACTTTTAATTGAAACACACGGCGACGTTTACACGCCCATGCCCCGGTGGCTAGTATATTATTATATACACTGCTCTAATCGATGGAACAGTCCCTTTCCGCCGCTACGCGTATCTCGTAGTTTAATGTACGGGTCAATATTTATGACAAATCTCTCTCCTCCGTGTATCCATCGCTCCGCGTGTGCGTTGATATAACTACGCCCTAGTAAAAGCTTCTCTCGCCGCGTATCAGGGACCCCCTGCTAAATAATAATGACCCTCGGCGATGACGATTTTGTGCCACGCGCTGCGCGAAACACCACTACTATACATACGCAGCGAGTACGATATAAATATATATACGTATACTCGTATATAGTAAATAATATGTGACCTAGACGTCTCGACGGGCGTCGCAAACGTCTAATAACGTGGACTCGACATTTTGATCCGGATTTTGTGACCAGACTTTTATTAGTTTCTCGTGCCAAAAGACTTGTATATTATATTCCGATCCGTTATGGCGTGTTGGTACGTATATTGCGACGTATATAATAATACGACGGCGGCGGCGTTTCGCGCGCAGCGGTCGAGAACGTCGTGAAATTTTGAATCCCGCAGATTATCGAAGGGAAAAAAAACCCGAGGAACCGATGATACAATCTAATCGAAAAGTCTATTTCACAACGCAGCATAATACGCCGCGCCGACAGATTAATGAAACTCATCTCAAAGCGCGCGAGCGATTCGTTTACTCGGAACATAAACGGGGTTATAAACGTTTATTATATTTCGAGTGTTTCCTTTTTTAACATTTTAATCGTCCAGAACTCGGCTCGTCCGCGATCGAGCATTTCCTTAAAGGACGAGTCCCCGAGACTTTGATTTATAATATGCGATCGCAATAAACTGTTTTATTATTATGTAATATGTTATACGGAAAATATTTTGTTGTTTCTATAAAACCGGTGTGACATATGATAACGTTTTTTCGCGTCTTTGAAAAAATATCAACCTTTTCGATATTTGTATTTCTATCTATACTTCTATATAATCGATAAATGGCATCCACTTTATAACGTTTGCAATCGTTTCATGCATAATAGTTCATAATTTGTGTTTTATTGAGAGAATGTTGTTTTTTTTTTTTTTTAATGACGTCTGTCTCTCGATGTTCCCACTCAGAGTTCGAAAATTAAATAACACACATTTGATACGGTTTTATGTGGAAAAAAAATGAAAGGGAACTATTCAAATGCGAATAGAAATTTCAAAGTAAAAATCTCTGGTGTAATCTAAAGCCCCCACGAGGACGTATTATGTCGGACGATTTAGACCCGTTCGCTTTTCCTTATGGCTCGTGAAATGTCTCGAAACCCATCAAACTTTTAATCTCAATCTCGAGACGTTTTATCGCGCGCCGGTGTACGTTTAACACAAAAACCGCATTTCCAGTACAATGCGGCACCACAGAGATTGGAAGTCAAATAGAAACGTTTCGAATTACTGCGAGATGATGTATTGCCTCGGATCGAGAGTGAGGCGAATTTAATTCCCAAATGAATTCGTTTATATACGTATATATATTTGTTGTTGCCGAGCATCCGATGAACTGTGTGTACACAGAACCATATACACTCGCGAATCATAAGTCATAATAACGTATTTGAGTTTCAAACGACCTGACAAAATGTTATTGTAAATCCGCGTATGATATACGACGTATATGTGTGTTACCTTAAAACAGTTAAAACTGTATATACTCGTATATATTATTATCCTTTGCTAACGTCATTCGCACGTGTTGACTTTATTTTGCCGATTCGACCACCCAAGACTGAGATTTTGTTAAATTTCCAAACGGGATCCACAGAACTTGCATGCGGCAGGAGTGTTCGACAACATTACGACGCGCGGTGATGTTAAATTTTTTTCATTTGCGTCGTACACATTACAATCGAGTTTATAACGCGACTTGGTTTCGCGTGGTACGAGTTGAATGCGATAATTTAAACGTTCTACCGACTCGGTGTATACAGTTGTGTAAACTATTGCGACCTTTACCGAGACGACGACACTTATGCAAACGCGTGTCGTAAAACACCCGTGATGGGATCGGTTAATCACTCGACGGCCGTGTCGTCTCCGCCTGCAAAAGTGTGTATTTTCAACCGAATAGATTTAATGTCATAGCGTTGTGTGTTGGTGGCGTGAATCGTTTGCGCAATGTCTTTGGAAAACTTTATGTCGTGTAATATATAATAAGTGTTTGTGGGAAAAAAAACAAGTCGCAAATAATACCTACTCGTCGATGAAAAATATTAATAATATTTGTCGAAATAAAGTTCAATAAACGCGACCGCGCGGTACCTGTCTATTTTCGTATACACGCATAGGTAAACAAGAATGGTAAACGATAATATTATTGTTATCGTTTCAATTATAATCTTGATGAATATTTACGTCGATTGTTATGACGTCGCCGCACACAACGAATTCAAATTGTCGGTTCCATCGAATTTAATTTCAAAAGTTACGCGAACAGGATACGGAGACTAATAACAATTATTGTTATCGTTCGCGGCGGCGAACGTTCGGCGCTCGAACCCCGTAGCCGTTTTTTTTTTTTTTGTCCCCACCGAGAAACACGTAAATTACTCCGAACTGGTATGATAACACGAGACGGTTAAACGAAATCGCGCGACTAGGAAATTAAAAACAAACACGTTTCAATGCTTTCGTATACGTATTTTATGGACCCTACGAGCTTTTCGATTCGCGTACTCGGTGCGTTTTTTAAAAAAAAAAAAAAATTCACTCCGGAAAAGAAGCTTTTCAAACGATTTATGTGTATGCCGGCGTGCGTCGCTGCTGCTGCAGATTACGAACGATTACTATTAAAATGTATATAAACATCACGTTTTGCCCTTATCTGAGTTTATACTTATTGTTATTATTGTTCTGCGCAAACACTAATATAATAATACTCGACGTCGTCGTCGTCTGTATAATATATTTTGTATTTTTATACTTTTTTTTTTCTTTTTCTCGTGCGTTGCTGCACAGCCTCGACCGTATTTTCTCCGTTCTCTCGGGGACTTTTTACCTCGGCTACTTTGAATTTTCACGTTTTTATTTTCAATCTTCTTTCGCGCGCCCACTCGCCGTCTTTTTTCATCATTTTTTCCCCAATCAAATTGTCCATATATAAAGTCGACACGACTATAAAATACACGTACCGTGGAAAATGAAAAGATTTTTCTTTCAAGATGATCGACGTACACGACGTCGGATATATACCTACACTGATGACACGCCGTGGGTGTGACAATAAGATGTATTACATTGAATACGTTTTATTACATATTATTTGCAATATCTCGAACGGTGTCGAGTTTCGTTTGTAGGTTTTTACGTCTCGCGTACCTGTGTGCACTACCTACGTGCAACACACCACCGTCGTCGACATTGAACCGTACCGAGTTCAAGTTCACCGTAGGTTTGAACCGCGTCCCGTGCGGCGTTGTGCAAGTCGGATCACGTACGCGCGCGTGTATGTACAGGCAGCGCGCGCAAATCGCCGGACGCGATCGAACCGAAACGCAATCGACCGCGTATAAATCGCATTTACACTTGCCGTATTTTGTGCGTACAGACCATCCGCAAATCGCGATACACCCGCGCGCTGTCCAAATGTGTTTTTCGAAAAAAAAATACGCGTTAACGCCGCCCCGCGTATAATATGTTTTGAGTACTGACATGTACCGATCGATCGACTGACATTCGGTCGCTTGGAACCCGCTCGCTCGTATTCAGATTGGAAAGGGGAGGACCTCTTCCGAGTACCCGCCCATAGAATCTCTGTTTGAAGAAATTAAACACTCTGTAACTTAGCGTCGAACAATCGTATCGGGTTACGCATTGTGGTATTATAAAAACAAAGGTGCAGCCAAAGGTCGAGTATTTTATATTTTGAGTTGTTTATCATTTGCCATACGGTTGAACGCGAAGAGCCTGTATGTTTTCAATTTTTAAATATTGTATTAACAAAAAATACTAGTCAGGTAGTGTAAAAAAAAAAATTAAATATATATATGATTTCGTGGAAGGAAAAGGATCGTTCTTTTTTCACACACACGCACTCCTTCATTAAAATAAAATCCCGGTTTTACGTGCCTGCGTTCGGTCGAATATACGCGCGGACGGAAAACCGTGGTGAATTCGACGCGTGTCGTTTTCCAGCTGGACACTCGGAATGAAAACGATAAATCTTTCACCCAAGTGTGACGTTTATACATCCGTTTCGGTATCTCTCTACCACTGCTGCAGTCGAAGAAACGATTACCGTAAAACAACGTGTTTCGATCGAACCGATTCGAAGCCGTATAATATTGTACTTGCCGTACGACTATTGTTGAGAATCCTTTATCGAGTGGTTTTCATTTCGATTGTAATTCAAATCGGGGACCGCGTTGTCAAACGATTTAATACCGCGCGAATATCATCAGTGGGTCGAACGGTGTCGCAGACCGTCGAGTTTTGCCGAATGACGGGGCCGCGAAGAAAGGAGAACGACGACGGCGTTATCGTCTCTCGACGGCGTATATTATTTGACAATATAACAATATACGTGGCGCGTGACACAGCCGTTATCTTAGGGGCGGGGGGTTTAACACTGTATCCGAACGGTACGAAATGTCAAAAGTCTCACTCGACGGGGATGAATTTCTCGAGAAGTCGCGAACGCGCCCCATTGTCCGCCGCCTTCTCATTGTTGTCGTCCCGGCACTGTGTACGTTTCAGAGTCCCGCGCGCCCGTCGTCTGCCTTCTAAACATAAGAGAAATTTTAGTTTTTAGTACAACTATGTTTTACCGTGTGTGTGTGTGTACTCACGAGCGTTTTTTTTTTCTTTTTCCAGCCATGGCGAAGATCTCATCGTCACGCCGTTCGCACAAATACTGGCGAGCCTGCGAAGCGTCCGCAACAACTTCTTGAGCCTCACCAACGTACCCTCACAAAAGTGAGTATTTGTTTTCGACGAGGGTGTTTGGTTCGTCCGTTTTTAAAACTCTTATACCGCCGTCGTCGTACTCGCAGCGACGGGTTATTTTCCAACGCGAACGAACGATTCGCTTTCGAAACATTTACATAATATATTATTTCGAGTTGTAATCGTGACGGCAACGTGGACGCGTGATTTTCAACCGGCAGTCTTCTACTCGAGGTGCGATTCAAGACTATTTAAAAAACCTTTTTTCCAATTAAATCCCGAAAGAGACAATTCCGACGCAGCAGATAACATCTTCTACTGCGCGTTGAAGACCTGTAATTTCTGACGAGCGGGGTTGCGAATTAGACAAGTTACAACGCAGTCTTACTTTATTATTCCGACCTGTCGTTTATAGGTCACCCATTCTACTTGTCCTGTCCGAATTTCAAACAATAATTACACGCGCGTTTTACGATCACCGCACCCCGCGGGGCCAGATACAATCATTCTAATCGCAAAACATACGAGTTCTAGAGTGCCTTCGGTAAATAACATTCGATTAATATTTTAACTTGCGCTCCGTGAACGTTTTTCACAAACAGATATAGTTCGCTTAAAGAAAAATTACTCAGTATACGAGTGTAAAAAGTAGAGAAAAAAAAACAACGACTGGCAACGTATGCTACATTGCAGTAAGCTTAACGAATAGATAAGGACGGTGCGCGGCAAAAGGTCAAATGACGCACTAAAAAAAAGAAAAAAAAGAAACGAAAAGAGGGGAGGACAAAATCGAACAATATACATATATAGACGCATGTCGTCATCATCCGTATAACAATGAGACGGAGAGAGAGTGAATGAAACTCGCGTACGTCTTTCTCTCTCTTGTCCCGTATATGATATTGAACGGCATTCAATTTTTTTCCTTTTTTTTTCTTTCTCATACTATTCTCCTTTACCCTTCGCGTCGCACACAATACGCGAAAACCACATAATGTTCCCTTTATATTCAAAAATATAATAACTATTTTGTGGGAAATCTTTTTCGCGCGTTCCGTCGTCGTGGGCGAACGCGGCCGATATGGAAGAACGAAACGCCCGTAAATAAACAAGACGGAAAAATCTCCCGTCGAAACGTACGCGTTTTATGCTATTATTATATTGTTGTTGTTGTTGTTGTCATGCAGAACGTTTTATCGGTCACGTAGTTGTCCAAGTGCGCGTGCAAAGCTGCAACAGCGTCCTGTATGATTGTAGCGCGACATAATATAGTAAAGGACTATATTAGTTTAGTATACGACACTAAAAAGATACTATAAAAATCGGTTGTAAAGTCGCGTCGAAAATAAAACGCAATAGCTGGAGAGAAAAACAAAATTAACGTGAAAACGTACTTTTATCGAAATAGCATGACGTAACGAGACTGTCGTTCGAAACGAATTTCGAAGTAAATTAAACCGCCGCGCCGCCGCGATTATACTTGAAAAAAAGAAAAATCGCATTTATAGGGAAAAACGAGAGAAAAAAAACCGCATTTTTCAAAGAAAAAAAAACATACAGAAAATCGCTTAGAAAACAAAACGTTCTGAAAAATAAACAACGCGCGAAACGATAGTGTATATTTTACGTCGCGTAATAAACGCTAAACGAAAACGTTACAAACGCATCAAAGTCTGAGCCTTAATAACAACTCTCGGCGGCGGCGGCGGCGCGTCGAAAACTATAAATTGTTATATTAAACGTTTCCGGCGATTAGCGGGCATTTTGTTTTCGCGTAATATCAAATAACTCCGTGGCGCGGCGTCGATCGAGATCAAATGAAAATAATAATATTATTCTATTATCGACCGCGCGGGGGCCGAACGTCAATAACAAAGCGCGCGCGCGCCAAACGAGAGCTAAAATAAATAATATGACGTTTCGCGTTCTGTTGCGCCGCGCCGTGTTCAAAACCGATTCGATTCTACCGTTTCGCCCGTTTTAACCTCGCCCGAGCAGCACCGTTGGCGAAATAAAACGACGATTAATAACAACGGCGGCCGTAGGTATCCTCCCGTTTCGCAGTGTATTCGTTCGTTAATCGTTACATTATAATATTATCGTGTTGCGTTCGAACAAAGGGCTACGGCGATATTATTATCCGAGTTATATTGGCGGTTTCGATTATTTCACTGTTAAAACGAACGTTTATTTCGTGGTCGTAAAATAATATGCTAAAATCAATGTATAATAATATTGTGACGTGGTGCTTTTAATTACAAACTTTCGGAGACAATAGGAATGCACGGTGTTGCCCGAGTAATGAAATCCGTCAAACTTTTAATGGCTGCAGTAGGCTGAAACATAATATATAGTTTAATCGTACATTTTTATGATGTTCAAAACTTTATCCTTATAGATCCATTATTATTATTATTATTGTTAAGTTTTATCTTCTCGACGGGCTATAAACTTTATTTTCAAAAGAAATTTGTCAGGGTCAACTTAAATCGCTTTTGATGAATTTAAAATAATAAAATTAATTTATTTTAGTAGTAGATATACGTATACGTAGTAGATATTTTATTCCGAAAAAAAAAAAAGAGAAAAGAACTATGCGCTTTAGTTAAAGTTATTAATTTTTTTTAATTGTATTTGCAGCAGTCCCGCGTTTTCTTCTGCCTTTTTATTCAAACTCGTTTTTTACGGATTATTATTAAAAAAAAAATAAAAAAAATCAGACGTCCGCAGTGGCTTGATTTAATGATCTAGTCGGTATCGATCGCCAAAAAATATATCTACTCAATCAGTCGCGCTACTTTTGTCATTACATTTATTATTTATACCTTAGCCAAACTGTTTAAAAAAAAAAAAAAACGAATAAACGCGTGTAAGAGTAATCGGGGATTTGAGTTCCATCAACAAAATGCATTATGCAATAATTATGCAACAACGAATTTACATTTTCAGGACTTGATCAATACTGACCTAGACCAGAATTTAAATACACTTATATAATACTATCTAATGTCTGACGACCGTAAACGTGAGCAACGCTTACGTCGCATACAGGCACGTCTATAACGTCCGCACACATACATCGCACTATACGTACATTCGAAGAGGAACCCATCGATAGGATTTTTACCGAAGGGGTGCGTGAAAAAATTTGTCCGAGTGATTTGTTGACGATGTATTTTCACCCGAAAACATAATGGGGCGGTTCTAATGGCGAATTATTGTTCGAAAGGTCGTTTTTTTTTCTCTCTGTTCGGCGGATAGGCTTAAAATGTTTGAGATTAATGTCAACGAGGTTTTAATAAACCTGATGTGAAACGTTAGTTTGACCTGTTTTGACTTTTGATTATGATTTTCGTTTATTTTCTATTCCTTATCGTACTATGTATAATATGAATAAAATAAATTAATAATGAATTTTTTTTTTTGAATCCATGAGGAGGGCGCACCTCCTCGCACCGTCCTCGCGGAGCCTATCGGATTCCTGGAACTCGCTCGTGTTTTCATCGAACGAATCAGACGGTTTTTTTGATGTTTAGACTACCTGTAGGGGTAATCGACTATGCGCGGTTGTTTTAAACCCGACCCACACTGGCGGAATCGATACACCCTAATAGAAAAAGGTCTTGCGAAATCGATGAAATCCACATTCAAAGTGCTCCATTACGCACGTTCGGAGGGGGAAAAACAGGAGAAAAAACGTCTATAGAGCAGCTGCTGCTGCTGCTGCTGCTGCTGCAGCGTTATTACGCCCTTTGGGTTTTGCGCGAAAACTGATCGACCGTGTACAAAACGTCCTGCGCCGGCCGACGTACGGCGTAAAAAATTTTTTTATCTCTTGACCGTCGTCGTGGAGTTCTCTCTGCTACACGTATCTCGTCACGGCTCTCTATCCGCGTGTACGCGCCGCGATTGTCGGGAAAAAACCGTCACAATATAATATTTTAAAGCGCGTATTTTATAATTATTTATTAACAATATAATGTACGGTCGGCCGGCAGGTAGGTACTGCCGCCACCGCCGCAGCCATTAGCATAATTATTACATTTGTTTCCGCGAAACATTTAATTTTAATCGAGTTTCTTCGCGACACGTAATTTTTAAGCTTTTAATACCATACCACCGAGAGAACGAACAACAAAAACGACCCCCCCCCCCCCCCGAAGTAAGTACCTACCTCGCGTGCCCGTTTTATCGTCCTTCCGCAGGCCACTCGAGTACTAATCAAATCTCGTATAAACGATTAATTATCGTCGTTCTTTTTGTTCCCATTTTTTTCATTGTTTTTCTGAAAAACGGTGACATCGCGCAAAACCGTCGAGGCGATGGGCTTCCCGCGCGCAACGTGTACCGCCCTCGACGCGCCAGCCACGCTCTACCAAAACTTCACAGAGCTAAAAAAAAAAAAAAAAGACAAAAAAATTGGGTTGGGCGAATGAAAACGATAAACTCTAGCCGATATCATTAAGTCCGCGGGTATACGCGCGCGAGAACGATGAGTTATGAATTTACAGTCGACTGACAATCAATTTTACTCGGCCAAACGAAAATCGATCGATTTTATGAGTACCGATTATTAATCACACGATGACCGTCTAGTTTCTTAAACAGTTCAATGAGAACATACCGTTTCGTTTTACATTCACCACGTCGTCGTATGCCTTTAAATTTATTATCGATTATTATTTTTATTATTTATTATCGAAACATATCCGCAGGCGCCTATGACCTAACTTTAGACTGTAAATAAATATAATCGATACTACTTACGGCTTGTCGGTGGGTTGCTGTCGAGTTTCGGCGTCGGTTCGTGAAAATATAATAAGTAAGCACTAACAGACACACAAAAGTGACGATTAAAAGTTTCATCGGTCGTCGGACGAGATGAATAAATAACCAAAGACATTATCGACATTATCACGGAGAAAAATTACAACTGCGACGAAGCCGAACTTTCCGAACCGCTGTCGACACTAGGCCGGTCGTCGGAGCACTGTGCATCCGGTTAGCCGACGTACTTCCTCGCGAGCGTCTCTCGATCGGTATCAGGCGGGTTGCGCGCGCAAAACGGCTGTCATTGGTCGGGCGGCGCGATTTAATTGGCACGCAGTATCTCACTCGTTCCTATTTACATTCCTCATTACTCTATTGTTACATAATAATGTTGTCATATTATGATGACTAATCTCTTCGATTGTTGTACGTTTCCGGTGCGAAAATCACGATTTTTTCTCACGGAATGGCAAAAAAAAGAGGTATTGCCTCGTGGCAATGTGGGGTGGCGGTCACTACCACTATGATTTAAGGGAGACTATCATTTATGTTTGATTTTAAGCACCCCCGTCTCTTTTTAGTACACATCGCACACTAAATAGTACAAAGGCGTGAAAGTTTGATCAGAAGTCGGGAGACCTGTATTGCCCCTGCGTTCCCCTCCGATTAAACTACTGCTCCCGCTAAACCTATTCTGCTCGCGAAAAAATCTCCCTTAAAATATTAACAATATATACGTATTATATTATAGCTGAATAACCCGGCTTCGCCCGTGTGGAACTTTTTATTTTTTTCATTTTTACCCCTTTTACCCGCCTTAGGGGTGGAATTTTGAAAATCGGGCGACGTGACGACACTCAGAAAGGTATTCGGAACAACTATGTGAAAAAAAATTGGAAAAAAGTTAAATAGCGCCGTCACAAAACGAGAACATAAAAAAGGCCTGTTCTTTTATATTCATAATAATAGATTATAAATCATAATAATAATATGCGAGTTTTGACGAAAGAGAGAGGATTCGACGTGTCGTCGTCTGTTCGCCTGAAAGTAAAATCGTTTCTTTTCCGCGCGCCAGCAAAGTAGTATATTTACCGTGACAGCGCATACATTATAATATAGTGTTGGGTATAATATGATTGGTGCGAACATTATGCACTGTGTGTGTTCAACTTTACGCGAGGAAATAAAATAAGAGACGTTTTTTTCTTCTTCGGGGTATAGGGGTAAGGGGGCTGCGCGAGCGTCAGACGCCGGTATAGACAATAATAAATAATAACGCTCACGGCGGCGCAACGTCGTCGTCGTGTGTATTATTTTTTCACCCGTCGTCGCCGCGGTGCGAGAATTCCCACAATAACGACCGAATCGTGATAATGTACGAGATACGTGTGCGCGCCGGGAAAAATTCACTGGAGGCTAACTTTTTCCGATCCCGAATTCTTCATTTCACACATCCATCATTCCCGGTCTCTCTAGTCTCCCGTTTTTCTTCGAATCGTAAACGAACGACATTGTCCTCGTTACGAACAGCGGCGGCGGTTTTCGATGTCTTCGTCGGCTTCCGAGAGTCGCGCGTGAGTCGAATCCACTGTTTCCGGGTCGTTTGAAAACGAAAACATAGTCCAATATCAGAATCGGATAGCCGTTTCCGCTATCGCGATACGATGTCGTGTGTTTGTAACGTCGCGGCCTTTATCCATTGATTAATATGTATTTTTTTTCTTTCCGCACAGGTCTCGGAGATCATCCGGTGCCACGGGCAACAGCACTCCGCAAAGCCGAGTCGTCAATCCCGGAGGTAAAACCATATTCATATTAATATTATTATTTAGAACTACGCGCAAAATTATTTATTCAGCTGCCGCTTTTTGCGGTTTCAATATGAATATTATGTACGATAATATATCGCGGGCGACCTTTTTGTGTGTGTGTTTTTTTTTTTTTTACTCCCTCGTTTTACGCGCGGTGTACACCGGGGCCCGTAAATGTCAGTCAATAAAGAAAAATAAAAAAATACAATCGTTCCGCACTCGTATTTGCCGTCGTCGGCCGCGACCTTTGAAACCGGCGCGGCGTCGCAAATTATCATTGTCGAGCTGTTTTGTTTTCATCGTAATAGTACCATTATAATACGACCTGTCGTTAGGTACCGCCGCGCGTCTTAATATTCATCTGTGTTTGTTCGGTACCGTTTTTCTCAAGCTCGGTCTTCGAACCTAGGTGGACGGGTGTCTCGATGATTTTAAAACGCTAACCGCCCGTAACGCTCTGTCGGTCGTCGTGATTGTTTTATATCGCGTCGACTTTTCTTTTTTTGTACGTCGTCCGCCGCCGGTCCGTACATTCTAATAATGAAAGATTCATCCAACGATCCGTCATTGTAATATTTCAATTCCGTTTTCTAGAAGTATAATCGTGAAATTAGTTATTTGCGTACTCTCGTGCGTACGGCATTGGACGCGTTACTTACGTTTCTCGGCGAATCGTTTTCGTTTTTTTTCTTTATTCTCTCTCTCTCAAGAATACAATTATTCGCGAAGACCATTCAGACTGCGCGTGTCGAACAATTCCGCTGGAAAACGCCAAGTCTTTTACCCCGAAAACGTATTGATTTATTTGTTTATTAAATTATATTTTCATTTAATCGCATGCCCGTAAACATAATGAAAACGACCGACCATAAAATAATTAATTCATTGTTGTTGTTGTTGTTGTTGTTGGTTTTTTTTTTTTGTGTGTCTTCAAATCGATATCGAATATATATATATACGCATTATATTTCTTCGGCGGACGGTTATATTTTTTTCAATTATATTTAATTGGAATTGGTGTGTTTTCATTTGCTTACTAAAATATTAATAAATTCCACCGAGGTTTTTTTTCTTTTTTTTCATTTGCCTTTTGTACTTTTACCGTACTTCTACTCCGCTGAACTCACGAGTGTGTGTATATATATATATATATAATGTATACACATTGCACGCATTACTGTAAAATTGTGAGCGAATAAATTTCTCTCTTGTTAATTAATATTTTCATTTATTACGACCCCGGCGGCGGCGGCGGTACGTACGTATATTTTATGCTTATGACATTCGAAACTTTTTATCGATATAATAACATCGTCTTTGTTTGCACGTGCCTACATTTGATATAATTTGTTTTTAGCCGATTAATAGAAATAATAAATAAACTGTTTAATGATATTATTGCGCAACACGCACTGTGTGCGACGGAATGGAATTATAAACCGATTCGAATTATTGACATCATCACCGCATAGCTGTGACGGCTGCGGCGGCCGCGGCGGCGGCGGACACATTCCACGCGAGGATAATATTATTATGAATTACGTTATTTGTTTTTAAATTAAACCGAGAAAATTGCGCGTTATTTTTTTCGGATATAATAACGTTTGGGGTCATGCGATGGGTTCGCCGTAGAGTCTTCCAATAGCGACGGAAAAAAAAAAAAGATAAAAACACGGCCGAGCCCGCGTCGAATCAATAATAACAATATAAAATACAAGTCGCAGTAGATATAATAAATTCCTCTCGGACGCCGTACGATTGAGATTTATTGCGGTCGGTCGATTCGCGTAATGGACTTTTAATAATATTCGTTTTGCGTTCTCGGCCGAAATCGCGGGGCCGGCCGTTCGGTCCGAAATTCTATCCCGTTTTTTACCATACGTATACAAAATAGAGAAAGCCCGTCGCGCTCCGTGTACGCCTCTCCGATATTAATTGTGTCCGTAGTCGTCGTGGTTCGGACGGATTCGTCGAAATCTCTCTCGAAAGAATAATAAAAAAAAAATAAATAAATAAAAACCCTCCTCGTACCGACGTCATAATGTCGTCACACAGTACGGCGTCGTTTATTACGTTTCGTGCGCGCTCGCACACGCACGCGGTTATAACATTATCGCGTACGGTATTCGACCTTTGACTCGGAGAAATCGCAATAAGTGCTGCCTCCTCCCATGCACGTCAATCCGAGTGACATTTTTTTGTCCCCACCGCGAATAACGTTACATAAGTATTACATAACGAAAGTGTAGCTCTATCGATTCTTATTTTTTATGTTTATTTTACCCCTCGTTTTTCCGCGGTTTCCGTCGTTGCAGAGCTGTCGCGAAATCGACGTGGCACTCGCGCGCGCTTGCGACGCGCATTCTTAGCCGACGACGGCGAGCTTTCGTCGAACACGTCCGCCGCTCTCCTTTTCCGAACAAAGTCTTTGCGAGTACGAGCGTTAGTCGCCGCCGTCACGAGGAGAGTACGCGCATAATACGTATTATAACGGCGGCGCCGACGATCGAATTTCCGTCGACGAAAGTCATCATCGGTCGGCGCCGCGAGACCTTGCACGCGCGCGCGAACACTGACTGACGATTAGTTTTCCAATCATCGTTATTATTACTGTTGCCATTCGTTTCGTTCCGGCCGATTCCCACATCCTGTCGTGCGGCCGTTTGGTGTGCGGCAATAGTGTTGTTTTAGTCATCGCGGCAGTAGTTCAACTTCTAGCAGTTGAACGTTTTTCACTTTCGTCGTACTTGTGTCGTATTATGACGACCCGCCGCCGTTGTGACTCTTCGTCCCCCGGGCCATATTTATACAAAGAAAAATAGAACATTTGCACTAGGTCCGCCGTAACAGGCAAACGGAATTATTACGGCTGAAAAACGGAATAAAAAAAGTAACGACAAACATTGATTTTGTGTCACTCCATCTATCGTAATCTCACGGTAAACGTAAGAGTCTAATCTGTATCCGATATGTAAATCTCAATCGCACAATACGTATAGGTACTACGAATCACGATAACTTGAATGATAATGGTATATTTGTATAGCGGGTCATAGAATTCCTGTGAAAGGTAATTTAAAAAAAAAAAATGTTTACATTCAGCCAACGCGACGCTTTGGGAATACGTATGATCGGAAATGATACTCTCCGCAAACACGAGTTCCGGCGATATTATATTGACCAATTTTCAGAACATAAAATAAAGAATTATTCGCGAACGTTTCCAACGAAATTTGACTCTTAAAACATTTCATTTTACAAAGCAAAAATGCAAATTGTTCGTAAGAATATTTAACACAATCACCTACGTAATAATATACTAGCTGTCCCCGCACAGCTTAGTCCGAAATATTTCAGTGATAGACGATTAGAAGCTCGTAATTTTTTTGTTTTGCCTAGTTCACGAATTAATAAATCAGGACCTGTTTGTCTCACCCCCTGGCCAATAGTTTTATTTTCAATGAGCAAATCATCAAACATAACTTTTGCGAAAAACGCATATAATTTATAATAATCGAACGTTACCGCGACAAGTAGAACTCTAGTTTTCTGTTTTATTCGTTTAATTTTTGCAAATCCATCGATGAGCCGGCGCATAAATTATAACAATAAACAAACAGCGACTTACGGTTTGGTTATTTTTTTTATTTACGTAAGCCGCGCGGCGGTCGAAAAAGTCTTACGTCGACAACATCGCGAAGGTCGATCGTTAAATTATCATATTGAACTGAGACATATTATTATCTCGGCCGCGTTTTCGTTTCGACCTTCCAGGAGGATTATCTGCGGCGCAAGTATGTCGCAGAATAAATCAACACATTCTCGGCCGATCGCTTGTGAAATTCCTCGCAACGTTAGGAACAACGGGTGAAAATCGAAATTACGAGCAGGAAATTTATACGCGCCGTGGAATATCCCCGCCCAAACTCTGCTCGTTTTCGGACGTAGGTTCATAAATCTTAAGCGCAACGGGAAAAGCAGCTGCTGCTGCTGCTGCTGCAGGTGTACCGTAGACGTTTGCGCTTTTTCACGCGTTCGCCGACGAGGATAATTTAACGCCGTGTATTAATGGCGTCTGTAATCGGCAGAAGCACACGCCTCGCGAGTTCTCGATCGCGAATTTTCCGTCTTTTTCGCGTTACGCGGACTGTCGTTAACGAGTTCAAAATCATTATAATCCAGTTGCAACGTCGTCGGATCGATTCTAACCGGGTCGAGCAGCTCGTTAAATTTTTCTTTTCTTTTTTTTTTTCGGTTTACCGACTTTTTATTTAAACGCGTTGATTTCAAGTAATTCGTGCACAGGAGTATTGACGTAAATTTTAACGCAGGCAAACCGTTATGATTTATAATATTGATCATATTATAACTACGACCTAGTTGGTTTGAAAAACGTTTGACGCGTCTCGAAACCGTCTGTCGTCGTCGGCCCGACCGATTCGTCGAATTCGACGCGGATAATATTAACAAAAATATCGAAAGTCATGTCATCTGAAGCAGAGTTGATTTTTTTTTTTTATCCGTTTTTTCATCTACACCAAGTGCGTTTAATGTATTCGTGTAACTGTCGCGATTATTAAATAAACGTGTATACGATATTGTTGAATCGAGCGCGCATCTTTAGCGCGTGCTCAAAACGTCACGCTCGCACGTACCGCGAATCGCCCGACGACGGGACGTGCTCGACTGCGACGGATACACACGGTCGGTATACCTGCCGCGCGTTATCGCCGTCTATAGTCAATTAGGTATGCGCACGGCGAAAAATGAAAGGAAACGAAAATCGCGCGCAATTCCAACGGCGCACATTATAATATAATGCCGTGTTTATTTGCCGGTATAACTACGCGGTACAATGCGGAGCGCGCGCGTACGAATACGAGTGCGGATTTATATGGTTTTTTTTTTTTATACACACCCGCGGACGACGTCGGGGATGAAGCGCAGTACCGATTTTTTAACGAGAACGACGACGACAAAGCACTCGTTATTTTTATCCGCGGATGTCTATCGGTGCGGTATCGGCTTTGTGTACGTACGTACAATATATATAGTGTGTATACCGATGGATATTGATTTCTCGCAGATTCTCGTGTTAAACGCGCCATTGTGCAGTTTATAATATATTTATATACGTATATCATCGTATTATACGACGAAATTATGAATGCCACGCGTTCGAACGACGACGGTAAAAAGAAGAGGGCAAAAAACCCCGAGAAAAACGCGCGCGCGCGTCTGATTTATTTTTCGAAGGACGTGCGATGATCGCGCCATGCCGGCGGACCCGGCGAGGCGCGTGACGTTTCGCGCAAAAATTTCACAAACCTCCCGTTTACCGACGGAAATCATTTCCCCGATCGGACAGGCCGAATTTGCGTTCGCGAAAAAACGTCACGTCGTCGCTCTCGCGCCGTTTCGCCGCGCAAACGTATTATGCACGAAAATTGTTTAAAAATTTCGGGCGCGCGCGGAATGATTTCGTGTTCGTGACGTCGTCGTCGGGCTGTATGGGATGGCGCTGGCACCGCAAAAGCGTGCGTTTGACGTCTAAAATTGTGTTTCGCGCGTACGTGCGAGTAATGAACGTACACAAAACGATCGTATGAGAGAGCACATTGTTCTCGCCCGCTCGACGCGAGTTTTAGTGTGTGTGTGTGTGTTTGTGTGCGAGTGTGTGTTTTTGCGAATGTCTTTGTACGCACTGCGTTCATATAATATCGAATAGATTTTAATTAAACCGACGACGGCGGCGCCCACGGAACTCCGGCAGTGTCGATACGATAATATTATATTACTATTATTATTATTGCGTGTGCGGCGCGCGTTGTAGACTCGCGAACGTAGCGCGCCGTTTGTGTACGTTCTCTAGACGCGCGCGCGCGCGAAAACCCCGGTGAATATTCAACTGCCGATATTTGCGTTTCGACACGATTGCCCGCGAGAGTTAGCATTGCCACGATTAAATAATACGTCCCATATATACGGAGCCGTGTACACATATGACGTGTACATGCGCGTGTATATGCGCGCGGAGTACGGTGAAAATAAACTCCTCGATTTGGCTCGAACGGAAAAGAAAACCCGCGATTTCTACAGATTTATCTCCGAGGGTGGATTTTTTCCCCCTCCGGCTCAGAAAAAAGATGCGATCACTCCGGTAGTCGCTGCGATTCCGCTCCAAATGATCCGTGAGGTCTGGGTAAATTACTGAACCTGGTTCAATCGGCGCATAGCGATAATGGTGTGTGTGTGTGTGTGTGTGCCCACCACTTGAGTGATGGTATCGTTAAAAGTAATGCGTGTACGTTGTGCGAATACGATTTTTCTTTTCGGTCTTGCTTGATTTGGTTTTTACATTGCTGTCCCGAATCTAAGAGTTATTTCTGCCACACCCCGTGTACACTTAACGTACGCCTGCGCTATTTGTAGATTCAAATTATATATATATGTGTGCGCGTGTGTGGTACATACTGTTGAGGGAGGTTCGTCGAAGAAAACACTTAAATTAAATATGGGAAAATATTTTTTTCCTCGGCCTCTTTGACAAGAAGGATATAAAATATTGAAAGTAGTATTTCATCGATCGTGATGGTACCGCGCATTATCTCGTGAGCGCGACGACTTTGATCGCGCGCAATCATCATAATATGCCGCTCGTTGGAGGGATGGCAACGTAGTATTTGGTACGAGAGTAAACCGTATTTACTCGGTAAACCGATAGAGGTATTTAATGGCTGTTTTTATACATTATGTCTCGGACGTATAATAATAACGTTGTTCGAGCGCGTGTAACGGAGGGGGATCGACCCCCGGGTAGATCCGAGACCTGACTGAAATCGAAATTATTACGACTGAAGTCGAACGTGTGCGGGCGACTGTATAAATTAAAAACAGAGTGTGTTCGAGAGCTGGACGAGCACGCGTCAAGAACGACGAGGCCGTACTAATAATTATCTGGCGCGCCTCGACGACGAGGAAACGAAAAAAAACACGAGAAATTCGGAAACTTCGCGTGGGCGGAATATTATCGATCGATTTATAATACCCAATAACATAATACGCGCGACGGCGGCCGAATCGATATTATGGTCTCTTTATTATTATAGTGCTCGCGCACGGCGTCGTATAGGTATAGAGCTTCCTGTCAGGACGCGTTTGGAAACTAGGGAGAGAGAGAAACGAAAACCGTAAGCGGAGAATTTCGGGCGACCTGCGAAAGGCGGCTTAGCGGTATTAACGAGACGCGGCGAAAAAGTGCCCGCTCGGTCGGGCCGCGAGTCTAGACGGCTCGCAGTCCACTCGCCGCCGGTCTGTCCCCGAGGCGACAGTCCCGCGGCCAATGCCGGCGACCTCAACCGTTGACGTCACGCGCACATTAAATAACGCATTAATAACTAATTCGTCATTAGATCGCCGTCACGCGAGGCCGCGGTCCGTAAAATAAAATGGCGAGACGACCGGCCAACGGCCGGACGACGAGTACGCGACGCGGCGGGGATCCGTGAAAAACTGCGCGAGCGCACGACGAAAACTCTGCCGCCCTCGGCCGAGCGATTCGCGTTTCTATCGCCGGACGTCCGACCGTCGTCGGAACGGCCTTTCCCGCGGCGGCGCCGACGAAAATAATTTTAACGAAACGAATGAGGCTTCGAGTGTGAAATAAAATTGCGACGCGCGACGGCGAACGAATCGGCGAAATGTCCGGACGACAATGTCCGACGACGATTCGGACGCGACTGAAACGAGACGGAGACTGCTGCAGCGCACTAAACGGCCATTTTCGCGCGAATCGATTTCACATCGTTATCCCTGTTTCCGGGCCTATCGTTGTATTGGCCCCGCAGGTAGAAGGCGGCGATGACGACAATATTATATAGGTTTCGTTTATTTGAACTTTGGAACGCGGCGACCGTGTCGTTGTTACAGACGACGGACTGAGGATTCGCGATAATCGTTTCCTGAATTCCTTTCGTGTCGCTTTATTTGCTGCTCATTGGTCGCGTTTAATGAAAAACCGTATGAAAATTGTTCAAACTATTCGGACTGTCGCGGCGAG
Source organism: Drepanosiphum platanoidis (assembly GCA_948098885.1). NCBI lineage: Eukaryota > Metazoa > Arthropoda > Insecta > Hemiptera > Aphididae > Drepanosiphum > Drepanosiphum platanoidis. The sequence continues at coordinate 18,100,500 of OX402531.1, forward strand.
CCGTGAAAAATACCTAAATCCGATCATTATTCACTCCGAGAATTCTTATCGTACGGCCCCGTGGCCGTCCGTCGCCGGTTTTGTTGTTTTAAGTCGAGATGAGGCGTTTAATCAAGTCATGAAACGGTGTTTGCTCGTTCCCAAAGCAATCGAGTACACTGCCCGGTGTCTCCGACCCGAAAAAATGTAGAACAAATTTTACCACAACGTTAATTCTACATTGACCAATAATACTTGGCGATGGTTAGACCCTAACGAATAACCCTAAAAATTTTAATATCGTTTTTAAATCATAATCGATTATTGAATAATTAGCGGATATGAATACGTTGGTTCCTACACGTATGATAAGTTAACTTTCAATTTGAAAATGATAAATATCGTACTTGATATAGTTAAATATGTAAAACATGAAATAGCGTTTAAAAAAGAAAAAAACAAAATTACGTACCTCTTTCCGTGAAAAAAATGCCCGTTTGACGCTGCGAAAACTGCATACTGCTCATCTGAATTTTATATTGAAGCTGATTTCCGTGATAAAAAGAGAACTGTTGTACGTTTCTTTTTGAACATTTTTTCGAAAAGAGACGTTGAAAACGCGCGTATGTTATCGACTTGATTAGTACGATAAAATAACATCGACAAATCCTACAGTCTAATTTGAAATTATTTTTTTATCGAAAACGTGCGAGTTCCGCGAGGTTTTTTTTTTATTAACAACCTCGACTATATTATAATGACCGTATTATACTCTTTTGGATCTAGAATGTTGTCGCGTTTATTTTTTAATATTATTATTTATTTATTATTATTCACAACGGTTCGAATGTTTATTATTTGTACGCAAACAAACTCGAGAATATAAATTCGTTTTCCGTGTTTATTCGGAACTCGGCGTGCGATAGAAGGCTCGACCGAGCCTTATTAAAAAAAAAAAAAAAAGAAAAAAAAAAAGGAACTGCCTTCGAAGAATTTACCTTTTCAATATCGAGATTTATCCGAATGAAAATTATATGAAAAGACATCGGTGTGGTATTATATCGCGGAACATTTTTGCACGGACTCGGTGGTCTAACAATAATAATAATAATAATAATAATAATGAAAATGAAAATGAAAACGAACGTTTCGCGAAACCTCGACAATGACCCGGCGCGCCCGAACGACGACGACGTGCGTTGAAAATTCATTTTAATACTGCAGACTGCTCCTTTTAATAAAACAACCTCGAAAAAATGTGACGTATTGGTTATTACTTTAAAACACAATTGTTAACAATACATGTACATGACAGTTTGTGTCCGCGTCCCCTCCACCGTGTCAGCGAGAGAGTTTGATGTTACTTTTTGAATTATTAAAATCCCTCGTGAGACGCGCAATATCGTATAGTTGAAATTTTTATACACCACCGTCGCGTCGTCGTCGGATAACCGGGGTAAAAATACGTATAAACCCGGAGCCAATTATTTTCCTACACAAAAGGCCCTTCCGTTTTCGTAGAGCTTTATTAACAATGGCGTTCTCGGTTATATCTCATATAATATAGCACTCGACGAGCCGACGGAAAATACGACACATCGGATGTGATACGCGTCGCGTACGGCGGACCACGGCTGGCGAACAAAAAGTAAAATCACTTAAATCGTCCCCCGGGACGGCGGCGGCGCTACGTTAAGTGGGATGGGGCGATAGTGTTTTCTTCTCCGCGTGTGTTTATCTCTATTCGCGTTTTGAAAATTCGTCCTGGACACGACGAGAGAACGTCGAAAGCGTCCTCGCCTCCTCTTGCGCAGTCGACGCGCGCGAATTTTACGAATAATTTGATTTTCCCCTAAAACGACGGCGAACCTTTTGTTTCTTTACTGAATACCGGTTGCCCGCGAACCGCGATTACATTATAAACGGGGCGAACTCGTGGAAATCGCGTCGTCGTAGTGTAATGCCAATTACTTTACTTCACTTACGGGTGAACGCCCGCGCGCCGATCGCGCGATAATGATTAATGCGCGTGCCTACGAGTATGCGACGACGTACCCGAACGAAATCGTAAGAGTAATGTATTTGAAATGCGAATTTTATTAAAAAAAAATTTCGAAAAAAACAAAACGTTGTCGCGGCAGAGTGAAACCGTAATAATTTACGCACGCGCGTAGTGCGTGTAGGCAGGGATTTCCACTGGGCGGGAGAGGAAAGCATTTCGACGGAACGAATTTCAACTCGTCTCGCGGAGATTCGCGCCGTACGAATTCAATAATCGAAATATATTTAAATCGGCCCAGTGAATTTCGGTCTATTTGTTCTCGGAAACCACCCGGATTAGCGCGTTCGGCGCGTGCACCATCGAAGGCCGGCGTTGTGACCCTATTATGAGTCGTTGAAATTAAAACGTGAATAATTTACGCGCGGACGAAATCGGAGCGTCGTCGTGTGGAAATTCATCAAACTCGACGACGACGACCGACTATACCGGTAACAATGCGCGATTTCAAAACTAAATCACTCGCGGTCCCGCTACTCGATCGCTGCCCCATGCCCCGTTTAACGGCCCGTCTTCGAGTATTTGGCCAAAGTTTGAAATGTCATCTGCCAAAGAGAGACTTTTTTTTTTTTAATACGACGAGGCGAAACCTACTCGTCGATCATATATTATCCGGTTCTATTGTCCACGGATTCATTTCGTCGTCGACGAAACGAAAGCCAAATGTCCGTTTGAACAGTAGGTACTCGCGGTTTTCCTGATTTACGCCCCGCGAACCGCGCACGAATCGTCGTACTATCGAGCGCGTCCTGTACGCCCTCGAAACGGCGAGAATTAAAATCTACGGCGAGGGAACGGTCGGTCCGCTGTTTGTGTTGGGCGCGGAGTGTTTTCGCTCTCTCTCGTAGTCTGTGTGTGTCGCCGGGAAAAATACGAAACAAAAATAGAACCTTCTGAATATTCCGTACGACGCGCTCGTCATATACGCGTACCACCGCCGCCGTTGCTAGGAATGTCGCCGCGCGGCATAATGTACGTACACCGACAGTTTCCGTCCTCGTCCGGATTTATTTTCTCCTCTAGGTCGACTCACACGGGAATAGAGAAACGCGTCTACTAACGCGTCCGCTATTCGTTTCGCTATTGTGCACGACAAAGTTTTCGAGTAGAAAAAAAACACCGCCGCCGCGAGTTTCGTCGAATAATAATTTTTGTCGTTCTCGCAAATGGAACGTACGCGCGAATCTCTTCCTGCGAAAGTACTGCTGCGCCCCACACAAAGCTTTTATTTATTTTATTTTTCCTATCGTAATGGGCAATAGACGTATACACACGTCATATACGTATACGAGCACGTTGCGTACGAGAGATTAAGCGCACGACAAAACGGCACTCGTCGTCGTCGCTCCGCGTTGGTGTCATACGAATAGGAAACGATTTATTTATTTTATTCGTCCGGTTTAATTATCCGCGGTCGGTTACGGGCTCGATTGTTCCACGTCGTCCGAAATGCGGAAAATGTCGTCGTTTATTACGTGCAATTTTTCGTTCGGTTTCTCCGTCGGTCGACTAACGTGTTTCGTATATTTTTTGAAGTCAAACTTCTTTACGCAGGATAGTGAGGAAAAAAAAAGGCGAACGCGAACACGGACATGTCGTTGTGCGCAGCCGCGGATTGTCGTAGCTGTATTTTGTAAACGGCTATGGGTTGTGTCATTAAAGCGACAGTATTTTTGGTTGGGTTATTAAACATAATCATAACTACTATACCGATTGAGCAAAATGATAATCAATCATTAGCATAAAAACTAATAAAAAATATAATATACATTGTTTCTTTTCTTTCTTTATTATCCTCATTACCCCAGTCTATCCCAGCCTTTCTTTCTTTTTCACTCACTCACGTGTACTCCGTTCAAAAGAAGTTTAACTTCCCGCGCGCGTACTGGTAACACACACACACTGTTTCTTTTTTCTTTGTATTCGTTTTGAAATCATACGCGGTTTCGGGGGCGAAAGTAAAATCAAAAACCGTTCTCGAATTCGTAATCGGATCGTTCATTTTCGAATTTCCCAAAACACATAGTTTTCGGCGAACGTAACGGGCAACGGGCGCGAAACCGCAGTCGTTAAATATTTTTCAAAAGCGTTTAATGGAATCCATTGGGCGAACCGCTCGTAATCGTTTTTCAATTATCGCAATACAATCGTCTGTAACGTTTCAAACTCGAAATAATAATAACTCGCCATTATATCCGGCGCAGAGGCGAGAAAATCGATTGAAAACACACAACCTTTGTCGTTGTTGCGCGTCCCCTTTCTCCGCCGAAGTTTTCGGATTTTAAATAATAGGTAATAATTATTATTACGATTTCGGGTACAATGAAACTTGTCATAAACCTATATTCTCAGCGTCTATAACTGGCGAAACGTTCATTCCGTCCTCGACAATTGGATTTGCAGAACGGTTTTGTAGGCATACACACAATTCTTATGGGTGCATGCGAGTGGACCGAGAAAAATTTTCGGGTGGGCGGTGTTGAAGTTTTACACGTGATTAGAACAGAAAAAAAAAACCGCCCAAAACGCCGCGACGATTTACGTAATATAATTTAAAATAACCTCCTCGTACGCAATCTATCGATAGGTAAAACGATACCCCTAAACTGTTATTCACCTATTGTAACCTACAAACAATTCACTCGACAAACGTTTGGAATTTATTTCCCCCGTAATCCGAAATGAAGATCATCGCCGTACCTATTACGAGTCCTCCGCGCGCGGATGAAAAATGACCCTCGGCCGGGCGGCTTTTCTTTCGACCCCGTACGGCAGCAGCTATAAACATGCGGTCCCGTCCTCGTTTGTGTACTGCGTAGAGATAAAGTAAGGGGGAAAAAATGCGTTTCAAAACAAAAAGCGAAATAAATCTCGCGGAAACGTCTGGACCGCGCGTTTTTTCAATCCACAATAATTACAACAACCTGGGAGAGGTTAGTTTTTTTCACCGCGGCGCGACGTAAAACTTTATAAATATGATAATATGCGAAACGTTTTGACGTTTGTGTCACGTCCGTCGTGTCTCGCGGTTCGACGACAAAACAACAATAATATGTTTCGGAGGAAACCTCTGCGACACGCGACTGTATCGTACGACAACATTACGTGCGCGTGTACGGAGATAAGAACGGAAACCGACCGCGTTCGGGACGTAAATAATAATATTGTGCAGGCGGTCGCGAGGACGAAATTCGAGAGACGTATACATTTTCCGTTACGGCCGACGACACGGAAACCTATTATTTAACGTTTAAGATACGACCAATTATTGTTATTATTTCACCGATAAATTATAATTATTTTCGTCATAACACCTATTTTCGGTGTAATTAATAATGATATCGCGTGTCCCGCTCCGCGATATACGAGCCCCCTCCCAGAAATCACTCTCCTCGGTATGAATAAATTAATAAATAACACCCCCCCGAGTACCCCGACGAACCGTATTTTTTTCCACAAAACGAAATGACGATTTTATGTCGTCGATGCAAACGACGCGGTGCAGGGGCGTTCGATGAGCCGCACTCGGCACTATGGTTGACGAAATAACGATCGCAAAGCGAGTACGACGGATAAACGTAATTTTTTTCTTTTTTTTTCATCGTTATAGGAGTACAATAAATCCTAATTGAAAAACCGTCGAAAATAAATACGCCTCACCCGCTCAATCCGTTCGAAGTGGGGCTAAACTTCCCCTCGCCCTTATTCCCCACACGTGTTTCTTCTCCGTGTCCTTCTCGGCAGGCGTTTTTTCTTTTTCTTTTCCGCGTACGTGTTTAATTTCTAACCTGTGGAACGTATTATATATACACTGAGAATGATATGTAAATCATATATATATTTAAATATCATATAATAATTATAAGTATTACCCTGTGTTCAACACGGGGTCCTGCGTGGTGTACTCATAAAAGCTTTCGTCGGCACTCGTTTTATCTGATGCCATCGCCACCGCCGCCGCCGCCGCCGCCGTCGTCATCGTCAACTGCGGCGGCGGCGGCGGCGGTGGCGGCGGCTGCTGCGGAAACGGATCAATAAACGGAAGCTGCCGTGTAAACTCGGCCGAAGTGGCAAAATGCGGCCGCCAATCGCGAATTCCGTCGTTTCGAAATGTTCTCCGACGGCGACATTTTTTCTGTCGGAGGGCGGGCGGCAGATCATCTCGTCCAGAAACTCGTCGATTCGTCGCTTTTTGTGCGATTTTCTTTTTTTCATTCAACCCTCCGCGCGACGCGAATCCCGCGTAATAGATATAATAGACCTTTTCCGACGGTAGTTCGTAACGTATATACAATGTGACCCGCCGGCACACGATCTGACCGCGAGATATACCACCGGATACCGCCGAGAGTTTCAAACGAAATAACGATCTCTCGCCGGACACGATTCGCTCACGAGAGAGGACAGCGAAATTTAATCATCAAACGACGCAACTCTTCACGGGCCTACGGGCGTATGAATATTTGATATCGTTATTATTATTGAAAAACGCGACGGCGGTAAACGTCGCGATCCTTTTTCGACGACGACGCGCCGTTCTATACTACGCGTTTGGCGCGCACGTCGTCGTCGTTCTTCTGATTTCTCGAATATATACGTAGTTTCTTTTGTACTTTACTAATTTAATGCAACAGACGTCGAATTGTGTTTATATGATATTACACGATGAATAACTGACAACAACCGCGATTTTTACAATAAAACGTAAAAGCGTATTTTAACTTTGTCTCGTGGCATTATAATAATAATATGTCGTGTCGAAATAAATACTACACGACGACGACGACGTCGCGTTCTCAAATAAGCTCTTCTCGTCGAACAAAACTTTCCGAATTAACGTGAATATTCTATTCGCGTATAGGTACTGCCGTCGGAGAAAACTTTTTTTTCGAATTTTAAACGCGCAGTGTTTTGCGAAACAATCGTCGTTTATTTATTAATATATCAAACGAGAGCGGCGGCGGCGTTACTCTCGCACTCTCTTTTGTACACAACGCAAATACATGAATATAATCCGAACGAATACAAATCACGATTTCCGGCGGCGCCTTTTTGAAAACACCGAAATTCTCTCTTTCGCTCGAGAATTCATGTTTGTCGGTTAGGCACACAACAGACGCGCGGTATTATTATTTGCTCAAACGATTCTCGGGCCGACAAAATTATTGTTTTGACTGGCGTTGCGGAGTTTGAAGTCAAATCGCGACTACTGTATTTACCACTTTTTGTTTGTCTTGCGAATGTTGATCGACCCGCGATGTGTGCGCGCGGTATATCACGAGAACTCACTCGATAAGGTATTTCGTTTGTACTATGATGCGTGTGCCACGGCGTTTAATTAACTGCGTCGTCGTTTAAACGGCCGACGGCGTGTTTTAGCGAGTTTTGAGGGCGATCCTTGCCGGCTCCCGAAATATTCGCCTCTCGAGTCGATTGTCGGGGCGAACAAACACCGGGGCGCTGGCGATGGGCGGGGAAACGACGAAATGATGAAAACAAAGAACTTCGGATTTTTCGTCTCGTACACGATGTTCTTTTTCCGTTATTTGTACATGTTGAAATGGTCTCGTCCACCGTAGCGATTATAACGTTGCTATATTAAGACGCAATTGTTTTATTTTTCACTATAGAACGCTTGTTTCGACAACTAATAAAATTTAAAAATAAAAAAAAGACCTATTATCGATTTTCACCGGCGCCGCCGCCGCCGTATAAATGTTTATTTTTCACCGGCGCTATGCGTGTGTATAAAACCGACAAATTATTTTTATTAAACATTTATCATTATTTATTATTATTTTCCAAACGAGAGTTTTCGTCCGACACGCGTGCGCACACCTGTGTACCCGAGAGCGCGGCCCGTTTAAAATAATTCCCCGGCGGTCGTTTGTCATGACTATAAAATCGGCCGTTCGATCGACATTATTATTATTATTATTGCCGTCGCCGTTAAAATAATATCCTGCAGAGATTTTTATCGTCGCTTTTTGTTTAAATACTGGACCGAAAACAAACAATACTTTTGCCGCTCCGGTTTAATGATCAGCGCAGCAGCATAATAGTAACGAGACGTTTTTAAGAGATTAACCGCGCGCGCGTATATATGTGTGTATTTATGTCAAGTTAGTTTGATGGCGTATAATTACCAATGTCGTCCGTTATCAGCGCGTAGAACAATATAATACCGGACGGTCTGTTCTGACGCGGAGACATAAATTATTTCGAAAACTATTGACTTTTTAAACATTTTCGTTTCGGGAATTGTTGTCTTTTATATTATATAAAATACGCCGCGCACACACAATAAGGGGTTAGCCGTCTTAACTTTCTTTTTTTTTCTCTCTTATAGGTGGACCGACGACGTTGACTTTTGAACTTTTAAATGGCAACCTATACATGTATAATATTATACCTTCTATAAATTCATAAAACTTTTATACTTTTTTTTTTTTAATATGAATTTTCATTTTTCATTATTCTCTCGGCAACGCGTTGTAATATACGCCGCGGTTCCTCAAAGCAATACTTCTAAAAGAAAGACGGTATTATTTATTTATTTTTTAATACACACATTATATTATTATAACATATTGCGGGTCTGCTATCGCGATAATCGCGCGCGTACGGTTCGCCGTATCGACTTATCGAGTTCGTCGAATCGCAATAAGCGTCACGTCTCCCGTGACTCTGTTAATAATTATTAACGTCTCTGCATTTCGATGTAATCGGATTCACGTAAACGGTAAAAAAAAAAAAAAACTCAATAGAACGTGTTGTAAACTAAACGCGATCGGTGAAAATGATCCGAATAGTTCGGAAATAGTACCAGTATAGCGGTGGTTCGTTCCGATAGCGTATTTTCTTTTGAGCAACTATAATGTATCATCATCACTCCCGAAAAAACAAAGTCAACCGTCGTTGTTATTACTATCGACGAATAGCACTCGCGCGGGGTAACTGAAAACCGGGTAACGAAATAGGAATAGATCTGACCCGTTGTGGGACAAAAAAAGTTTCCGGAAGTCCGACGTCGAAATGGCGTCGCCGATAAGGTATTAATATCTTTTTAGAACTCAAAATAAATAAATTGTTCGACAGTTTGAGATTCGAAAAAAAAAAACCGAAAGCGTACGCGACATAAGGCAATATAGCGAACAAACGAAGGGAAAATGTATATATAAAATGTCGGACGAATCGCAGGATATATCGTCCTGGCGACGACGAGACGGAATCAACGTTCGAATCGATTTCACCTCACCTCGCCGTAGACCGGTCTGCGTACCTGCATTGTCTTGGAAATTGCGAGTAGGCGGCCGTGACAATAACATCCGGATTTCCATTTCGTCTGCTCGAACTTAAAACGCGCCGCCCCGTCGTCGCTGCCGCCCGCAAACGTTTGTTCGCGCGCTATTATTATTTCCTGCGTTTCTATCGCTTCGTTTAGCCACCCCTTTCATTGTACTTGGAGAAATCGGATTTTCTGCGAAAAAAAACACACACCAACGAATTATAATATACTATTCGAAACATATTATCGTAGGCCATGGGCGGACTGAAAAGAGTATACTCGACCGGTCTAGACGAACATTGTTATTCACTCTCTGAAAACTGAGACAAGACTCCATCTCTTTGGCCGCCTCGCGCTCTCTTCCCGATTCCCGTCGATAACAAATATAATCGATAGAAATCCACAAATAATTAATTTTTTTCAAACATATGTACACGTCGCCTGCATAATAATTATACGTATTGTTATGTTGTTCATTGACTTTGCGTTTGACCGCAATCGGTCGATAAATAACAATAATAATAATATCGTCGGACAGTCTATGGACTGATTTGAAAACGAGGGATGAAAACGTCATCCGAGAACGATGCTAATCTACCCTTCCGGCGGCGCTTTTATTTGCTGTGAGCGAATTCGATTCCGAGTCGTGTTTATTCAAACGATTATGTCGGATTTTCGTTCGGTATTATACGCTCCGAAAGAAACTCTCAACCCGTTCTCGCGTTTCCGACTTTTATTTGTTTTTTAATAAGTTTTCGCGAACAAACGTCACGGCGAGTTCGTGCGGTATATATTGTACACGAGCGTGTATTTAATTTCCTCGAGATTAACGCGTGTAGTGACGATATATACGCGGCCCATCTGAAACTTAATTTCGCGTCTCGCCATAAAACACGCGCGCGCTCGCCGCCGGGGCCGCGTCCGTGCCGCAGACGAATCGTTTTGACGTGTGATCGGACATTATGCGGGTAGAGACGTTACTGAAAACAAACGACCGTCGTAGGCCCCGGGACGTTACACTGACAAATCGGAAGCTGAAGAATGCCCGTTGAATAGGGCGCCCGGGAAGGGCATCGTCGTCCTGCTCCTCGCGAAATTAGTCTCGATTAATTTTTACCTACGCGCCCGTCACCGCCGCCGTCTCGCCCAAAACGTACTCTTATATATACGTATTATATACGTATGAAACATACGTGCTGCGTTCATATGTTTACTTTAATTATCGCCGACGACAAAACGGTTCTTTGTCGAAAGTCCTACACGGGGTTTAATTAGCGTCTCTGCGTCGTGCGTTTCGTACGCGATACACACACAAACAATGGCGGACTCGGTTTATAATGATATCGGTTGTAACAACAACCGGGTTTAACGACCTAAAATTAAAGATCCCGCGGCACAACGTTTATACGCGTGTTTTCGGGTACATCGGTATCGACGGGGTTAATACGTTCCCGTACAACGATCGTATCGACGTGTAAAGACGTAAATAATCTAGGGTGAATCGAGAGAGAAACATTTTGCCATCCGCCGCAGCTCGAGTTGTCGAGGCCAATAATAGTATGACGACAAAAATGATAAACCGTACTTTTTTTTCAATAGTAGTTTCCAAAATACTCGCCGGTATGCGGGTGCGTAAACGTAATTTTTCGCTGAACGATTTCTGACGGCTAACGAATTGCGGGCTCGGGCGCGCACTCGTCGGAGTTTCAAAATGAGAATGAAAGTAGAACGAGAGATTCGAAACGGGGAAACAATTTTTTGTTGATTGTTTTCCACGATACGGCCATAATATAATAACGGATGGTTCTTGAAATGTTATCGTTTACACCGAACGATTTTATTTCAAAACGAGCGAATTAAAAACATACGCGAGAGATACTATTGTTTTACGCGCGCGTAATTAATTGATTGATTATTAATTTTTTTTTAATTACTTCTGTCTGTCCGTTTCGTTCGATTAACTCGCGCGTTCGGTCCGTCTGCCACGTTGTTCGTGACGTTATATTACACGCGACGGCACGTGTGAAACGCGCAAACATTATCGAACAATAACGTCTGCGATGTGAACGATCTCTAAAGTACTGAATAACGAATGAAATTGAAAACGAAATATCACCGCAATAGTCGTAGCGGTAGTACGTCGAAAACGTCAACGTAGTTAGAATATAATACTGCGAGGACTTATTTTCTTTTCAGTTCAAATCGATCGGGAAAAATCCAGTTTAAAAACTATACAACATACGTAGGTATAATATTGGATGTGTACGAGTCGACGAACTCGCGTTTGAAATCGAATAAAAACCTCGCGCGCTACATAACGACTACGTCTGTAAGTTTCGTTTTTTTTTTTTCGTTACGGAATATATACGGAGGATCTGTTCGCAGCGCGTTCTCGTCAACGTCCCGAACGTTTATTATTATCGTAATTTTAAAACAGCTCTCGGAGAATAACCTCAACCTTTTCGTAGAAAATTATTTAAAATATAATATATATTACCGAATTACGCGACGAACGCGCATCCCCGCACTCGTAAAACTCGTCGATTATAATATTATAACGTATCTCGAACGGGTGGGTACCTACACTTCCGAGGTGACGTTTTTTTTTTTTGCTTTTATTTTTCCGGAGTGGAATAAGTAGTACCGACGCGATATTACGAGCATTTTAAACGCGACACTTGACCCGGGAAACGTTGTGTGTTACAACAGCGCTCTCGTTCTGATTAAAAGTATCGACTTTTGTTCGAACGCATATACGCGCGAGAATATAATATAAGTAGAGAGAGGTTCGCGGCGCGACGGAAACACATTATAATCATGCGCCGTGTCGTCGTTTTTCGAGGCCAATGTTGCTGTCGGTTTTTTCCCGGCGCGGTCTGTCTGCAATCCGTTTCCGTTTAAACGTAGTTATCCCAACGTGCCCCGCGAATCGAAATCGCGACGATCATAATAAACAAAACAAACAGACTGAAAATTGCCAACGTTCGACGACGGTATCCGCCGACACGCTGTCGGTGTCTTTGCTTATTATTTATAATGCACACGCGTGTTGTAATAATCAACAGACGACTCTTAAGATTTACGACTTGCGCGTCGCGTACGAGACGTGCTTTCTCGAACGGGTCCAAAGTTTTCCCGTCTCCGAATATGATATACTTCCCGCGCGAAAGTAATCAGAGCTGTTGCGGCGACGTTAAAAAGTTTTGTGCGCGAGAAAAAAAAAATGTACGCGATCTAACTCGAGATTTATACAGGCTTACACCGCGCGACGTCTCGTCTGAACGTTTAATAAATTATTCTCGCGCGCCCGCCGCAAATAATACACGTGATAATATATCGTGAACAATAATATCGATCGGAAAATAATACACGTTTGGTTTTTCGATTTTTTTTTCAGATGACGCGTATCTCAAGATGTCCATCGAGACGATCGAGGAGCTGGATTGGTGTTTGGATCAGCTGGAAACCATCCAGACACACAGATCGGTTTCGGACATGGCCTCGTCAAAGGTACGACGTTGCTGATGATAGTATATAGTATATAATATCCGACGACGACTAGACGTTGTTAGGGGCATGACGATATTGTTCGACCCGTTCGACGAAAATGTTTAAAGTGTTAACGGAACTGGACAATAATGGCCATTTCACGGTAGGCCGTTGAATCGTGCGACGGCCTGTTTTGAAATCCCAACATCCCGCGACCGGACGGACCGCGGCGATGTGTGTTCTTATTATATTGATCGAATACACGTCGAGACCGATTCCGCGTGTACACGCGAACGGCGTCCGAGCACGCGAGCGATTTCTCTACGCCAAATCACTTCTGGTCCCCCCGGTTCGTTTCTAACCACACCGCCGCCGCCGCCGCCGCCGCCGCGGTCCCGAAAGCCCGACGTTATTGAAACGGTTGACGATTTAGTAAAAACCCATTACAAAAAATTCCAATCCAGATTGAATACACCGCTCAAGTCCATTAATCTCATGCCGATATACACTATCTATCACGGTTGCCCTGACAAACTCCCTCGCCGTATCGAACGCGACGTCGTCGTTGGCGTCAGGCTCTTCTCTAGATCCTGTTCAACGAACCGCGAAAACGCCCATAAAAACGATAGAAAAAAAAGGTCCCATCACTGGATACGAATACCACCACCTCCCCTTCTCGTCGCCGCCACCCCGGTTTGAGTATTCGTTTTCGGCCCGATTTCCCTGTTGTATTCGAACTGCATGCGAATCCGTATGAACGTTCTGTCACGCCAAACGTCATCGTGCTCCGCTACGACGTACGACAGAAAGTCTCGGTCGTAATCTCCAGCTGCTGCGATGAGAAAATACGTTCGGCGGCGGGTCCAGAGCGCCACCGGTCTGACGGTGTAGATGTAACTGGCAATATGGTTTTTGAAAAAAAATAAAAACTATCCGCCGCCGTGAATTAGTATCATACGCGATATTATTATAAATTATAATCAAGGCCCGTATTCGTATGCGTTTGCACGTTTTCGTCGGACCCGTTTAAAAAGTAGCTGCGTAAGACATACATTCGAGTCCAGGCTTAATAGGTGAAATTTTGCATAATATTCGAACGTTTGTAATTACCATGCATATCTTATAGTTTATTTTTATTTTTTTTTTGTCTATTTTGATATTCTCGTACGCAATTCGTCGACTGACTTAATATTTCCAGCATAATATAAAAAATGTATAAATATTTAATACATTTTTTCGTTTTCTTTTTAATCCGAGTTTTATTCGCTACTTCCGTTTAGGCGAATGAATACTGATAATAATATGCAATGCAAGAAATTCGTATACACACGTACATAATATGTGTATATGTAACAAAATTTAATTGTTTTAAGTATATTTACTTTGGTTTTGAACTTTTAGAGTAACGCGTTTTATAAAAAATTAAATGCTTTTGTAGTCAATAAGTATAATCCATTCTGAAAATGTAGAACAATAACAAAGAAATATTAAATACATAAACAATTCATAAAAAGTTATATTAAACAATTTAATAATATCGTGTTTACATTATATACGACCGGTTTTGTTCGTAAATATTTGCACGCATTGTTGTACGATTAATACTGCGGACGAGAATTTTTATTGTTGTTTTTTTTTCATATTTTATTTATTTATACCGATGTTATGAGTAATATTTAATAATTTTAAGTAAATAATCTATATTATAACGTATTCGAAATAAAATAATTACAATACACTCACTTATACGCCAACTCCTCCGTTTCGTCGATCCGGGTGGAACTCTAAAAATCGAAACGAGCTTGCACTCGGTACTAACGTACGCTGCGGTTTCGTTCGGATTTCAGCCGACGATTTCCCAGAGACGACGCGGCTTTGTGTCCAAACGCCCCTCGGGCCCTTTTTTTCCAGTCTTGTCCAGTACCCACGGGCTATGATGCCACTTCCTCTTAAATGAGCTTCGTATACGTGTGAAAATAGCGATTGCTTCGGAGTGAATTCGCCGTCGCGCCCGCGATAATCCGAAAAAGTCGTTTCGCGCGTACCGTCGAACGCTCGCGTAAACGGTTTTCTTTTTCCGTCGGTATACTCGTATTATATACGTGTTCCTCGTCGCGTGAACGTACTGCGAAAGTAGCGATTTCAATCGCGTCGCGCACAATAGAGTCTTCCGAACGATAAAATATGTAAACTCCAACAGTCTTGCAGTAATATTTTAATGGCGATATTTTATTTATTTAATCCTCTCGGCAGCGTGCGCCGCGCCGCCGCACCTGCTGTGTTGGCTCGCGCAGACATGGCCGTTATTATTACAAGCGACCGGGATATCGAAATGAAATAACAAGAAAAAAACAAAATCGACGTTACTCCAGACGCGCGCGCATTACACGGTTCTCTCTTTTATTCCGTTTGTTTTTCGCCCTTCCGTTTATGCAAATTGTTTCTGAAAAGCGGGCCGCCGCCGCGCCGGCGGCAAACGGTTTTCGACAGCCGCGGGGTACATTAAAAATTCGAGATCCCGAGATTAATGCGAAAACTGTCTGGGAAAAATAGAAGAAGAAGAAGAAGAAGAAGAAATGAATTCATATTTCGTTCTTTTTTTTATACGTATATATTATTTCTTTTTTCTCCTCTGTACCTCCGAACGAACGCGCGGCCAATTCACTCGTTCGCTCGGCCTGTGCCGAGTCCTGGACGGAGAGGAGCTAGACGTTTCCACGAGTATAGAATGTAGAGGAGAAATTGATTTCGGTCTTTCCTTTTTTTCTGTAAATTGAATTTTTCATAACTTCGCGTGGCGCGATTTGAATGTGAACGAAAATAAATAAAAAGGAAAACCTAAGGACATAATGTAGAAACTACATGGAATACATTTTTACATAATAATAAATGATCGGCCGAGGCTTAGTATAATAATAATACGGGATGCGATGAAAGGAAATATTTTGGTGACCTTAATCTCACGTTAAACTGATTACCGTCGCTATAAATTCAAATTCTCCCATCATGAATATACGATATATTAGATATTTGAATATAATATTGTTTTCCATCATTCGTTCGCTCGACATTATAATATAAACTACCTAATTTTATGTTGAACAAAAAAATACAATAACAAAAACTGTACACAGATCGACTACTGACGGGCCGTCACGAATGTTTATTTATGATGGATAAATATTCGTAATTATACGACGTAAAATAAACGAGATAAATTGTTCTTTTTCAAAACGGCGGCGCTATATAATCCGGAATATAATTGAAATGTTTCAGCGAATATAATATTCCTGGAAATATTTTTCACATTGCACACGACTCGAGTTTAATATTATACCTATAAGGAGTACGACGTTTTATGAAACGTCAAAATTATAAAGTTTCTCGGAAATTACGCGCCGCCGTGTACTTTGTTTTGCTTCAATTCTGAACTCGAAATTAGGTAACAATTTTTACTTGATGTGTGTTACAGTTCAAAAGGATGCTTAACAAAGAGCTTAGTCACTTCTCCGAGTCTAGCAAATCCGGAAATCAAATATCTGAATACATTTGTTCTACGTTTCTTGGTAAGTATGAAAACGTTTTCGAAAACGATCGCGCGACAATATAAACTCGCGTTTTGTTTTATTGAAATGTTGTTATGTCGAGGAGTCGAGAAAAAAAAAACACTAATTTGCCGGCAGAGTTGAAATTATTAATTAAGTTAAATGTATTGTTTCCGAAGAGCACCTACTACTCTGTAACGATAACGACAGCAGTGATGTAGTGTTTGTTAACGCCAATTTATTTTCACGATAAAAATAAGCCATAAAAACATCAATTCAATAAAACATCATTATCGTTTAAATTACGTACAATTGCTGAAAGTAGTAAAACAATTGACGGGACGCAACGCGTCTGTGGTATATGAAGAAAAAAAAATAAAAAATAAACGATTAATTACGATTATACAACGCAATACTTCGCGCGAAATTACTTTCGATTCGTTTTGAAAACCTCTTCGATTATATTTTCTTCCGGGCGTGTGTTTTCGACGATATAATATACGATTATTACACGAGTGGAAATATTTTCACAGGTTTCGTAAATATCCATAACGTTTTTTTTCAATATGTTTACGATTTTATTTTGAATACGTCCCGTTAGCCGACCTAACGCCTCTCGCTAATAGGTATTGCGATTCAGACGAAAATCGAAAAAATTCGCAACGACGACGTGTACACTTTTTGTGAAACGCATTTTCCACCGCATTGCTTCGCGCGCTCATATACAGATTTGTCGGCCTTTTAATATTCCCCGTCGTCGTTCGACGACCGTTTTTTTTTTTTTTTTTTTTCAATCGCTCTTGATTTTAAATATATATTATTTTTTTTTCTTCGCGCGGGAGAGTTTAAATTTAAAAAATGGCAACACGCGTGCCAACACGCGTTCCGTATAGGAAAAAAAAAAAAAAAATCCAACGAAATAAACACACGCCGCCGTTTTGTTTTCTGTGACGCAGACAAACAACAAGAACTGGATATCCCGTCGTTGCGCCTCGACGAAAACCAACCGGACGAGGGACGGCCGGCCGCCAAGGCGGCGACGTCGTCTTCCACGTCCGCCGGTTCGTCGTCCGGTTCTCAGTCCGGCTCGCAGTCCAAGAAAAAAGACGGCAAAACAAAAGTGACGCCCATGTCGCATATATCGGGCGTGAAACGCGCCCTGACACACACCAACAGCTTCGCGGGCGAACGACTGCCGAAATACGGCGTGGAAACACTCAAGGAAGACGACTTGGGACACGTGAGTACAGATTCGCGCAAAACGCGATAGCGTTTATTGTTTTGTCATTCGGTACCGAAAACGGTCTCTGATCCCGAGCGATGTCCGAACACGGCCAGTGGTTTCGAAACGTTTTTTTTTTTCTTTCTTTCTTTTCGCAAATCGCACATTTCTATCGGCCGCAGTAAGCCTCGACCAAATTGATTACGACGCGCGGCAATTCGTGTTTATTGTCGACCGTCGAGATCTAATCGTCTCGGAACCACCGCGACCGGAAAAAGTCGCGCGGGGCTCGTCGTAGACTTCGATTTCTAAGGCCTAGACCGGCGTCGCGTACCGAATTTCACTGTGTTTTCTATTGCTCGTAATGTTAATATGTGTGTGCGTGTACCGTTCTGCAGACTCTGGCCGAAATAGACAAATGGGGAATCGACATATTCCGGATATCCGATCTGACCAACAATCGGCCGCTGACGGCGATCGCGTACAGCGTGTTCCAGGTAACCGACGACCGTCGTTAACGACGACGAGAGAGAGTGTGCCACGATTCGTATAATATAGCGACGAGATTCACGTGTGTGTTTTTTTTCTCCCCCCCTCGTTCCAGAACCGAGAGCTTTTGAAGACCTTCATGATTCCGGCGAAAACTTTCGTGGCGTTCATGATGACCCTGGAGGATCACTACGCCAAAGACAATCCTTTCCACAACAGCACGCACGCGGCGGACGTGGTCCAGTCCACCAACGTTCTGCTGAACTCGCCGGCACTGGAGGTGAGAGCCCATTATTACTAGCGCACTGTACGTGTAACGCAAATCCGCGTGTCGCTTTTTTCAGAGCGTGTTCACGCCGTTGGAGATCACCGCGGCCCTGTTCGCGGCCGCCATACACGACGTCGATCATCCCGGACTAACCAATCAGTTTCTCATCAATTCGAGTAAATATTACGTACATTAAGTTTCAGTTTTCTTTCCCACTCGAGCACGTATTCGAGGGGACGGGGTAAATTTAGATAAAACGCGACGATATAATAATTAAATAATTGTGTTACGTCGTGGCGCAAAACGCCGCCGAAGATTGAATATTATTTGATATTTTTCGAGTTTTAATTCGACGCGTGAATTGTTTGAACACCACGAAGGACATATTCAATCGATAAAAATCGTATACTCGTCGTTTATTTGTGCGGCCGTTGACACGTTTTGCTTGTTCCGCAGGTTCTGAACTGGCGCTGATGTACAACGACGAGTCCGTGCTCGAAAACCATCATTTGGCCGTGGCTTTCAAACTGTTGCAGAACGACGGGTGCGATATATTCCAGAACGTCAACAAGAAACAAAGGCAAACTCTGCGGAAAATGGTTATCGACATGGTACGTTGGTTTCGACTCTATGCACGGGACGGCATAGATCGGTATCGCACACAATCATATAGGCGTAACCTGCGCCGGGGTCTTGGAGTTTGACGCGCTGAAATTCCGACGGGTTTTTTTCGCCACGAAACGTAGAATAATTATTATTAACGACTCGCGTTACATCGAAACACTTTGTTTTGCCCGAATCACGTCGACAATATTCAGTATCGTGAATGTCGTTTTAAACGTATGACTCGTGACCGCACATCTCACGACAACGTTATACTACTACGCACACACATCAAAAGCTTACGTAAAACAAGTATAAATATGAGTCTATAACAATTACGTACGCGTAACAGCTTTGAGTTTGATTAGATCACTTTCGGATTTGATATTTGGAACGTCTCGTCGTTCTTTATATTCCGTGGAACGGATATTGTTTGTAAGACTATTCCGACTGAAACTATAGATCTATATTATATTATACGTTTTGAAATGTTTAATTTAATGTATATTTTATAATAACGTTAAGTTTAAATAACACTAACGGTATTACGACATGTACCTATACACTTACATGTTTACCCGACGAAACTAAGTGTGGGTAATACTTCAAACGATTCCGGGAAGGTTAGGCCCTTGGTTACGCCTGTGTACATAATAACGTAATAAATCAAAGCACGCGAAACGTCTAATGTACAAAGTGGCGATTTTCCCTTTCAGGTGCTTTCCACCGATATGTCCAAACACATGAGTCTGCTGGCCGACCTCAAAACTATGGTGGAAACCAAGAAGGTCGCCGGTTCCGGAGTGTTGCTGCTGGACAACTACACCGACAGGATCCAAGTAATGACGGCGCGCGTGCGCGACCTTGTAACTAGCCGCGAGAAACGGCGGCGGATTCGAAGGTGTTGGTGGGGAGGGGGTACGCACTTCGAACTTTTCCTTATCGTCTAGCGTAAGTCACATTTGTCCGTGACGATTTTTGTTCTCTCGATTTTCGGCGGTTTAGAAAAGTCTCTTTTTCATCTCGAAAATCAAACGCCGCGCCGCGACGGCGATATACAGAGGGAGGCCGCTCAATGAGTGGGGGGCCGGAGGATTAACTTAAAACCCAGTAAGTCATGTGAACGTGTAGAGAGAGAGAGAGACGTGGAAACTAACGCGCGGGTTAAAATGAGCGCGCGTGATATCGGCGATCGCGTTGTTTGAAAACGATTTGGAAAAAGAGAAAGGTTTTCGAACACCGTCGTCGGTCGGTTGTGTTTCGCATCCGCCGCCGTCGTGGTGACCGCGTGCGCGGGGTAGTACAGGGCGTTTTGTATTCGATGAAAATAACCGTCCGTCGAACAGGTGTTGCAAAACTTGGTGCACTGCGCGGACTTGAGCAATCCCACCAAACCGTTGGAGCTGTACAAACGATGGGTCGACCTGTTGATGGAGGAGTTTTTCCAACAGGGCGACAAAGAGCGAGAACAAAACTTGGACATCAGTCCGATGTGCGACAGACACAGCGCCACGATCGAAAAATCACAGGTAAGTAATCCCAGGGGCGGTCCCGTCGAGGGATAAACACGAGGCTGGGCAAATGAACGACATTTTTCTACTCTGTCGAGTCAATGACAATTATTATTACTCGTAGTTAAAAATTAATAGTCGATAAACATTTTCACCGACTCGGCCAAGTCTTGACTTGAAGAGTTAACTTAAAAAAAACGTATTGACTTTTTTTTTATATGATATGAAAATAATTGAATCCGCCATTGAAAATGTATTTTCCGACAGTTATTATTATTGGTCGTTTACATTTAGAATGTCTTAAAAAATATAGGTAGCATAAAATATAAACGGATAGACATCACGACTGCCGGCGACGAAGTCATGTGGAAATTAAAATTATCACAATAAACCAGTGAATATTATAAATACTCTTATTGTTTTATAAAAAATGAAATTCGATAATTTTTATTATTTGATCGACTTGGATTTTAATTAAAATTAACTCGTTATTTATTGTGTTGCTAAGAAAAATAATAAGTCAAGTGTTATATTTTAGTCAATGGGGTTGGGTTAATGATAAAGAAAAAACCAGAAAAATGAAAAAAAAACGAACCTACCTTGTAACATTTTCGACTCGTCGATGCCCAGCCTTGCGACAATAGCTCGTGCCCGACGACGACGACGCCTTGTGTATTAATCCTATCGATTTGTTTACCACGCGCAGGTCGGATTCATCGATTACATCGTGCATCCGCTCTGGGAGACGTGGGCCGACTTGGTGCATCCGGACGCCCAGGAGATACTCGACACCCTCGAAGAGAACCGAGACTGGTACCAGAGTGAGTATCTTTCGCGAGACGCGACTGCCCGTCGTACGTCGACGTTTTTTCAAACACTCGCGTCTTTTCCCGCTCGTTTCCTCTCCCCGTGGCGTTGTTAGAGATACTCGACGACTCTCGAACACAACGCGAACCCGACACGATGAACGGAATACGTAATTCTCGCGATTTGCATTTTTCTTTGAATTTTTCATTTTTTTTAATTACAAACTAGTTTTCGTCGATTTCGAACTCATTCTTTTTTTCCCTCCCCCCCCCTGTAAAATGTTAAAATAAAGTAATTTTCGTTCTGACGGACGTATCTCCCGATACGTTTTTACCGATATTAAAATATATTATATATTAAAACGCGTGACACGATATTATCGTCGTTTTTAAACACTCACCTTGTCACTCGTTCGTGTGCGGTAGCGGCGCTTATTTGATTTGATTTGATTTTGTTTTCTAGGAAATTGTTTAGAGTTTTAGGGCATTTTCGTCATCGTTGTCCTGTATGTAATAAATAACAAACGACTTTCCGTGCACCGCAGGTATGATCCCACCCAGCCCGCCGGCCAACGATTCCGAGGAACACGACAGCGGCGACGACGACGACTCGAAGCCGTCGGCCAGCGACCAGGACCCGAACATCAGGTTCCACGTGACGCTGGAAGAAGGAGACGAAGACTCGGTGGCAGCGATGTGACGCAAACTGGTCGGCTGGTGTCGCAAGCTGGGCGAAAAAGTCAACTCCTGGTGGAGGACCAAACAATAACGAGAGAACAACAACGAGCGACTCACCGCGTCCCCCCGCATAAATGCCCCTTGCCAAACTCCTTATCCCCGGAAAAATTGCCTGCGTGTGTTTGTGTGTGTGCGTGTGTCCAATGTGTATTTAATTTTAATTTTTTTTTTTTTTTTTGTGTGTGTTTGCGTATACGGAAACTCTCCAAAACGCTTTTTTTTCTGTTTTATGTAAAGAAAATGAAAAAGAAAACCAAAAAAAAAAAAAAGATATAATAATTATTGATAATTATAAAAAGCTAAAAAAACGTAAAAAAAAAATTAAAAAAATATATTAAAATTAACTGCAAATTCCTTTAATCTCATTTACATATAGTTATACAAACGAATATATATATATATATATTTATATATATATATATAACACACGGATAAAAAAAAATCACTTTATTATTATTAATATTTTGATGTAATTTTGTTGTTATACATTTAGATACGTATTATTAATTATTAATTAATATTAGTTTGTGTTATTTGGAGAGAGAATTTACTCGTTTGTTTTTTTTTTTTTTTTGTTTTTTTTTTTTGTTCTCGAATACCATTATTTTATGTAGTCGTTCATTTTAATTTTTCGAATAATTATCTTTCTCGTTTTAGTCATTATTTTAATATTTATCGATGTTATAGCTGTTTATTAAAATAAAAATAATAAAAAAAAAAATGATGAAATGATGTTGTTATACATAAAATAATATTATATACAATTAACTATTGTCATATTTATAATAGTGATAATCTTTCGGACATAATAATATTATAATGTTAAGTAACGTAAATAAATAATTAAAAAAAAAAAAAACAAACAAAACGTATACCCTTGAAAACGAACCCACCCGGGCCCGAGTATAAATATTGTGCGACCAAGTATATTATGTATATTATATTCGTCTTACACCGTGAGAACCGCGGCCGTCTGATCGCGACGCGCTAGTTGTTGCGGGAAAAAAGAAATTCGAAAAATCCACCGTCTCTCGTACCGCCTCGGAACACGCGCTAACCGTTGTTCGGGGCTCGCCAGCCCCGGTCTCGAACATTTTCATCGATTAAGTTATTTCTCGCGGCGGCCGACTGCCGAACACGTGTTTTCCGCCGACGGCAGACTGCGATTTTACCGAGTCGAGGCTAGGTGTTTTCATCGTTCGTCTCATCACTCATTTATATCCGTACACTTATAACGCCGCGCGCCCGCCGAGATGTATTTGAGACTTCCGATTTGACGTTCGAGAGAGAATTCTCTGTTCCGCGCTTCATTCGTCCGGGTCGGGTTCATACCTAATTCGCCGTTCTATTCAAACGTATCGAAGGAAAAATAAATATTAATATATATATATATATATATACGTATATATTATAACTGGTTCCATTTGTCAATTCACTTGCATTTCTCTTCCGGTACATAGTGTTTTTATTCGTTGTCTAGTGAAAATATATACTTGCAAAAATCATGTGTTACCTTTCTCTGTATTTACAAAAAAAAAATTACATATGTATATACCACCCGTGTATGTTTTTAATATACTCATATAACACCGTATATGGTAATATTATATTATATACATCGTTTGTTGGATATGATTTGTTAGTTTGTATTCGTTTTATAATTTTAACGACTAGTCAATTTTTCGCCAAATATACGTGTACAAACTTTACCCTCTCCCTTTTCTCCTCTCCTCCATCACCACCACCACTACCACCACCACCACCACCATTTTTAAGTTTGTTTAACGTTCTTTTTCTAAAAACCACGTTCGTCTATTGACTGTCTATTTTATATAAGCTTGGTAATTCAGGGTCCCCGATTTTTGTCCAAATTCCTATTTACTTTTTTTTATGGAAAAAAATTTATAATAGATTTACATATTATATAAATAATAATTATAATTTATATATATATATATATATACACATATATATATATATATATATATATATATATATATATATATATATATATATATATAATTAATAATACATACTAAACGTGTACATAATGTACGTCTCTTCCTATATTACGTGTAAAAATAATATAATAGATATATATATATATATATATATATATATATATATATATATATATATATATATGATATGTATACCATTTTTAATTATGAAGAATATATCTTTCGCGAGCCTTAGTTATTGTCATAATATTATAATATCGTCTTTTGCATCTGTTGATATCCACACGTCTTGGTTAAATATTATAATAACATTATTATATAAACACTACAGCCGTGTAGTGTGGCACCGCCCCCGGGTTAAAACGCGAGCGGTGTTCAAAATAATTTGAATTTAAGAACAATTTTATTTATCAGTGTTGTATTCAAAGTTAAAATGCACATCGAGTATATATTTATATATATAATATATATATGTATATGTATATATTATATATATATATTTATACGTGTATGTAATACGTATGTTTGCATACGAGTATTGATAAATATATATTATATACATAAAAATATTATTATTATTATTATTATTATTATTATTATGATTATTATTATTATAATGTCTAGGTCTGTAATTTTGTACCAAATAGATCGAATAAAATATGAAAAACTCGGTACAATATAATGTGGTGTTGATGATTTATTTTATTTATTTTTTATCGTTCACGTCGACGGCGTCGGTGATCCGCCGGTTGTCCGTGACGTCGTCGTTCATTCTGCCGGCGGAGCGGTCCCGATCTCGGCCCAAATGCGTTTCAGAGTTTTCCCGTCGTTGGCGATCAGCGCCAAGTCGTTGTGGTAATAGAAAATCATGAGTCTAGAAAACGAGAAAAACACAAACCAACTAATTATTTTATGCGTTGCGGAGATCTCGCGCAGTCGGGAAAAGCAAAAAAAGAAATATTGTCGACGTCGGGAAAACGGATGACGCCGCGGGCGGGGTACTTGAAAGGTAAAATAAATAGCGTGCGCTAAGAACACGTCACTTCTGCCGCTCTCGGTTCTGAACGATTGATTGTCGAGCGGTTTGACGAAAACGTTCCGACTCGGTCGGCGAACTAGACCGCGAGATTCACGTCGTGTGTAGAGCGAAAATCGATATTTGTGTTTCGATCGCGCGGGGAAAAAAAACAAATTTCGATCTGACTTTATTGCCGTTTAGGCGCGCGCAGTCCGCTTAGAATTATATTTTCAAATAGACCGTGTGTCAACTAGTTTCGACCTGAAACGATTACAAAAAAAATAAAATAAACCCCCGTGTCCGTCTTGTCGTCGTCGAGCTGAACAAGAGGTTTTTTTTTATTCTTCGCACCTACGGCCGATTGTGTTTCGATAATAAAATAAAAAAAAAAACGAAAAAAGATCGAATATACCGGGTGGACGACGAGTGACGGATGTCGGTGAATATTGTTCTTTTAAATTTATTTCAATTCGACGTGCGTTCGATAAACGATTTCGAACGGAACGGGGTGGAAGACGCACCAGGTCCCATAGCAACCGATACGTTGGAACTCGCGTTTCCACGGGCAGAGTGATGTTTTCGCTCCGAATATTTGATATGGTCACATGATTTCTCTCTCGATTATTGAGAAAAATATTGGCGATTTCGAAAAGTACCGAACGGGGTTCGCTACTGAAAAATGCGAGCGCGCGATCGAAACACGTGTTCCGGTCGAAGAATCGTACACGAAGATATAAAGAAACGTCATTACAATAGCACCTTTCGACTCGAAATCAAAAACGGACTTTTCGTCGCGTCTCCGGTCGACAAAGGGGGCATATTTACAGACGAGTCCTCCGCGGAGTCGTGAACTCCCCATCGTCTGGTTTATCTATGACAGATGTCACGGTAGCTTTTGTGTAGGTGGGGTAACTGGGGCTGGTGTTTTCCCAATTGCGCCATCACATAATTCATATATTATACACAAGATTGATATTATTATTATGTACGAAAAGAAAAAAAGAACGTTACGTATGCGTACGACAACTACGTCGCGTTTACGAGCGCAAACGCGGCGATTAAGGAATGAAAAAATCGCGCAACACACTATTTAAACGCCGTGTTTCGACCAGTGTACAATAATACGGCGAGTACCGCGTGATAAATAGGTGCACGGTTTTCAGTCAACACTCGTCCGGGGGGCACAGTCGGTTAAGAAAGCGACAACGAAAAATCAAATCGGAAACGTTTGTTAGGCAATTTTATATTTATCGCGCAGAGACGAATATCGCTTTCTCGGGTGAGAGATTACCTGGACTTGGGTATGCCGAGCTTGTTTTCCACGTGTTCGCTGATGGCGGCCACGTATCGTTCGATCTTCTCGTCGTTCACCTTGCTGGGATACTGAAATCCTCTGATCACGTGCATCACGGCGCATGGGTCGGTCGAACCAGAAAAGTCGAACACCTGTCCCGCGCGCAACTGGCCCATGGTCACCTGTTCAGAAACGACAACGAATTAGAAACAAATAAATGAATAGAAAAAATCACGTCGAGACAACGGTTTTTGGCGTGGCTAAACGGTCGTTTCGTAAAAATCTGAACTCGCCGGCCGGTCGATCACAATATACATGCTATGTGAATTGATGGCGGACGATGATCGGATACGTCGCCCTGCTTCCAAATCGCTTTTTTATCAAAACGTATCGAAAGACAGAGGAAAACAGTGAAATGTAGCACAAAATCCTCTACGGGACGTGGAATCAAGTGAGTCGATGAATTTTCACTCGTCGCGCGCCGTTTGCATGCGGAAAAAATCGCGTATGTTATGTAACATCCGATATAAGTGACGTCGGGTATTGTAAATATGTAATAAACATTTTAGTTCGTATATGATAATTCATAAATAACGGTCACGTATCCCTGGGGCGAGGGACGCCAAAGCCCCCTGTCCCGGAAAAAAACGTCAAATAAATTGTCAAAATAATAAAAATTTATAAATATTTATCGCACACTGGCGGCGGCGGCGGCGGTGCGTGACCTTTTATAGAAACGCCCGTAAAGATATAAATATCGATAAGCTTCGATCGATTCGTTTTTCATTAAAAAAAATCAGATGGACGTGGTTACACGTGTATTACATAAAGGATTATGATATATTATGCCGACATTAATACGAGTTTTTATCGAAACATTAGAGTGGAGGATTTTTAACGGTTTAATAAACGCCTATTTTTCGATACTTTCGTACAAATATTATAATTCGGACAATTGCTAAAGTTATTTATTTTATCGATCGTTTCGCTTATAGTCGTAGGAGTTGCGAAAATACGCGCTGAATTCGCACTGTAAACGGTCTAAACGTTTAGACTTCTAAACGTTTAATTGACGTTTTCGACACGTATTTCGCGCGGCCCCTCCCATTGAAATTGCCCAAGCCGCCCCCAGCGCAAAACTATCCGCGAACACTAAACACGCGCGTATGTACTTCCGTATCGCGCGCGCGATAATATTATTCGTCTTCCCGCATTCGATTTCTTTAACGTTTCAGAGGCTTTCGTACGCGCCTAGACTTTTTAAACGTCCCGACGACGGCGGGCTGCGTCGTACTCAACAACGACGATACGCCACACCGCAGCAAAACGTGCACGCGAGCGATTTCTCGCGCGGCGTGTGTCCTAATCGCGCGTTACGCGTGTACTGTGACAACTACGCGTCGCGTAGAATACACAATAACGCGTTGCGTAAAACCGAAAACGCGCGACACGAAAAAAAAACATAGCGGACGGCGTTCGTCGGACGCGTCACGTCGGCGGCGCACGGAAAAAATAACGACCGCGCCGGAGAGTTTAGAGTTCGATCGCGGCGCGTACGATAAGACAAAAGTACGTACGAGCAATGTATATTAGTGTCTAGGATTTAAATGCTCTAAAAAATAGCCAAAAATGCCCTTAAAAAAATGCATTTTTCCACAATTTGTAATTGTTAATTTATTTTTTATTATTTTATTAAAGAAAAAACTGAAAATTTGATTGATGTTGACTCGCATATTATATTTTGGCCATATAATTGACCGAATACGGGACACACACGGGTGACGCTCCACAGTCAATAATAAATTAAGATAAGATAAAAACGGAATCGAATAATTTATTTTTAGATAATATTTTGAATTGGCTAAATTTGTGTGGTATATTGAACATAATATATGCATTAAAAACCAACAAAATGACCCAATAATGCTAAAAATGCTCTAAAAACGTCGAAATATGTAAAAAAAAAAAAAACGCAATATAAAATTTGTAGCTATGAAGAAACCCTCGTTACATGAAACGAATTATGTACTTGGAACGCATTGTGGTAAGATGAACCAAAAAAATATGCACTTTGCATTGAAATCCGGGCCTTATATATTATTACTATTGTAATTATACGGCAGCACCTTTGTTTTTAGCGACTTTGGGCAGTAAATTCCAACGGACAAATGAAAAATATTACACGTCAGAGTATATCGGCGGCAGGATCCGAGAATGTCCAACACGATATTACTTTAGAATTATTTAGTATGGGACGTTTATAGTATATATTATATGGATAGGAAGACGGACATTTCATCCGGCCCGTCCTACCTTTCGGAATTCTCCGAAAAGCACGAAATATATTCAATAAATAAAAAAAAAACCTACACCCGTAGTATCTATTTATTCCGCGGGAACGTCATATCTATTCAAACGTGCACGCTGTTTACTATTGCTTTCATTTACTTCGATTACTATTTATTTTTTTTTTATGTATTCAAATCAAATATCAAATCGTATGTAAAAAATCAACGGTTTAACGTGCGTAAAATACCTATAACAATAACTATGGACAACATCGATCCAAGCGGATTTTAAACTATTAAACATACGATATTCGTATTTATTTCTGTAAAAGACAGTAATTGTCTTATGTAATTATATAATTGTCCCGTAATTATTATATCATTTGCACGCACTGACCCGCAAACGTTTATGATAGTTTTAAACATTGGCCTTAAATAACCATTCGAGTTGTCTACGGTAGAGATTACGATCGAGCCTCGAAGTATTACATAAAATTTATAACGATAAACTTTGATTTTAAAAGTATTTATTTATTTTTTGAATTTTCTTTATGACGGTTTATGTGCGAAAATAAATTTTAAAAAAAGGAAAATTTACCGCGCCCCTCCCCCCCCCTCCAAACGTATGATTTATTGTACGTGCAGATTCGATTACCTTTCTGGGCCGGTCGAACAGCGTGCACAGGAATTCGGACATGCCCGACAAGAAGTCGTCGGGTATTTGGTCGGACGGCAAATTCGTGTCGATCGTGTAGCTCATCTCGTCCGGCTCCGATTCGGCTCGGAAATATTTCAATATTATCGCGACTTTGGCACTCGCCGACAGCACCTGTAAATATAAAACGTTCGTGTTATTACACCTAACGAGTACATAATATGATAATACTGAGATCGAATTTCTCGACCCGGAGACTCGGTAAACGTCGCGCGACCTCCTCCTATATGTCAATTTTATCGCATCGGTCGCTGTTTTTGTAACATTATTATTATTATTTTTTTTTATTATTATGATTATTTTATTCAAATTTATTATGATAAGACAGTCGTGTCGTGTCGCATCGTTATGTTTGAAATCGTCAAACCGTTGCGCAACGCCGTCGTTTTAATCGTAGAGAGCACACGCTATTATTAAACATTACGTATATAATTTTTTATTTATTTATTTTTTTTTTTTACGCGACGTACTCGCGTAACGGACGCCACGCGTCTCGTTTGTTTATTCTCATTTAGATTCTGTAAGCGCGTCGCATCGATATTATTCGTGTTATTCTTATCTACGATGACGTGTGCCGCCACCGCGAGACGTTCTAATTACAAATCGATCGATTATTATCAAAAGACGATTTTGTCGCGTCACCGCGCGGTCGTAAAACAAATTACAAAACTTACGCACGAAACCTGCAATACGAATCGTATTGTCCCAGACTTGAAAACCTGGTAGGGAACACCTCAGCAGATCTCGGCCGAACAGCGTTTCCGTTGTTCCGGCGAGTAGTTATTTGCGAGTTATAACGCGAGTTGTTTCGTCGTTTCCATGCGCCTACTGGACGAGGCACTACAGACGGTTGGGTTTTTTTTTTCGTCTTTCAAGGAACTCTGGCTAGGCAATCGGTCGAATTCCACGCTCCCCGTCGGTTACGTTGCCGGTACGACGGCGTAACGCGAACAATTTACATATACGACGAGTAGTGCACTCGACAAAACGGTCGGAGCTGATGAGAAAAAGGTTTTCATTCGTTCGTCGAAATACAAGTCGAAAAAATCTTTCAAACGTTGACAAAATCACGAAAATCTGCAATATAGTTGGAAAAAAAAACCGCATAAAACTTTCGATTTAAATAAGTACGAAAGAGGCAAATAAAAAAAAATGCTACCTTAAAGTCGCAATAAAATAATATGTAATAAACGTCAGAAAATTAAATTTTAAACGGTATCGGATATTCCAGCGATTTAGAAATAAAAACCTATCCAACAACCTCCCTTAGCTTTAGAACAGTGTTAGTTAGAGTAACGATCGGTTTGAAAATGTCCAAAGACCAATTCACCAATCACCCGATTCACTCGCGGAATAACGTAGGTTTTTCATTTATAATGTCAAGTGTGTTTATAAGTTTAAATGTAATTATATTTAACGCCACGCGATGAATTTCTTTGAAATGTTTTCATCGACTCGTATTCGCGCAAACTTTATCTCGATGATATGATTTTTTTCTCTAACCGGATTCCGCGGTCAATAACATAAATTATATGATTTGCATATTTAAATATTTCAACCATATAGTTTATAATAAATAAAATTACACTTCATATGCGCGTCGAGTTTGTAAATTAATATTGTTTTTTAATGAATAAAATTACAGATTATTTCACACCAACCAGTCAGTGGCTCGTATTCGAATCCGACGGAATTAATATCGATACCTCGCAAACGGCGAATCTTTTAATTTTTCTCCTCGCATATTATAATATTAACAAAACTAATTCAAATACCTTTAGATGTTTGTCTCTAGTCTCGTGTCGTGGATATTTCGTTAAGACCAATCCATCCCTCCGCTTTCGAATCGGTTTTTGTTTCTAAAAATTACCAATATTTATAATATTAGAAAAAATACAGACTCTATTATATTAGGTAAAAATCGTGTTGAAACGTCTTTGTGGTTCAGCGGTTCAATAATAATTGTACCTATAGATTTCATATTATTATTGTCATTGAACGTGTATAATTATATCATCTAGGTCAATGTAACTAAATTCAATATAATATCATATTAATTATAAAGTAATAATAAAGAAGTCAAAGTTTCCAAATATACGCATATTATTATAATAACACGACGACGGCGATTTCATCAAATGAAAAAAAAAAACCAAATATACGTTTTCTCGAGTCCTGATTTTCTACGGTATTCTCTTCTCGGAATACAAAAGCTCTTTTTCCAAACGTTTAAAATCGGTTGGATAACACGAAAAGCGAACACCCGTCACTCGCTCACGGACAATAACAAACTCTTACGATTCATATTATATAATAACATATTATAAACGATAATTTTCGTTTGAATAAAACACAACGTTAATTTCATTAGACGACGCCGCGCCGTGTGTCGTTTCACGTTTTAAAGCCGTCGGCGATTAAAAGAAAAAAATAATAATAATAATAACGGCGGGTTGAATAATATATTATCTAAATACGAATTCGCTCTTCAGACACTGCGAGTTGATTGAATACGGTCAAAATAAACGATCGCGAGTTATAATAATCTATCGCGCCGAAACGTAGAAACAAGACATAACGTCAAAACGTTCAATAACAAAGAATGATCGATAAACTCGTCTCGTATTGTGTTTAAGATCGATTTGCTGTTGGCGCGTCTGTACGATAATTTCGATCGATCGACGTTTACTCGATTAACTCGATTTAATCGATTGAAATCAATGGATAGAACCACTTGAAAATCGAACAGATAATTTGCCATCCTTACACGTTAATAGTTTTATAGGATATTAGATTTGGCGTCCAAAAGGAATTGTGAATATTTTAACAGGTGTACGAATTGACGAGTGCTAAATGGTTTGACCATAAATTCTTGATTTTAGAATCGATCAAAAACAGATGATCGGTTTTTCGATAATTCGACAATTATTATTGAGAAAACGATAAAAAAATTAATCATCGAACAACCCTATAGCTGCTCGCGGTATTGATTACGGCCTCGAGCTACCTACACGTATAATATTATAATATTATCGCGAGCGTATACGATGTCGTTGCCGAGTACGAAGTTTGCGTTGCAGTAAAGTAAATACGCGTATAAGTAAACGGAGCGCGCGCGCTCGTCGCGTCGCCGTGCGGCGTTTTATTATGCAAATCTTTGCGCGCGAATCGAACGTACAATACAAACACACGCCGACGACGACCGTTGTGTATCTTTGGGCCAGGTAATAAACGGAAAGTTGATATTCCGTCCGCGGCGATGTGCGAACAGCTATTATATACACACCGCCGGTGTAAACACATCGTTTCGCATTCGTCGAGTGTTGAGAAACGGATTTACCGGGGCTCTGTTCGAACGGTGAAATTCCACACGGACCTGATTGCGCGGATAGAAAATGATATATTTTATTCTCACCGTAGCCGACTGTTGATCCGTTTGCCGGAAATTTATACGTCGTGGGCTTATGATCAGTGGCGGAAGTATAGATTCTCGGGGGGCCCGTGTAAAAAATGTTCGTCGTGGCCGCCACATTGCTAGGACAGAATTTTATAAATGTTTATCAATTGTAAAATTACGATATTAATTCAATCAAAACGTAATTATTACTTTTTTTAATTATTCTATACCCGGTAAAAACATGTTATTTTAATTTTATACGCATTTCGAGTTGAAAATTCGACTCGAACGGACTCGACTTTATCGAGTAAAATAACATATTTTAAAATAAACTTTTACGAGGTTTTCAGTTTGATTTTTTAAATTGTAATTTTGGTTATTGCGTACGCGCGCGGTGACGGCGAACGAATAGACCGCGATCGATCATAAGTCATAACGAAACACACGCGATTTATGGTTTTTTGATTTACGCTGTTTTTAAGCTGTCGTTGTGATTTTTAATTCGATTATCGATCGGATAAAATTATACGCGAAACGTGCATAATAGATGTATTACATTAACGTAAGTGTATAATATTTTTAAGCCCCGGCGGCGGCAGAAACTCAAAAACGCAACCGACAACACTAGAAACAACGTGTCGCGAGCGTTTTTAAGCTTTTTTGAGCTTTTTTAAAACGAAAAAGCATTAGCATTGTGATACGACGATAAAGAGAAAGCCGACTATTACTAACAGAAACGATTTAAACTCACCCTTAGTGTTGTCTTGCCCGGCAGTCGGCGGCGTAACGATCGGATTCATTTTGTTGTTTCTTTATTCGAGCCCGATGTACGCGTCTGCTGTTTCACCGTCAGAAAAACCGACTGATATAGTTTTCGCGATTGTTGTTTCTTATAATTTCACGCCATTCTGTCAAAAGATCCACTCGTTAGTCGGATTTAAAAAAAAAATAAAAATATAAATAATTTAATACGTCTTATCGACCGTAATTCAGGGGTGCAGGGATCCGATCCCGCCTCTCTCCCAAAGTCGCCGCCGCCGATCATACCCGTTTCGAGTTGACATTTATAGAGTTCGCAAAACCTAGTCTGTCCCCCGAAAAACAACGTTCCGCTTCGCGCGCGCGCAGCGTATATTTACCGTGAAACGGGCAAACAAATCGACGCGTCGCGGGCACAACAATACGGCAGCGAGTACGATACTATTAAATTACGATATATTATTATGTTATAGACGCGACCGGCGCCGTCGTCGGTTTAATAACGACGAGTGAATCGAGAGAAAACGAAACTAATCGCGATCGAATCGAGACGGACTGCCGCGGTCAAAAACGTATTACACTAACAGCTAACGTCTTATTGATTGGACGGTATGGGGGGGGGGGGGGGAAGAAAAAAAGGTCCGCCGGCCCGGTTTATATTCGATTTTGGAACGATGTTATTTCCATCCAGAGAGAGACTCGGACTCGGCCGACGACGGCGCGATAAAAGGCGAACCGTTCCGCTCTGGCGGTTTTGACAAAAAACCGACGACAACGACGAAATAATAATAATTAACGGGCGAAAAACGTAAAAACGCCGAGCAATACGCGGCGCCGATCGCGCGAGATTCACTTGCGGAATAACCGCCGTGCAAATAAAACGTATTAACATTATATTATGATAATAACGTACTGGGGCCGACCAAATGAATATAATTATTACGCGTACAGACGACGTCGGCTGATCGCCGAGGCCGACGCGGAGTTCGTGACACACAAACGAAAAAAAAAAAAAACGAAAATAACAATTTATTACCGACGAGAGGTGTGGCACGTGCCGTAGATTCGTTACCACATCTCTCGTCGAATCTATACGTATGGGTTTTTATTTATCGCGGCGGACGGCGCGACGAAACAAACAGAAAAAAAAAAAAACCGCCCGAAAAAGCCCGTTTAGTAATATAGTTTGGGATACTACGAATCGGATAAAAAGTCTGAACGGGGAAAAAAACCACTCGCTCAGAACATTCGGACGGATTCGTTTTTTATTTTATTTTTTACGTTTTTTAATGATAACGATTTACCAATATCGCAGCAGCGATACGAAATGGTGGTTCAATTTAATCGAATACGAACTTTTAGTACGACACTCTGACACCCAGTGACGACCGATGACCCATTATGTGACTGTTGCTCGAAACGTCCTTAAAAGTGTCTCGCGTCCTGTATTCGAGTCGAAACAAAACGTATATTTAACCTTGTTTAAAGGTACGATGATTTCTAAAATATTCGGATTCCCCTTTCTTTTTTTTTATCAAAGTTTAGAGTTTCTTACCTAAAAAAAAAAGACACGATCGATTATTATAATGAAAACTATATAAAAAATATTTGTATACAAATGTTAAACATTTAATAAACATTTTTTTAGTCAAATAAAAGAATTAAATTATTTTAAAAACGAAGCGTTGGAACAAATAAAAAATATTATAGCCGATTCTACTTACCACCACGAAGACGATGCAGCGGTCAACGACATGAAGTCCAGAAACCACTCCTCAAAGTCTATTGCAGTGATTGTAAAAAGTCGTGTGCGACAAACCCATATTTTCGTCGACGAAACATTCAAACTAGAAGAAAAACACCTCGGCCGTGAAAACACAACTACCGAACGGGGTGTGAACTTTTGTAGCCGATTATTCGCGCTCATTTTGTAGACAATCGTTTTCCTGCAAACATCGATACGAGTTATGATTGAAATAATATTATAATAACGCTCGCCTCTGCGGTGGCGGCGACGGTGTCCGAGACGAGAAGACGACACCACAAAGGACTGGTTAATTGCAATTTGTAAATTATAAACGGCGACAGAGAAACCAAACCGAAAAAAACGAAAGGAAACAACAGACGACAACAATAAAAAAAAATAAAAAATATCGTCGGTCTCCTGGAATGTGAAAAATGGAGCAATCGCTCGCCGCGCCGGTACACAATGCCGCCGCGGAATCGGATCGTGGAAAGTCGTAATGACGACGGTAAATATAATAAACGCGAACGTCGGTATATTATTCCTGGTTATTGTCAATCGTCTCAATAGTCTCCCGTCGTGGAAATACGAAACGCAACAAAAGCCCATATAAATACGCGCGGAGAGGACGCGTACATTGTGTTTACAAAAGAAATTTCGGAAATTGTCGATTTCGGCGCGTACTCCGTCGCCGCCGCGCCGTAGGAAATCGCCGGACTCGGCGAACGGATTCGCACACACGACCCGGCATCGTACGAAATATCGTTATTAGTTAGGGCTCGGATTTTGTAGCAAAATAAATCCTTAAAAAAGCATTTTAAGTAGCCGAAAAAAGCGTTTATTAAATTTAATTCTAAAAAAAACAAATTTCAATTACACATAAAATTAAATATTAAAAAAGGAATTTACGACCACATATTTGGTCGAGATACTTTCATTAGAACTCATTCTATTGGGCGCTGCTAATATATTATATTTATACGTAGAAAAAGACCTTTCCACATCAACCGATGTAATCCATGCATATTTCATATAAACTAAATCATTTAAATCATACTGTTATGATTATTCATTACAATTTCGGCACAATAACGATATAGTAATTTTATCATTCATACGTTTATTACTGGTTTTAAAATTTCTGGTAATAATGATTTACAGTCCAAGCATAATGTACATAAAAATAAGTTAAATTTTCAAGAAAAATATGTAAAAAATAAGAAAAATTAACCAAATAGGGGAAAAAGCAATAAAAAGCAAGTTTTGTGGAAAAAAGCAAAAAACGGCAAAAAAAGTTTACTTCATTGAAATCAGAACGATTCAAAACGTATTTATCTATGAGAATTATCTTTCTATCACACACCCCTCAAAAGAAGCATTTGCTACAAAATCCGAGCCCTAGTTATTAGTAAATGTTTTACGAGTTTTTTCCTACGCCGCGCCGCTGCGTCTGTTCGGATCGAAAAACAAGAGTGATTTTCGTTTAATATTATTAGTAAATAATCACGAACGATCGAATACGAATTTTACATACTCCCGATTTTCGAAACGCGTATTTTAATTGAAAAATATTTATACGTATAATTTTTCGTTTCGCCGTTTTTCGTCGGCGGTCGGCCTCCTGTTTTTATGCGGCCCCACTTTAAATTCCAAAACGAAGAGATTTAATTGAATCGTATCGAAATCATATTCTATAGAAAAAAAAATAATCGAATAAATAAATTAATTTTATCTCGGTCGTATTTTATAACGGTAGATGTCGAATGATATGAGAATATTACATTTTTTTGTGCGAACCCTTTTTGAATATGGCCAGAGAGAGTCCAAAAAGGTTGTCGACCGCTGGATTCTAGACGAAAATTCACTTTACGTTTTACGATTCGCGTTCGTCAAGACGTTTCACACGTGTTTGCAGACGCGTTATTTGCCGCTTTAAATTCCTAAACGAATTAAAGAGATTTAATTGAATATCTAATCGACAATCGTATCGGAATAATCTCATATTCTATAAAAAAAATAATTGAACTATAAATTTAGTTTATAACTGTAGGTGTATGTCGTTTGAATATAAAATAGTTATTACCGTATGGCTCGCGTGAATCGTTCTTAATTTGTGGCCCGAGAGTCCAAAGTGCTTGCCGACCGCTGAATTCTTGACGAAAATTCGCTCAACGTTACACGATTCGCGTTCGTCAATACGTTTCACGCGTGTTTGCAGCAGACGCGTAAATAATAACTGTTTTATTTATCGAATTGACATTTCAAAATCTACTAGACGTTAAAAATCGATAAAACGTAAGAATTATAAAAAAAAAAAAAAACCACCGAAAAATGCGTTTTATAATAATCAGGTTAATCGGCGGAATATTTTTAACTTTCTATCTCTTTTTTGTGAATCTCATTAAAAACCGTTACCCAAACATAAGAGTACGTCTTGAATACCTAATTTATTAGTTTTGAAATAATCTTTTTTAAATGTTTTATGCAAGAAATTAGAATTTTAAGCGTTCCCGGGCATATATTATTATTATAAACTCGTGTATCGCCCGCGTGCATTAGTCATTAAATTAATGCAAGTCAGAGTCTTGCGCGTTTTAAAATCAATTTGAAAGAAAAGAAAAACAAAACCTACCGCGCACACACACACACACACAACACACTGCGCCGCCGCCTGTAACATAAATTATTTATTATCGCCGACGACGTGTACACTTCAATTTGAGTTTCTAATACTTTTTTACGCCTCAACTCGGCAAACATGATAAATGATATTATCTAATGTAACGCGAACATCATTTATAATTTCCTGTTAAAAATCGTTTCGCGTATCCCACCCGTGCGCGCACTTCCGTGTATGTTTTGTAATAATCAGTACAACGAGGAAGTAAAAATATACCAGACGAAACACAACGTTTTTCAGCGCAAAACTGTGATTTTCCCGACCAGAAGAGAGAGAAGAAGAAGTGGTAAAAAAATCGCGTTTTCCAATTATTATTCTTTCCGTTCGTCGCTTTTGTTCAGATTTTCCGCGGCGGCCGCGTGGTTATCTCGAAACGCGTGCTCGGTAAGATTTCAAACTGCGGCTGCACATGACTACACAGATACGACAATAAAAACATTAACCGAGCGTTGAACTCCCGTCGAAAGGATATTTTATAATAATATTATTCATTGAAAACATACCGTTCGTCGTCGAGCGCGCCTAGCCCATTAGAACGTCATTTCTAAAAATACGACGGACGCAAGTGTCGTTTTCCACCTGGTGCGGAGTGTAACTTTCATTTTTACTTAAAAAAAAAACAGCGTTCGAGATGAAATACGGTACCCGCCGCGCGAGGTACATTTTATAAAACACTATTGACCTTGATCAAGTTATACACGCGCGTGTTGAAATTCAAAACGTAATTTTTTTTAATAATAATTATTTTTTACTTTCAATTTTATCTATTTCACCCGTCCGACTGGTTTCGTACAAACCTATCGGAGAGACATATCGGCGGAATAACAAGCGCGCGCGGGTATATACATGTCGTCGGGACAAAAATCAGGTTATATAAAATAATATATACAAACCATTTTCACGATAGTTCGG
This sequence comes from Drepanosiphum platanoidis, assembly GCA_948098885.1. NCBI lineage: Eukaryota > Metazoa > Arthropoda > Insecta > Hemiptera > Aphididae > Drepanosiphum > Drepanosiphum platanoidis. The sequence goes on from OX402531.1 coordinate 18,139,265, forward strand.
ATACGCGCGAGTGAATTATATCGCCCGCGTCGACTAATTGCTTTGAAGTTTAATATTGAAATCGAGTATTCTTCTCAGAGCGCTTTTGAAGGGACCTCTGGTGAAACCACTCTCTTTCAATGGAACGAAAATAATATGATAAATATTTCCAGTTTTCGCGAATACGTTTCGGTACAAATTTACCACCGCCGCGCCGCTACTATTACAATAATAATAATAATAACGGCCCGCGGGCCTCCTTCGGTTTAATAACAATTTATTATACAGGGTCTTTCAATAAGGATGCTCGATCTTTAACCCGTCATGACTCACGCGTATAATTTGAACGCCGTTACTGGCGCGTAGAGAGATTCGCTCACCTTGTATATTTTATCATAAATGTAATATATTAAGAACAAATAATTAATAAATCATAAAATAAACTAATTTTGAATGTTTTTTATAAATATATTGAAAAAAATGAAAATATTTATATGAAAAATTATTAGAAAAATGTAATTTTATGAACTCGATATTTCCTCAATATTTCGTTCTCCGGTTATTGTATTGTCATCATTTTCACTATCATCACTACACGAATCATCGATTCTATATCTTTATTTAACCACGAAATAATTGCCTCACTCATACTTTTGAAAAATAGAATAAACGGCAAAAAAAAAAGTAAAATATTGAATAAAAATAACAACAAGTAAAAACGAAAATATGAACGCGAAATTCAAACGCTATTATACTCGCGCGTAGAGGAAATCACTCACAAAACACGACTAGCTGATTTCAGAATGCAATAGGTTTCCTCATCGGAACGTTTAATATACCCCTCAAATGATAAATCAATTTTTAAATATTTCGTCATAAGGTACTATGAATTTGGGAAAAATATAACAACAAACAAGCCAGTGGTTACCAACTTAAAAACAATGTGAGGGAAATTCTCACACGCGAGCAATGACGGGTTAAATGTTAAAAAAACAAGTTGTGTGCGAGATATCCACTCATTTTTTTTTTTTTTTATTACTTTAAGGAACGTTTTATGGCAATTATGTAGGAAATATAAAATCGTTTTGAAAAAAGTACGGACCGATACGCTAAAACGACGATTCGCGCCCACAAACGTCCACGAAAGTTTTAATTGCATATTACGCGCGTTATTATATTCCGGTCGTACGCGCATTGTTTGTCTTACTTACCGGAACACTTTGGATTCTTCTGGCCTCAGTCATCACGACGGTTCGATAGCTTATGGTCTCGGCCCGTATTGAATTGACCAATAAAATGATACATTACGGCGGCGGCGGCGGCGGCATGTTTTATTCATTTCGCGTACGACGAGCCGCGGCAGTTTTCGAATACAGTAACAGGCTTAGAACACACACATATTGTCGTCGTACGAATGCGGTAATAATAACAAAACGACAATCGTCGTCGGGCACATAGCGTATTGTATACGCAACGGAAAAAAAATCATTGCGTAACATACCTGATAACAACGTAGAGGACGAAATTAAATCCTTTTCCGTTTCAACGGGTCGTCGTAGTAGTCCTGTATAATAGTCCGATCGAGTTGGTAAGGTCTTTCGAGGATTCTTCTGCAACGGACATAACGTTTTTTTTTTTTTTCGGCGACGAGCTCTGATGAGGTCTCGACCAATACCTCCATGCCTACTACGAACAATTTACAATAAAACTAGTATAACTCGAGATAAATTATAAAAATTAATTATTTTTATATTCGCGTGAAAAATTCACATCGAATTGTATCTATTTTGTTTTTTTTTTTTAAATTAATTTATTACATATTTACATGGGTACCTTATAATTTGAGCAATACCTATTGTTTTCAGGATATAGCCGCCACGGGTATAACCACTATAAACTTGCATACATTTTTTCGTGTTTTCAACGAAATGAAATTCAAACATTCTAACCGTAATAAAAAAAAATGTTGTGAATATTTTATTTCAATATCTAGATTGGCCGATTTGCGCGATTTACTCAAAATTTCAACTCCAAACTCTTATGGGAAAATTGCGACGAAAAATACTTTAAAAATTTACCAGCAGTTTTTTATCGATATTTTACGAGACAAAAAAAATTAAAAACTCGACATTTTCAAACGTCTTTAAATAGCATAAAAAAAAAAGGCCAAAACAGTTTTATAATTACGCCATCGCTAGAGAATAGCTACGTATTTATATAAGTATTCGGTGAAAATGTCAAGTCCCCGCGGCGATCGTAAATAATAAAAAAATTCAATTTAGTCGAAAACCAGTGTGCAGTAGATTTTGTCGTTTTACGTCAATTCGTTTCACGTATAACTTTTAAACTATTGGGAAATTCGAAAAACGACATCTTTAAAGTACAAATCGTAGTAAAATTTTCTACCAGAAATCGATACCGAAGTTTAAAATCGGACCATTATTTAAGGTACTTATCGTGTACACAAAATATACAAAAAAAAAAAAAATAATGATTTAAAAAAATAGTAAAAATAGAAACACACACACGTCGCGGTAAAGTCAATATTTTGTTCAACTCGGAATCTAAAACTCGATCGCCCATTTTAATTTACGAATTAATCATACTAGACTGTTATATTATTATATTTAGCGGCGGTTGTCATTGTAATTTTTGAGCGAGACGACTTGTTTAAGTCAAAATTATACGCGAAAATTCTCGCAATGACATTAATCTGGAATAATAATTGTGCAATTTAACACACAACCATTCGATGGATTAGAAATAGGTTTACTCACCTTAAGAGAAGTAATTCTCGTCCTATGTGTAGATGTTCAGCGTCAAAACGTCGTTTTTGACGACGACGCGGCGTCCGTCCACAACTGGATTCATAATGATCATTTAGACGTTGAACGTTCTAAAAACAAAACGAAAACGTTCGGCTTTAGGTTGAGATTTGAAAGAAAGAAAAAACTACGAACACGGCGACGAGCGATTTTATAAAATATTACGGACGACTATGCCTGACGACGATTTTAACAAGACTGAAACGAGTTCGCACGCATTATTCCTGTTGTTTTAGTAGACGGTGAAGTACTGCAGTGACGAGAACAATATTTGTTTATTTAAATTTTGGACACGCCCCTCGGGAGTGCCATTGGCTTGCCAGATAGCGGTCGGTATGACGTAAACAACACACGATTGGTTTCAATTTTTTATTTGCACTTTGAACACGCGCCTACATACGTATATTTCGTCGTTATACATTTGTGTCGTAATTATTTTCCTAAATTTATAAATAGTTAATAATATACATATTATTATTACATGATTTATATTTTTATTTATTTAACGATACGCTAAACAGTAGGAAAAAAATATACGAATACCGTAAAAAACTGTGTTGGTTTGAGCTAAGAAAAATACTTATCGGACATTATGTAATCCGAAAATTCGGGTGAAAAACCGCCCCCCTCTCACTTCACCCCTAAAGTCACCACTGATTACATTGTTTATTTTTGAAATGTTTATAATATGTATGAAACAGTTTACCACATAAAAAAAAACGTTTAAGTTATGCCCATGGCCGTACCGGTAAAACGTAAAAATACCTCGTGTGAACATTTGGTATTTTTAAAAACGTAACTCATCAAAATTGCAATCGAAAGTTTAATTTTCGCACTTTATCTCTGTTTAGGAAGATAAATGTAATTATATCGGTACATTTTACAAGTATTAAAATTAAATTTAATAAAAGTTATAATTCGAATAATGATTGTCTAAACAAAGAATCCTCAAAATGTGTGTATTATTTTCGCCATGTTTTTGTTTTTATTATCATTAACATATTATAACTTGGTAAAGTTTGTCGTGTCAATAGACGACGAGAGAGAACTCAAATAACTTAAGCCAAATCGAGTAGTTATAAATCGATAAATTTAAATTAAAAGATTTAATTTGATTTAAAAAAAATTTCGTTTTTCTAATTGAATTGAATTTTTTCCCCGACGAACACGTATTATTATATTCTCGTATCATCCATCAAAATTAATCGTCATAGATTGTTGCGTAACATCCTGTCGAGCAATTTCTCTGTTCCTAAACACCGAACGACGCCGAGTTTAAACAATTAATTGTTCTCGTCACTCTTCCTGCAAATACTAGTAACGAATTCTCTTTAAAATAGCATCTATGCATATTTTTTTTTCAAATTTCAAAAAACGATCTCGATATACGGACAAATCGAATTCGTCTCGCCTCGCAGTCAAACAATACTGCGTGCCAGTGTGTGGTTTTTGATCGAAAATCAAAAAAAAAAAGGAAAAGGAAAAGGAAAAAAGCTCTGACGTATTATTATTATTTCCGTCGGAACGTTTCGTCACGGAACGTTTCGACTTTTGGACGTTTAGACGCGCAACTCTTGACACCCTGCCTCGTCGGCTATATCGGCGCACGTACTGTATACGATTTTATTGCTCGACCGTAATCCGCGCGGTTTCGTCGTCGTACCGTCCGCATTTTTATCTGTCTTCCGAGGCGCGCGATTATCTTTTCCCGTCACGACCGAATACGCGCGGCGTCGTTCAACGCTATTGTTGTCATTGGTGACCGATTATTCCCCGGACGTGTCCGCGAGCTTCCGCGTGCGAACGGTTTTCGGCGAGGGCGTCCGTCGTCGTCGTTATTAAATCACGACGGCCCGCGCTAGAAGATTGCGTTATAGGTTGTCCGCGCGGACTGCGTTGATTTTTTGCTCTCTCTCTCTGTTTTTTTTCCTTTGTCTCCTTATATTATTTCCGTATACGGAAGCGATAAACCGCCGAGAAGCGACGATATCGATGTGATTAGAATCGTTCTCCACGATCGGACGTTTGAAATAAAAATCGTTTCTGATGTGTTCAATGTGTTCGGTTTTTCGTAGAATACATAAAATACAATGCAAGTCGCTAATTGGGAACGCGGACTATTAGGTGAAATGTTTCATCAATTAACCGATTGTTTCTTTATCGATCGGTTACGAAAACCTTCTTGTAGTACATACATGTAATTATTAATTTTATTTAATACACATATTCATAACATGCGTCATATAGTATGACAATTAGTAAAAAAAAAAAAAAATTCGAAATCAACCGGCAATTAAAAGGTCTAGTCGAAATCGATGTTATTTTCTTTTTTTCTGTTCCGCCGAGTTACTTTATAATCGTGTAAGAGTAATGCTGCTCAAATTTGCACGGTGCGAATTTACTCGCGACGAGGGTGAGTCAACGGAACGCGATGTGCATACCTATTACGCGCGTGCACTGCGATTAGTCATTGCGGAAGCGATCGCGTTTCGATTTGTCGTACCTTTCCCATCATACACGTAACTTCCAAAACGTCACCTCTCGATTTCGATGTCCTTTGTGTATACTGTGTACTCAAAGTCTCCTGTTCGCGTAGAGCAGGGATGGGCAACTGGCGGCCCGCGTACCTTTTTTATCCGGCCCGCGCTACATTTTCAAATTACTTCATAATATAATTTTAGCGCGTATCTGTATTTTATTTTATTTTAAAAATATCACTTTCAAGACGTACCGTGACACGTCGTATAGCTGACACTGATAGTGTTATTCGTCAAACATTGCAAACTAATGATGAATTGCGCATATTTTTCAATAGCATTAGACGAAAGTACTGATGTTTCAGATGTAAGTCAACTTTTAATATTTGTTAGAGTTATTTCTCCTCAAGTATCACATTAAATAATAATTGTAAATATAAATAAATAAAGATAAAAAATAAATGTTAGTAAATTTGAAGGCCCTTCTTATTTTTTTTTGCTTCCTCCTATGCACTGCGGCCCGCTAGATTTTAAAGTACTTAAAAGTGGCCCGCTAGTTACTTTGAGTTGCCCATCCCTGGCGTAGAGTATACAACACTTATGGTCATAATGGTCACTTCAAATGTCATAATTGTCTTATTCGGTTGATTTCAGTAGTCAGTTTACTAATGTATTGATATTTTATATACTTGCGGGTAATGTAACGAATCCTGGAATAGGTAGTTCATAACGTCAGTCGTTATAATTTTCGTCATAACTTTTCACTCGTCATCAGAGTACCGTTTTACTATTTTTGTTTTTTTTCATGTCGACAATTACACTATTTTTTGTGTGAGCCCGCACGTACTGAGGATGTTCGCACGATGTACGCGCGTTATCACACGTTTTTCTGCCGCCAAAACGTCATATATTACATTATAATATAGCATCATATCACGATATTACACTTCCGTGACGTAAACGTTGCGTTTTACAACGGTTACAATATAATATACGATATTTGAAATAGTTGTAACTTTTTCTCTCTTTCTAGAGCGGTCGCTTTCAAAAGAGCCGGCGGGACGACGACAAGGTCGACCCGTGCGTTATTATATTGTCTTCTGTGCGAGTGACTTTTTTTTTTTTTCGTTTCGAACGCGCTTTTTCTTCCGCCCGCGACGGAACGAATCTTCTCGCGATACCTTCTTGTGCAACGTCATCGCATAGATCCGAACGAGAGAAAAAAAATAAAATAAATACTCGGCGAATTAAACGTAAGACACGAGATTTCGTGTGAGATGCATGCACATCGCGGGGTATAAACGCGTGAGAAAAGCAAAAACCGAATATCAGACGCGATTCATTGTCACGCCGAACGAACGATATTTAATTTTACCAGGCGTATATATGTAAAATAACATAATACGTGTGTTGCGTTTTATCTCCGGAACACGTCGTACATTGTTCACACACTGTGCCTTCCCTCCCCGAAAACCTAATGCAAATCGAACGAAATGTTTTTCTTTTCTTTCAAAACCAAATTTTGGACAAGTCGCGAAAAAAAAAGAGATTCATCGCGAATTATTAAAACGTTATCAGTAATAAACGAGCGTATAAATACGTATTTGCAGGATTCTGCTGAACGATGTTTGTGGTTTATCGAATCACAAATTAATTGTATTTAAATAGAACGAAGAACGTATTGGTTTTACCGTGATCGGGTTTTTTTATTTTTTTATGTCATCACGACGAGAGTCGGTACTTTGTTGGACCGATTGAAAAATTCCCTTTGTAGTTTTCTAAACTGTCGAAAAAATCTGATAAAAAATTACAAGTAAAAAAAAAAAACCAAAAATCGTGGTAAGACCACAATACGATTCGTTTTCCGGACGCGAAAATTCGTCGGCGGCCGACGCGACGCCTATAGTAGAAAGAAATTCAAATCTAACAACGCGTTCTTCGAGAACATCGCTGTGGTTTATAATATTTCGCGATTAAATAAACATTTTATCGACGAAACGAGAGTGAACGCGAGTACCCATACTCGTTTGTGTAATGAAATCTAAATGTGCTCGGTGAAACACAACGATTTATCTCATTCGTTCGTCTCGCCCCAAAAAAAAAAATAAATAAATAACCATCACCAAATATTACGATGCGTTAGAACAGTCTCGCTCGCATGCGATTATAAATCGTAAATTGGATTTCTTCGTAGAAGCTCTGGCGCGATGGATGCTTTTCGAACACAACACGTTCGCGTTTCGTACGCTTCAAAACGAAATAACAGTTTGTGTTGTTTTTCTTCATTTCGAATTTTTACACGAGTTTTCGTTTCGAATGGCATACGTATCCTCGTGTTTCGGGACTTTCTTTTGAAAACGATCGTTCGGATGATTTAACGAAATTCACTCACGACGCGCCGACTACTAAATCATTCGATTTCTATACGAACTTCGCGGCGGTTTCAAGGCGCGTCTCGGCGACTGCCGCAGTACTCGCGGGTCCATTGTGTGTGTGTGTGTGTGTGTGCACTGTTATTATAGACTTTCACGCGTGTATAATAATATAACATTAAATCGGTTATCGATATGAGAATATGTCGACGGGACAAATCGAACGTACACACACACACACACAGACTGTAATAACACCGACTCATTACGACTCTGTACGTTGCGTAAAAACGAAACAAAACAATCTTATTGGCGGGACGATTTGTTTTCAATTATTTTATTCGCTACGAACGAGCTTTGTTCAGTTCGGTCGATTTCTACGGTTTGCTATACGAGCGGTTTGAACTGTTCGCGGGATATTCGATATAAGTCGACCTCGAGTTGTGATAACCCCCCCCCCCCGAACCTAGTCCAGAAGTTTGATGAAAAATTCAAACTCGACACGAACGTATCGAACTCAAACGTGTTTCGATTCGATTTGAAACCGATTAGAATTTCGGATCATTTGTCGTGTAATTCGAAGGAAACATCGAATAATAATAGTTCACTTTGAGTTCGATTTGATATTGAAATAATGGATCGGCCGGTTCGACGTTGGAATATCGATAGTTCGTCTCGTCGCTAAAACATATTATAGCTTATCGTTTCTACGCCATAAATCTGAGTTGGACCCGAATATTTATACGTCCCACTCACGCGCATAATTCTTTATCGAAGCGTTTTTTTTTTTTTTAAACGCGCTCAGCCCTTTTCTATCCTTAAACTATACATCTATCAAAAGTTCTGACTTGGCAGGAAAACTACATTTAGGTGGGTATTGATTGATTTCCCGTTATCGTTATTGCTTCAAAATATAATACAGCGCACAACGTATTGTGAGAGCGTACTGATATTTATACTTTTCATACACGATTTAAAATTTAAATAATTTCAAAAGTACCGGTTCGGATTTTGAAAAAAAAAACTACACTGATCCCATTTGAAAAACAAAATTCGATACTACCGTTGAACACTCTTTGAAAAGCATTAAAAATATAGTTTTTGAGTTGGATATTATGTGTTTGACGCACAAGACGACCGACGCGATTTATTAATTTCTTATTTTCATATCGTCGTTTTCGCGAACCCGCGTGGAGCATATACATATGTGTACGTACATCATAACGACGTTTTGGACGTCATTTTCTGACTGAAAGAAAAAGAATCAAAATCAAAGTGGAAATAATGACGTTTCCGCTCTTACGTAACGCGTGGAATATATCATTCGCTATTTTCTTAAAATTATTATTTAATTGATAAATAGATCTGTTGTTACGACACGCACGCGTGTGTCAGCGGAAACGAAAACACGCGATAATAACGCACAATGCACACACACACACGACGTGGACGTACGTAGTGAAAATTTGTAAAAAAAAAAAATAAATAATAAAAACTACATAATCGTCGTAGCAACAACTACGGCGGCGAGTTCACAGTACAGTGAGCGGGGCCTGCGCACGACAATCGTACAATATAATAATGGTCGACTAAAACTGTTATTGACGAACGAACAAACGGCCGAAACACTCTATTGAGTGTAACGATTATGAGACGACAATATATTATCGTCATTATTATTATTTCGAATTCGCCAACCGGACGACGACGACGACGACGACGTCTCAACACAATATCAGCTATTGTGCGTCTCTGCGGCGCGCAAGATGATTATGTATAAAATGTATGTAATAGATATAATTATTATATTGTACTCTCCGCGGTGTGCTCATTGACGGGACGAGCAGAACGTACGTTCGGCGCGCCGAATCCTATCAGATGTGTATACATCTTACTTTATTCGTTTCTCCGAAAACGTCCCGGCGAAATAAAATCCTAGTTTGAGTACCCGCTTTTCTCGGACACTGCGACGTCCGACTCGATTGGAACTAATACCGCGGGTGCGCCGTCACGTCCATCCGATCGGCGCGCCTTAAATGTTGATATTTCAAAAGTTCTCACACGTTTTTCGTTTAAAAAGTTCATACCGAACCCGCGGCGTTTAAATCGACGGCGCGTATGTAAATCAAAAATACAATATTACAATCATACTGTCACCGCCGCCGCCGTCGGTAACCCCGCTCGATTCGCCGACACATATTTCTTGCTCGTATTTTTATAGTTTACATATACGTCGACCGGGACGTCGTCGTTTTACAAGGTTTCCGCCGCGGTTTCCGTTCGAAATGTCGTCGTCGTGTTTCAAATGAGCCGCGCGACAGTTAACGTTCGATTTAGTAATTTCTTTCATCTGCTGCGTCGAGTGAATAAGTCGGAAAGCACGACCACGCGTCGTCGTCGTCGTCGTCACAACGAATCAATCGTACACGTGTACTGCGTTCGGTTCGGTTTTTGGTTTCGATAAAGCATATTGCATTATATACCGCGGTCCATTAGCGACTTACGCTTCGTTTCGAATGTGTAGCGTAACCGCTCGGTCTGGCGAGAGATCACGAAAACGACTAATGGACGATGACAGACGTTATAAACTGCAGCATATAGGTACTCGACGGCTGCGATGATAATATAATAATTAAAATCATAATGGTCGGAAAAGAAATCTCATTAATGAATGCACTATGCGAGCGTGTGTGTTTCGTGATAAAGTTTACGTACGGAATATCGTGAACACAGTGAAACTTCTATATAGTTGACAGTCACGGGGAATTAGAAAATGTCCACTGTAGAGAAAAATTATTAAATACATATTATGTATACGTGAGCGTGAAAATAATTGCATATATTATGTATTTATTACGATTTATAAAAAGTAAGTTGTTATATTACACTGTACTGTATTATAATTATTAATTATTATTTATTATAAGTATGTAAAATACGAACAACATATTTATGATGAATATTGAATATGCATAGAATTTTTATTACTTGAACATTTTTCGATAGTACTTGGATCGTGTCTACGTATTTATGAGAGGTAATTTTGAATTTTGGTACCAGTTTTTAGTGTCTACGTCCTCTACGAATTTAAAAACGCTCACTTTTGAGAGGTGTCCATCACTACAAAAGAGGCTTCACTGTACGAAATTTTATTTACAAGTAACTAAGTAAGTACAAGTAACACGTTTCGAACAAAAAACCAAATCCTAATAATTACCGTGTCCGACCTTCGCGAAAATAAATAAATAAATATCGAGAGAGTTAGACGGCGACAATCGTTAAAACATTCTTCTCATTTTGGAAGCGCCGCTCGAACCGTGCAAATAACGTGAGATATTCGATCGTTTTTAATCGTCGCGCCCGTTGTTTGAGATGTCTAAGGTTCATAAACAAACAGACGAAACTCATTACAAACACGGTCGGGCGGTATGGCGTAAGACGGTGTTTAAAAACGAACGCGAAATAAGACGCGACGCGAAAGAAAACAAAAACCTATTTGTCAATATACATAGGTGTATATACCTACGAATTCGAAATACGCCTTATGATGCGCGGCTTGGCGAGCTCGTTATTATTGTAATTATTATTACCCCATCGCGAACGTTTTACGTTCGGCGACCCGTCAACAACTCTCTACACACGGCGCGACGATTTAAACTATCCGAATTCGAGTGGACGTTGTGCAAATGGACAAAATCGATCGCTAACAACGCGCGCGTCCGTCTAGTATGTTTCAATACTGGCTGTTCGTATTTAATAGCATGTTCTAGGGCGACGACGCGATAATCGGCTATGAAGTCGCGCGTGTTTTGACGTACTGACGGCCCCGGTGGACCGTGCACGCGCGTGCGGGTACCCGATTGACCGAACGAACGCGGGGGCGAGATAAATATATCCCTCGTCGCGTGACGCGAATTTAACCGGATAATTGTGTATTTTATTTTTTTGTAGATACCAACACACGGATACGTATAATATATTATTATTCCGTGTACGGCGATTCGTAATAGTGCGCGACCGCGTCGTTCCTTTTCGCGTTTATTATCAGCGATGATTTTTTTATTCATAGTCGTGTTGTTTTTTTTTTTTTATTATTATTATTCGTCGAATCGTTAGTAAATACAAAAACAATAATTAGTAATTATCAGGCCGTGTACACAAATATTGAAATGCCGTTTCAACGAGTCAAGCGTGCGCATAAGTGTATTACGACGCGCACGCGGTAACCGTTCGAAACGTGTTTCGTAGAGTCGGAACGTTTTAAAAGACCCAATTTATTATATTATATATTATACACACACGCGGGAAATATTTCAAAATTCTCGTGAGATTCGTCGCCCCTCAGAACCCTCGTTTTGAAATTTCACGTGGTTTTGGCGATTCTCGGGCGTCGCGACATACCGTCGCGTCGTTGAAAACATATCAAAAATCTTAGAAAAATACCTCAAATTGACTGAATACATATAAATTTATAATGCCAAAGGTTATAAAAATGACTTAAAACTAATATATGGACAATAAAAGTTATAGTTTAAGATTATGCGAATACCTTTAAAGAGTCTAAAGTACTAAAATGTTGGGCTTTTTAACGATCGAATATTGTTCTACTAGCCTTGGCAATTTTTTTTTCCTTATCTCCATAGTTTTTTTTCTTTTTTTCCAACACTCCCTCCGGATATCACAATTTGTCTAGTTTAGCGTGCACGATTTTACAAACATAATGCTAATACTAAAATGTAATCGATTTCGGTTGTTTTTGGAAATATAATGATACTTATTAATACGAGTATATTATTCATTTTTCTCGCTTTAACGGTAAATTATATTCAAATTATGTTAATTAACTACTCAAATACCAAAAATTGTAATTTAAATTATCATTTTTTAATGAAATTAATAAACGTGAATTGGAGGAAGCAATAGGTTAGACGAAAAATGAATTATGCCCTTAAAAACGAAACAAAATTTAAAAAGGGCAAAATAAAAAATGTTTTAATTCTATGGAACGAATTTCGTAGTTTAAAAGCGTTATTTAGCCCTTACAAACGATTCAATTGGGTGTTTAAATTTAAATCATTATTTATCGTGTCAAAACAACTATTAGTTATACAAAAATATCGATTACATTCATGTTGATTATTTTTAAGTGAAAAAAAAACTCGATTATTTGATCTTTAATTTAATTGTCTCAGACTATTATAACGTATTTGTACTTAGTGGAAGTTCTAGCCATATTTTTTGGATGAGGCGACTAATTTTACGTAGTTAAAATTACACGTCAAGTTGATGGAGTTTCAAACGAAATATTATCAATGCTAATATATAGTTTGTTGACATAAAACGAGAATATAATTTTACAATTTTAACATAATAAAACGATGAAATGGGAAAAAGATTGCATTGTGAGGTATACGTTTATTATATTCATTTATGTCATTCAATTTCCAACGTCGAAACGCCGAAAATGACAATTTAATTTAGACGTTCAACGTTATTAAAATTAACGAAAGCGATTATTGAAAAAAAAGAAACTACGGCACGCGCTTGCGACAGCGAACAAAATAACAAAATACTTCGGATGACGACATCTCCGCCGACGGCGACGACGCGAACAAGACTGATACGATAAAGGTTGTCAGGAGAAAGTCGACGGTTTTCGTCCGAATCCAATTCTCTTCATCCCAGATATCACCTTGTATTGTCGGTTAGTGGACTAAATGATAATATAATGACGAGATTTTTTTTTTTTTTTTGTTCGTTTATTTGGAACTTTTACACGACCGTATTTATTTCATCGTTGCGGACGATCGACCAAGTTTTCACGATTATTATTTCCTACGTCGTCGCATAACCGTTTTTATTCATTAATACGTCGAATCGGAGAAAAAAGAAATTACTAGTCGGCGAACGATTTTCAACGAGTTTGAGCTATCGCGAACTGACAACAACACACTTTATTATTCGCTCGAAAAGTTTAGGCGGAACGGCCGTCTTATTGTCTCGCCCCCGATCGTGTGGACAGGCCGTTTATACGTATGAAACAAAAGTTTTACCCTTTCCGCACTCCTTCTCAGAAGGAAAAAACCGTTCAACTACTGACGCCTACGGTTATGGTAGTTATGAGATATGAATCACGTGTTCGCTCTCGAGGCGCTGCTTATTGTTTTCTCTCCGAACGGGCAAGGTCATAATATAGTAAAATAAATGATATTATATACATAACGCGACTGCTTCGGTGCATTGCGCGCGCGTACATATATTATACCTAACACGCCCGTGAGCCGGATTACCGCGGTTAAGGCGAGTAGGAGCTGGACACGTGCGTATGGGCGCGGGGAGTAGTCGAGTAGAAAGCCCGACCGAAGAGTTTCGTGAAAGGGAAGGTTTTCGTATCGGTTCGGTCGCGCGTACGATATTATATTACCTTATATCACGGTGTAAACGTTAATATTGTATTGTACACGTCGTCTCTGGCCGTGTTTGTAAGTACAATATTTGCGCAGACACGTCGGAGGCAAACGTGTGCGCGAGGAAACGGGCGAGACGAGACGATAGAAATCCGAAACAATAGAGATGAGGGGGAGGGGGGTCGCGTTTTTTTTTTTTCGTACAAATAGAAAACAAATTTTAACGACGTTTAATAATGACGAGTACTGGTCGTGAAACCACGAGTGTACACGCAGATCGTAAATATTATTATTATAATAATACCGTCGATCGGTACACCGAGGCAAATAGAGACTGTGATTTGATGGAGACTGTTTACGCGACTTGGCCATAAAGACTATTTTATTATCGGCTTTTTCTAATACTGTTGTAAAACAAAACAAAAAAAACCGTACGAGATACAACACTCGGACGGAAAAGAAAGGAGACTGCACAAGCGGTAGACATTGTTGAATTTCGTTCTTACAAATTTGAAATCAATATGACACTTTCGAGAAAAGATTCCGAGCGCGAGTAAAATTATTCTATTAGTGATTTCTCAAAATTAAACCAACTTTTTCAAAAACAACATAAATCGCACGAAATGAAAAATGTTCGTTTTCCGTTCTAACGCTCGTTTTTTTCTTACGCTTTAATCGAATCTTATATAGTATTTTATTCTTATATAGTAGTTTTTCGAATCGGTTACGTGTGGTTACATTGACTCACTCTCTGACGCGAAAACGTTTTCTCGTTCGACTTCCAAGTGCGAATAAACATAATATACACAGAAGAAAATCGTTTGTAAAATCGGGGCTCCCCCAAGGACGGGTTGGCTCCGGGCCACATGTTTCGCCACTACACACGAGCCGGTCGTGTAATTAACGCGTTGTAAACATAACATATAATACGTCATATTCGATAATAACGTTCGAAGACAATCGTAGTCTATCGTATGTTCGATGAAAAAATGTGCGCGCGAGTATTTCCGTCGAAGAAAAATTGTTTTCTCTTAAATAATGCGTGTTCTCTCTGTTTAACGCATTCACATTCTCTGGGTGAAAATTGAACGTTACATTTATTTATTTGAACGCGCGCGCTTGACTGTCGGCCGCGTACGCATATTATACAGAACTAATTATATTCTCCATAGGTACAACACGCGCGCATTATTATATTATTTATGCCTTTCTATACATCGCGGGCGACTAATTCTTCCGTAAAATACTATAATTTGTTGCTATAATGGTCGTCGGCGTTATTTATTTTTGTTTCGTGTCGATATTATCATATCGCGACGATTTGAGACCGATTACGATTTAAACGGTTTTTTCTCCTTTTCGCGCTGCTCCCAATTAAGTCTTCGATTTGCGTTGGATTACTTTTCGAGAGGCGTGCGCGCGTAAGGACGATTCAAAACAGCGTTTACGCGTCATATATTGGTATTATTACGAAAAGACGTCCGACGACCGAAAGCACTCGCGTCACGACGTTACACGATTCGGCGAGAGATGAGCGTCTCGCGCGAGCAGGTATGTTTCGCCCCCCGTTTGGGGTGGATAATTATTGCGCAATCGGGTATTGGACGAATAAAAGCGTTATCGTTGGGGGCGCGTTAATGACCGTAAAAAGCGCGGTGTTATATCCGTATAAATATTTCATTACGCGCTCGGCGACGACGGCTCCGAGATTGATTTGTATACGTCGCGCGTACGATCGTTTTGACATTCGGCGCGCGCGTGTTGCCCGAACAATCGCACGTTTCAATACCGCGATCGGACGCGTCCGCCAATAATTAATAATAATGACGATAACAACGATAACCGGGGCCCGATTTAGGGCCGGATGACGGGGCCTCGTGTTTTTTCGTGGTGATAATAATTTCTTTTACTTTTTCTCGGAGAAAGAATATGACGGGAATCGGCCGTAAGGAATAAGGTTTCGCGAGAATCGCTTAAAATGTTTGTGCTTACTGACACACACCACTCGAGGATTTCGCGAATTCACTTCACCCTCGCAAACTCTAGCTCCGACACTGATAACATTAATCTACAACCAACGACTGCTGCTGCACCACGTCGGGTTTTTGCCTGCAACGTATTTTTCTATTAGTCTGTTTCGAAGTTTTTGAAAATATACGTTTGAACGCGCGCGTGTTCAAATCGGAGATCGTTGCCGTACATCGCACAAAACTAAGAGGTTTTCGCACGTGTTGATACGACGTTTGCTGGTGGCGTTGACTGAAATTCCCCTTCCCAAAACAAATTTCTAATCGTGCCGCTGGCCGCCGCGCGGTGGATCCTCGGACGGAAAAAGAAGAAGAAGAAGATCAGAAAAACGAAAAAAAAAAAAAAACAACAACAAAAACCAAATCCGTCGCCGCTTTCTATATACGTATACGTGCGCAGAGGAAAGTAGGTGAAAGAATAAGAAGAGACGTACTAGCTGCGGCGGCGGCGGCGGACGGGGCGCCGCCGTGGTGGGAAAATAACTGCCGCGAGATGAGTGGAAGGGGACGGCGGCGCACACCGGTCTCCCGGTCGAAGGCCGGGGGCATTACCGCGGTCTGGCGCGCGCGCGCGCTGGTTTCTGCTCTCCAGTAGTGTCCACACCGACGCGATAAGGTGCGCGCCACTCAGACACACCGCCGTGCACGACGTTCGAATTTTCCGTGTCTTCGTAGCGCGCGTTTTTCTTTCCGAATTTCATTATTTTTATTTTTTTTTCCGCTTCTCCCGCTATCGATACGAATAGACTTTCGCATTATACTTAGGTGTGCGCAGCGATGGAACGAGTTCACTCGACAAACACCTCCGTGCTCAGGTAACACAGCAAATTATTGTAAAAAAAAAAAACAAAATACGAAAACAAAACGTAAATATACACGTGGAGATCGCGCGTCCCTCCCTCGGCGGCGACGATTCGGCTAAATTGATCGCCGAATCTAACACTCGCAACCGAAAAAATAATAAATCCCTCTGGCGGTCATCTCAAATTCGAGACGCCGATTCCAGCGTTTAAGTTTCCCTCCAGCGGGACCGCTCGTCTTACCCCTTTCTCTCTCTATGTCTTTCACACGCGCGCGTCGGTCTAATAGGCGCGCGTTTCTAACGGGAATGTTTGTCGAAAACGCGTAACAGCCGCAACGATAATATACGGTCGATTTTTCGGAAGTGACAACGCCGCGAGGCGATTGCGTAATTTACACACGTACGTACGCGGCGGCCCGAACGGCGGCGGCGGCGCGTGTGGGGGTTCATCCGGATATACGTTTGGAGCCGGCCGCGGAGAAAGTGTCGCTTTCACTGCGACCTTCGCGCGCGTCGCGCCAGCCCTTAAGCGCCCCGACGCGATCGAAATCAATCGACGCCGCCGTAAACAAACGGACGCGATCGAAATCGTGCGCGTAAATATCTATCAGAGACGCGCTGCTCGTCCGTCCGTCCTCCCGGGCGCTCGTGGTTTTCTCGACGATACGACGGCGGGTAGCCAATATGCTCAGAACAGGAAACGTGCGCGTCACGTCCAATGTCACGCGCGCGATGACGTGCGACATTGGAAGCGTGTTTTTTCTTTTTTGTTTTTTGGAGATTTTCGTTTTTCAAACTATAGGTAAAAACGCGCGCGAACGAAATGCCGAGAAAAACTCTCCCTTTGCCCCCCCACAAAGGTGGTCGCTGACCACCGCGACCACCGCGCGCGCTTGTCTCCGCGATTTTTAATACTTCGACGCGATAAATATGACGACTACACTAGCGCGAGCCTGTTCGAAAAGCGGTTATTTCACGTTCCCTTTTACGGCATATATATACACAAAGCGAATATAATATTACTACTACTGGTAGGTCGGGTATAAAATAACATTTAACGCTCACGCGCGCGCGGCATTCGGTCGAGGTAATTCAACTTGTGCGAATATGAAAAACACTTGCGCGGCGATCCGCACTTTCATTTTTTTTACACCATTATACGACTGCACGTGCAAATCGTCTCGACCGCACACACAACCCCGCGCGTTTTCTACGTACAGACAGACAGAGAGAGAGGAGGACGTCCCATATGTAAAGCGAGTTTTTTATATTTATACGAGATAATATATATCGTATAATTGAATATTACTTCGAATACGACGCGCGTATATTATTTAAGGTGACTGTGAATTCTCTACAAATACGTTTTTCTCTCTAGAAATCGGTGTTTTTGAACGAGTCGACGAGCAGAGTGTGTAGCGAACGAACATGGACATTGCCGTGTTGAAAAAATTGACGAGATCCGGTTTCATATTACTTCACATTGCCGTGTTGCTGATCGGTAAGTCACGTGATTTGCATTGGTCCGTCTAGTTCGCGTCCGCGCTCAATATTATTTTAGCGACAAAAATATACACGCCATCCGCTCGATCAGGCGATAGCACGCCGGGCACGCGAATCGCACGTCATATCCTGCTCGTTAATCGTCCTGTTTTTGTCGATCGATCGGCTGCTACAGTGGATTTCATTGACCGACTCGTGCCGTTACGTTTCGCCAGCATAATCTGCGCATGTTTTCAAACGCGTCACGCCGCGGGTTTGCACTCGATATCGCTTCGAATAATAATAATTGTTGGCAGAACAATTAGTTTACAGTGGCGACGCGGCGAACGCAATTATTTATTATTCTCGCAAAGTAACTGATGCTCGATAATAAACCGATAAAATACTTATGACGATAAAAAGTATTCACATATCACATTTCGTTATCATACATCACAAATAAGTTTAGAATTAGATTTACTGATATTATGATAAAAATTCGAGTTTTCACGGTTTACTTATGTTCGGTAATAGAGGACTATTACTATTCGCCCACCCGCAAGTTTGTTTCGCCAGACAATCACACTTCGGCGCCGAAATTTCGCTCCGTTTCGTCACTTCAAACTGTAACGGCAAAAAGCTGGAAATACATCAAACTGCCCTGCGCCACTACTTCGTAGCACTACCACCCAGCGCGTAATAAATAATAATACAATAACACGTCGCGCGAAGACTTGCCGAGTAATAGATTGCAGGGGGAAAAAAGCCGTCTACAGTTGCAGAGATTCAATGTCATAATATTAATAAAAACTCAGAGGCGCACGATACACTTGTTACGACATCGAAAACGTATACGAGCAGCGGCCGTTATTAATTCGATTTTCATACGAATACACACGGTGTTATTTATTAACACGGTAAATATTATAGTTAATAAGCCACCGTTTACGTGTATAAATATATAGACATTAAAGTGTTGTTGTTTTGTTTTAATCTTTACGCATTGGGTTTGACGTTATCCGTTTCGCCGCGCGTAGAAACTATAAAACCCGCGCGGAATACCAACAAAGAAAGTGATATCGATCGTCGTTGTGACAACCAGTTCGATAGTATAATCTCCTCGGGCTTTACTCGTGTTTCGTGCGTGTGTAGGCAGTTATAGGTAGTTTTTTTTATAAGTAGGTACACTGCGACAGTACAAAAACAAACAACGTTTATCTCGCCAACCGGCGGCGCGATTTGTTTTCTACTCGACGACTGAAAAACTATCATACGCTCGTCTCCCGATGTCAATATTAGCCGGCTCCGACGTTATTGGGAAACGCGCGCGGTAAATACGGCAATTGTTTTTTTTCTTTTCTCGCGACGATGTCACAATCGCTGTGATGAATCGAAGAAGCCCACAGCACTCTCAATGAACCTATGCATATAATAGGAGGTCCCTACCCACTGCAGGGTGTTTTAAAACGCGCGCGCCGCACACCTTAACAATACCTTAGCCAATTAATTAAAAATCATCGGCTCTTGACAAACGGCCGTATTTCACTATAGGTTATTGCTGTATCTGAATTCTAATAACAATGACGACGCACGTTTTCAAACCTCAACAATACCTATCTGAAATTTTATAGAAAACGAATAATCTACTTTCAATGACATAATAATCGTACGCTGAATGGGCCAAATCGTGTTTTTACACACATAATATTATTATAATTTCGCGGTTTAATGAATACAGTGAAAACCACGCGCAACACGTTATAAGGAGGCATTACCTACCCGCGGGTTGGGGGATAGTGATTTTCGATCGGTGTCTCGAGAAGCACGGGGGGGGGGGGGAAACGATTAACACATTGCACATAATATTGTTGTTAAACGCCAATACGCGCGAAGTAAATTGCAAAAACTAAAAAACAATCAACGATCAAATAGATATTATACTCGCGCGAAATATTCAATTTCTGTCCGTACTGTTCTTATTGTTACAATAATTTTATTAACTGGTCAAACGGGCCATTTCGTTTTTGTTTTAATCACGTGCGATTTGCGACTTCCATCGAATATGTTTTCAAGGTACAATGTAATTTCTATGTAGCTAATTGGATTTAACGTGACCTTTAGAAGGCTACGCCTCGTTAAAATTCAAACCACGTAAATATTTATTTTCTGAATAATATCATATTATGAATGTGCAGGAAAAAAAAGAAAAAACACAACCATTTGTCTTGCCTTGCGTTCGGATAACGCGTCACGCTCTGTTCGTGCGTAGGCGGAGTCCGCGTTAAAATCAAAGCCCGCCGCGCACGCGATTCGGCCGAAACGACGAGAAAATTCGATTTCCATCCAAATTTATTCGACCAGTTTCGCGTCGAAAACGTAATACCTCTATGTATATTATATTACAAACGATTTAACGACCGCGTTAAAAACTCGTACGGGAGGTAAAACCCGCGCGCTAGCGTGTGTGTGTGTAGTAGCAGCAGTAGTCCGAGTACAATACGGTTTATGTTTGAAAATGTTTTTCAACGAACGTCGGGCGGCCAAAATCGAACGCAAGCGCGTACGCTCTCGTGTTTACACGTATTCGTCGCGTAAACAGACCGGCGGCGTTGTATAATATAGTCACCTACCCTGACCACAAGTGCAGTAGTTATATTATATAGTCGATCGACGATTGTAATAATATTATAATAATAGCCACGAGCGCACGGCGAGAAAAGTCTGACACGACTGCGACATAACGCGCGATTAGTATTGGTAGCTTCTTCTATTACACCGAGGCGTCGTCGTCGTCGACAGTGCGCGCGCGCGTGTATAATACGACGATAATTGTATCCTCGGGCGGCGGTGTGCAGAAATCGCGGAGAAAAATTATATCGTCGGCTTCTCGAAAACTAGTTCAAGGTCCGGTACCATCGCGCGTTTCCATTCTCCCGCGTGCATATATTAGAAAATCGTACGTATAAAGCCCGTCCGTTATAAATGATAATATTACGTTTTCGGCAAAAGTCACGAATGTCGTGACCGTAGTGCACTCGTTCGATTAGATCGGAGGGGGAAAAAACGTAAGTTTTTACGAATACGAAACGGTTCGTTTATACAAAACGTACGGTATAGACAAATGAAATGGTCGCGCGGCGACGCGACGTGCTCTCGAATCCCTCGGCGAGTGACTCTGAATCGTGACGGTTTCTCGTCGCGGTTTTTCATACGCGAATTCCGCGAAAAATCCTACTGTTCGTAAATTACACCGCGGGATTTGTTACCGCCTATAAATTACTATTATTTTTTTTTTTTCCCCATCGATTCGATCCTTTTGTCTGCCACTTACTACGCGACAATAGAAACGATTGTTGTGTGAGCGTTTTAATTATTATGCACTTCCGACGTTTTCTAATTTCTCACCAAAGTGGAATAGTCTTGCAATAATTGCCGCCTCGTAAAAATCCTCGTCGTGTTCGATATACGTAAGTGTTCAGAAAGAGGAGTTTTTTTTTCTTTCTTTTCAAACGCGTATTGTTTGCGCGTCGTTATAATAATTATAGAGTTACGCGCACTCGTAAGTAGGTAATGCTATACAGTGTCTGCGATAACAATATGAGCGCGTTAAATCAAACCATATGGTTTGCGACGCGGCGAGGACGCGCGTTTATTACTGCGCGGATCTAGTACGTATTTCGCGAGTTCTTACGATAACCAGGTATTTCGCTGACATTGACTTTCGTTTGCGCGAGTAAAAACTAAACGGCGATTTCGGTTTCGAATCGTTTTTCCGGGTGATTTCGTACGAGACGCGATGAGAAATCAACGGTACGTAACGATAATGAAAAATAATGACACCGTCTGTTGTTTTATAGTTTTTCATCGACTATACGACGCGCGGCTAAAACGAGTGCGGTACGTATAGGTATACGTATACGTATGTATGCGCTCGTGTGTAAAGCGGCGACTGTTCGCTTGAAACAATCTAAAAAAGTCATCGAATTACATGTGCTGTTGTTAAAAAAATGTTTACCGTCTACGCGTAGATTTTTCCGCGGCAAAGTGTCCGCGAAACGCGCATTTTCAATAGTGCACTCGACACGGTTACTTAACTGTGTTCTACGGGCGTGTATATTTCGATCCGCCCGAGGCGGGCTCGACGTCATGCTAAAAATAATGTAACGAAATCACGAGACGAAATTGTTAAAAAATAATACGCGGCGATAAAAATATTACGTCGAGACGCGTCGCGCGGTGTTCGTCGCGCGAAGTACGAGGAAAATCCGTATCGCTCGCACGTCGCAGGACTTATAAGGACTGCCGCGAGGATTGTCGACGGCGGCGACGCGACAACCGTAGTATATTTTATGTTATCGTAATTTACGGCGGCACACATTCCCGCGCGTTTCCGGGACGGCGGCGGCGCACAATGTATACTCGGAACCGCCGCCGCAGACAGACGTAATTGCCGGTCCCGGGGGCAAGTATTACTGTGTCTTCTAGACGCGCGAAACAATTAGTCGGCGAGGGGAAGGGAGGCAAAAGAAAAAAAAAATCGCGTCTTCTTCTTCTTCTGAAACCGACGACGAACGGTGGACCGTTTTTAGACGTTGAACTCCTGGCCCGATTCGATTCGAACGAGCGCCGCGCGATATCGTATTATTATTATTATACTATTCGTCGTCGCGACTTACGCGATCGTTCTCGTTTGAACCGTTCCGTCTTCGCGTCCCGACGTACAACATAATATGCCGTACACGCGTATACGGACGGGGACCGCGTATTTCGTTTCCTTTGCGCGTTTCCCGCACGATTTTTTTTGCCCAGCACGTACACACGCCGCCGCTTGTTTGTTAAATATATAACGTGTAGTACCGTTAGCCGGAGTTGTTAGAGAGGACGGGCCTCTTTCGACGACGACCGCGGCAATCGGTGTCACCCGCGTGTGATGTGTTTAATTCGCCGACTCGCGACCATCTTATAATAATATATAAGATGATGGAGAACCACGGCGGTTTACAATAACGTCTTGTACGTAACAATGCCGCGGCGTGACCGCACGAGTACAGTTGGTCGTATACGACAGCGGTTAGGATATTATATACATATATATATATAATTTTAAGCGCGGTCGGTTTTGACGAGACGCGCGTACAAGTCTATCGAACAGTTAAAACGGTAATGCGGGGAACGGCACACGATTATCCGAAAAGGTTCTCGCGGTATCGTAACCGACCGGTGCGCGAGCGTAATAACGACGAAGCGCGGCGGCGCGACACAGAACCCGGATTCATAAACCGTGTACATCTTGTACGTAGATAAAATAGATATATATATTATATATTTATAAAGACAGAAATCTGGTCGGACCACGTGGAAAAAACGTTCCCATTACTGCGGCGAATAATGCGCGATCGAAAACTATTTCAATGCCGAGAAAAAAGAAAACAAG
Source organism: Drepanosiphum platanoidis (assembly GCA_948098885.1). NCBI lineage: Eukaryota > Metazoa > Arthropoda > Insecta > Hemiptera > Aphididae > Drepanosiphum > Drepanosiphum platanoidis. The sequence continues at coordinate 18,163,070 of OX402531.1, forward strand.
TGCTCACGACGTCGTTAAGAAAAACCTTATTACAATTTAAACGCGGCCTTGGCTGCGTGATCCATTAACCGTATAAATTAATTTATTAGAAGTCGGCGTTATTGTGTTGGCCGAGGGTTTTGACGATGTCGCGCGCTCGCTCGCCAGGAGGAGTTTATACCATGTTCTCGGTATCGAATCGTTAAAGAATAGAGAGCATTTTACGACCTAACCGATTTTATTACAATTAAGGAAGTACTTAAATTATTTTTTTGTACGTTTGATTCGAAACTACGTGGAAACGCGAATACGTTCTTTTATAATATAATCCACAATATGCATAGAACGTTCGACTGCTGTCTGATTAATTTATTTTCGCGAATGTGCCCGTCGTGTGTAGTTATTGTTATTTTCTTTTTATAACGTCGTCGTATTCCTGCTGCTATTTCCCTGCAACGCACGCGCGTCTAATTCGCCGTCGGTTTTTAATATTCAACGTATATTCGAGATACGCTTCGCATTATCGCGACGACGCTGGTAAACATGTCGTAAAACTAAATCGAACTGACCTATAAACAACACGGTTTGTACATATATAGTTTGTTCTTTTTTTCTTCTTCCGAATAAACGCGCCCGTGTACTTTTATCAAAAAAGCTGGTCTCAAAAGTACCGTCCCGAGAATTTAGATACTCCCGAAAGATTTCGAATCTATGCAAAAGTATAATGTTTCAACCAAAAGTTTCGAAAAGCTAAAATATGTTACGATTTTCCAATCGTAACACACACACATCGAAATATTAACGTCGTTGACTCGCGCGTAAAAATAAAATTTTCCTATTCATATTAAAACATAATATCTAGATAATAATAATATTAAGATCGTATCGTTTTCACGAAAATCGCGTTTCGCATTTTATGAATTAAAAAAAAAATAAAGAATTAAAAAATCCCAAATCCATTAGTTGCTGTATACAATATTGTTTGAACACAAACAGGCAGCACGCGAGTCTACGTTTAAACAATCTGTCGCCGGTCAACTGCGGCAGTTCATCGTGTTATTTTTTAAAACGCAGTAAACGATGAGAAAAAAAAACAAATTCCGATTCCAAAACCGGTATTTTCAGAATAGATAAAAAAAAAACACTGTCCGTTTTACCGTTTACGTTACGGGTGACGATGGGTGAAATGGAGTGAAACACAATTTGATAATTGGGTCGGGGGCATGTGCGAGATGCGTTGGCTTTTTAGTTTTAAGGCCGCCGCGGCGAAAGGGTACGAGTAGACGGCGCGGAAAGCATTTCGACATTACACCGTCGTCGTCGTTAACCGAGACATTGAGCGCAAATACGTAAATACGTTTTAATTACGAACCGACCGACGACGTTACGTAAAATAAAAATGCGCGTCGCACACACTGCTGCAACGGCGGAGATATCTGCAGACACATCATGATATTATATTATTACGGCCGAGTGCGGCAATTGCATAATCTTTATTCTCGATCGATTTGGGAAGCGAATTGCGGAAGTTTCGTGCGTAAACATGATGCAATTATACGGACTTTGTGTCCCGCAGCTGCGGAAAAACGGTAGATAAAAATCCACGTCGTCGGTAATCGCCGCGTGTTATGTACCGATTAACAAAACATTATAATTTTTCATATTTGTCAACAGCGGCAACGCCTATCGTATTATATTGAATTGCGTCCGTATAGAGACCGGAATTTTATGTGTTCGCCCCGCCGCGCCGCCGTGGTCTCGTCGAGATTATGCAGCTTTAATTGGGCAAGCTTCCTTGGTTGGTCGTTCGACAAAATGGTACCCATACGACACCGTTTTTATTCGTCTAAACGCATATCTTTTGGAGATTAAAATATATAATTATACGCGTTCGAGCGCAATACGACGACGGCGGCGTAATAATATCTTCACATTCGAACGGATGTATTTTTTGTCACTCGTCGAAATTAAAATTATTATCGATGATACACGAAAAAGAGCACAAGAAATACCGCTCCAATTAAAATTAAAATAATATCGAATAAAACTAAAGAGAGTTTACTCGAACGAAATAGTTCGTCGTGTACTGAAAGATTTCTATATTATTATACTTGCACTGCATTGTTAGGTCGTTTACAAAATATTTCATTATACGTGTGATAGTTTCGGGCTGCACCACCAGTTGGGTCGGGTACGAATTCTCGGACTGTCTGGAATAATATATGTGTTCTTTTAGACGATATTTCAGGTAGAAAAAAGGGTACTCTTTTTGGTCCGTGTCGTTTGGTAAGGTAGACGTGTCGGGTAGAGGGCACAACTATTATTATTATTATTATTATTCTATTGGTCGTTAAGTGGTTTGCACACCCGCAAACACGTTACGTCGACAGACGCGGACAGACCTGAAAAGTATTTCTTGTTACGTCTTCCACATCGATAAACACCGCACCATAGTATCCCGGTAAAATTAACCGAAGGTAGTGATCGTCATAACGTGTTACATTGAATTCGGGAGTGTTCTCGGTGGACTACTACGTCTCGAAACGCTGATTTTATTGCTTACAAAGTTACGAATAGATCGTTGTAATATTAATTTTTTTGAATATAAAATTCGGTTCCATTTGCGGGTGTATTACAATGTGCGTCGTCGGTTATTATTTCTCTCTCGTTCTCTTGTGCGAATCGATCGTCGATGTTTCTACGTAGCGCAAAGCGCAAATTATATATGCGTATACATGAGATACAAAAACCGAGAGAACAATGTCGACGGCAGTTTCCGGGGAGCGACGGAAGCGCGTTGCGGTGCAAATCGCACGTTTCGATAAATCGCATTTATACATCGAAACGCGTATACCCTCGGAATCAGCGCGTGAATATCGTCCGTACGCGACGCCCGAAGCCATGCGATTTACGTGCGTGTGTACGAGAAGGGGGGAGGGGTATCGTATTTATTTCCCTTTCGAGTGAAATCTGTCGCGCTGATTATACTACTAAGACGCGGTGTTCTTCCGAGTTCTGTCTACAGCTGTATAGTAATCATACATCGCAGTCACACCAGGCACAATATTATTTTTTAGCGAAACGAACGAATTGAACACTATACTGCTTCGATATTTCACAACTCTCGTCCGGCGCTCGCGCGCAGTCAATTCATAATAAACGAACGAAAATCGTATTTATTCGTACGAGATAGGCTGCGGTCGTCGTCGTCGGGTGAAATCGCAATGTTCGATATCATAACAATTATACTTTGGTCGGTGAATCGAAGGAGAAAGAAACCAAAACGATTTCGATCGTTTGAGCGTGTGCTCGGCGTGGACGTTTATTTTTTCCCCGAGTTTTTCGCGCGCGCGCAAGTGCGATTACTATTATATTATCGTATCGTCGCATACAATATTGTAACCGAAAAAAATTCACACATACGAATTTCAAATCGCAACATATAATGATAATAATTATTATTACATCGTTGTGTCGGTCTCGTGTAAAGTACATAATATTAAAAACATTACGGTTATGTATTTATGGTTTATGATTTCTCGTACGTAATACACAAACGTTGTGTTTTATATAGACGAGGAGACGTTGGAAATCGAATAAATCAAATACAAAACTGAATTCATTAAAAGTATTACCTTCGTTTTCTAATTACGTTTGCCGATCACTTTCAGACTGCATTACCGTTACCGGTCACGTTCGCGGTGCCACTGCAGCAGAGTAAACCAACCCCGAGAACGCGTTACGGTTACATTAAAAAAAATAAACTAAATACCATAATGTCGATCAAGTACCGAGTCGAATAACGACCTACGGACGACCCCGAGTGACGGCGACGAGCGAAAAAAAATAACCGCCGAGACGCGGCGATTGCGAAACGCTCGCGTCGATATTAGATTATACGGCGCGATTCGTGCACTTGCGATTTTCATTAGGTCGACTTTTCTTTTACACTATACTCGCAATATTCGCATATCGAAATAATAATAATATATTAAGGTCACTGCTGATGATGACCAAGTAACTGGCAAACTAGTTTCACATCAGATTGGAAACGCCTAGAAACTCATCGCCAACAATATATATATATACATTTATATAGACCTTCGGCGCGTAATGCACAAATTAGACCTATCGAATTAGGTCGGTAGGACAATATTCAATAGACTTCGCGCCGAATATTGCATTTATTTGCATTGCGCCAGTGAAGATACACCAGTGACAAACAGCGGCAGCGCTATATAGAAGTGACAAATTGCTTTCTAATTTTGCTCAATCGCGATGTATTTATTTTTTTATTTTTTTTATCGCTTCTCGCGTGCCGCGAACGCGTCGTGTGTACGTGTGTGTTCATATTTTTAGCGTTTTTAGCGTCTGCCAACGCGTTATACAACATATTATTCCGCTGTAGACGTTTACGCGACGCGCGTATTCAATCGGTACAAAATAGAATATAATAATAACAATAATAATAATAATTTCACCCGTACGCCAATTAACAAACATTCTGTGCGGATTGTGTATAGTGAATGCGACGAAAACCACGTGCGAGTAGAGCAAAAAATCACGAAAATTCGGCCGCAGTTTATATTGCTGTTGATTTTTTTTTTCACAGTTACGTAACTTTGAAGCGAAACGAAATGCGCGCGCACATATAGACACTCTACATTTTAATAATAATAATAATAATAATAATAGAACCGATTAGCGCATAATTATAATATTACGTGTCCGCTTGTTATAAATTATAATATGATTATCATCTCGGTACCTATACTCATCTACAAACCACGGATCGTAATCGTTTAAACGACCAAAACGCGCTTAATCGGTAACAATACAATAATAATATTATTATGTACGGTTAATTCCAACACCGTGTCTAGATTGACCTGAAAACGCGTTTTGCTTTCTCGGCTTCCAGTTATTGTAAATTACGCTTTTTCGAAATTAAAAAATTATATTTTTATCGATTTTGTTTTTTTTCCCCCCTGTGTGATAATCGGCATGATATAAATCAGATCAACGGGTCACCGAATCGAAATAAAAAAAAAAACAACGCGCGATCAAAATCGCCGGCCACTTTAACGTATTAGTACCTACATAATATAGTATTTATACAGATACACTTGAATTCAGATTAATAGATTTCAACTCGGTCGTATACGCGCACGTTAGTGCCATACATCTAAAGTAGAAATGCGCTGTAAATAATAACAACGATGTCCAATCATGTTTTTTTTCCAATCATTATTACTTATCAAAAATATTGTACCTACATTTCCCATACTCGCGACCGTCCAGTCATTCCACCCGAATTTTATGATTAATCTTGCAATGAAGAAAAAAACTTTGCTTAAACCACAACTCGTTAAAAATATTAACGCTTTTTCAAACGTCTGACCAAATGCTGCAATTTAAACCACGTTGCTTTAACAAAAGTCCAGATTGATCGTATAAAATTTATTCTCCGCAACGTTTTCTCTCACTACTCTCGCTAATTTCTGCAGACTAATTGTACTAATTTATACTTATCGAAAAGAATGATCTAGAAAAAAAAATTACTATTCATTATTATTTCTTAACTAATGTTAAGCAGAAGTGTCGTTTATTTGTTTTCGTCATTCGCCGCACAGCGAACGTTATGTTTACTCTATCCCAATTATTCCAATGCAATATGTTTCGATGTGCGCTTTTAAATACCTAAACTTAAAAAGTAGTTTTTCTATTTACTTGGACCGGTTAAAACAAGAATAATAACTATCGATATCAGTTTATCGTTAATGGCTTACACTTATTGGTAATTAATTTGATTATTATCCAAGACTTGCGAAACGCATATTGTATACTGTGTCCAAACATATTCGAACAAAAATGGGTTCTTTGTTCCAAGTAATCTTATATAAAAATCATCATTTTTTTTTTATTCATGAATATTAGACTAGCGTATCATATTGTTGTTATAATATTTATTTATGAGTTACTCAGATAGTAAAATATTTAAATATAATACTTGATAATTTTCGATAAAAAAAAAAAAAAAACAACGAAATGTATTTATGATGTAATAGCTAAGGCATAACGTTAATAGTTATGATGAAACGCCAGAGACATATCAGATTAACGAAGAAAAAAAAATTAATAAAACCAACTTCTTAAGAATAATTTAATATTGATTTTAGTAGGCACTAAAGTGAAAAGCAGGACGCATAAACAAGAAATCGGTAAATATATGTAACAATAATAAACAGAACGTATACTGTGTTTAAATTTAGAAATTACAATTGCAAAACAATGAAAAATCATTGGTTTATTAAATTTCAATGACAATAAGCATTATTTTCATCACACAACTCACAGCACTCTCGTTATTCAAACATCATTGTATATTTATGTGAAAAGAAAAAATAATAAATAGTCTGACTCATAAAAGTATATTATCCTGTATAGTACTCCGAACATACTCAATATTATACACCATGCACACTACAACACACAAAGCCAAACGATTCGCTTTTAACTGTTCAAAACATATATCTTTAAACACCTCGGGCGATCTTGTAGGATAAGAAAGAAAACAATTTAGCAGAAAATTGTTCTCTCTTACCACAACGAACAACAAAGAATTTAACGCTGCGTCAAACTAAATGTATAATATTGTGCAGCATTGGTCGGACTTCAATGGTAATATTATACACCAAGTAAGTGTTATACGGCATGTTTCAGGTATGAGTGAAAAATAATCAGTTGCATCTTATCGCTCATGAAATTCAAGTATATTAACACGACCGCGTTTAATCGTAATTAATTTCTAAAATATGTCGTTTCATTGACCATTTAATAATATTATAGTTGGTAATTATTATTTCTGTTTTATTTTTCTAATAAGTAATTAATGCATAGGACGTGTCTGTCTGAAAATATAACCTAACCTTTGAAGTTAACCACTTAGCGAAGGTGGTTGAAACTACCACCGTTTTTTCATACGTTTAAAAACAATACTATAATTACTATACCATAATATAATATATAATCGAAAGAAAACCTACCTTATTACTTCCCGGACACCAGGTCTGAAATTGATTTTTGTAAGCACGATCCGTTTTCTTTTCTTCTCAAGTTCACAACTTGCCGTCACCTAAAATCACAAAATCGTTTTACCAAAAACATAATAGGCATTCAATTTTATTTATCAAATTACAGTGACGTTTTTGGAATAAAAGAGTGGGGTGAAAAGGGCATTCGTTTATCGATTCAGTGCATAGACAATAGCTATGGCATACCCGAACAAACATATATTACATTTAGACCACATACGAGTATTATATACCTACCGTTTCCCAATTACAAAATTACACCTGACTAAAAATAGTATTATTATTTTGTGGAATAATAATACTTTGTTACGTCCTTTGTTGGACGTTTCTCCCTCCCCCGCCCCCGTTTTCAGTAGCCGGATTAGAAGTGTTCGCTAAAAAAAAAACCTTATTGCTCATCAAAGTCGACGAGAGCGACGACGGTCGCATGCGGAGACCGAAAACCCAACGCGAACTAAAATCACCATTGTGTGTGGGTGTGCGCGCGCGCCAGTGTACAGCCGATACACTGTGCATAATGATATTAGACGTGTGCGGTATGTCTGTGGGTACAGTAGACTTTCTCCGTCCATTGTTCGGATGTGCGTCTCGCGACAGCCACGATGGTCGGGCGAGCGACGTTTTTGACGAAAAACTCGCGCGTCTTTATTATTTTTATTATTATTATCGTTGTATAGTCGTCGTTGTGTAGTATTATATAGTAGGTATATGGGTATATCTATATAGTAGTCGTTCCAGCGCGACGACCGCCGCCGACGAAATAAATTGACCGCGACGCGGCACTGGGTCAATGACAGTACTTTACACGCGATGATATCGCCCACAAATGTATACGAAACTTTTACCTCTGGTCGGGGACGAGCGCGCGGGCCCACGGGATGGTCGTTAAAACGAGTCGTCTCCCCGTCGTCGTGCGAAATCGTAATTATCATGTATTATTATTCACCCGAGCCGGTCCCGTTCGTTGGCGCGCGGCGTTAAAGAGGAGAAAAAATCTGGAATTTTCGTTTTACTTTGAAACCGCTTGCACAAAGAGGATTTCGCGACAAAACCAATGAAACGGATAAAACTACTGGCCGAGGCGACAAAGCGAACAATCGCGGAGGAATAATATTATCCACGAAACGCTCGTCGTGTCCGACCGCTTTCGGAATACGAACGCGAAACGAAACGCGCGCATCACGCGAGTTCGGATAAAACGAGAAAATCGTGTATTCACACGCGGCCGGCCGGTATGAGGTACACGCGCCGGTTTGTAATAATAATAATATCACGATACACAAACTGTAATTGGTCTTTTTTTCTTCGAGTTTTTTTTTTTTTTTTTGTCTCTCAGACATTGAGTTTCGTCATACGTTTAACCCGATTATATACGAGTGTCTACCGTCGCAACGCCGCGCGATGCCTTCGTTCTCGCTTTTCTTCGGGCACACGGTGTGCCTTGAAACGAAATAAACGAAAAATAATCTTTTCGATAAACTGCGCAGAACGGCGACGACGCGGACCGGTTACAAAACCGTGTGATACCTCGCGACACGAGCCGAAACGAGTGAAACGCGCGAACCATATACGTCGCCCGCGTCGTCGTCGTACACGCAGCGCGGAATATTATGTCGACGAATCTCGACGACGACGACGGGTCGTCGTCATGGTGACAACGACGATAATGCAACGTGATTCGGAAACGAGATCAAAAAAGTCAGCAGCGCGGTAGAAAAATTAGAAAATGAAACAATTTTTTTTTTTTTTCTTCGTCACTCCGCCGATCGGCCGCAGTGAATTGAGATCGATTTCTTTTCGAGCGTCGAAATAACAATAATATTATATACGTATCAGAAAAATACGCGCGAATATATTCTTTCGTTCTACTAAACGCAGAGTTGTGCGCGCGGCTTCTGGTTTTTGTGACGTCATCTGCTGCGCGGCGACTAATTATTAAACGCGACCGTCCCGACGACGCGCGACGTAGAATATTCACAATGTTCAAATAAATACACATTTATTTTGACCACGAGACATTATTTTAACTGTATTATTCTACCACCTCTAGACATTTCGTAAACGAGTTTTGTTCGCGATGTAAGACACAGAGCGAAGAAGATGTGTAAATGGCACACACAATATAATTATTTCGAAAACTCTCATTGAACTGGTAATCCTATCTCTCGATTTGGTCTGATAACGTACGTTCAGATATACAACGTTTTATCAGATGCGCGACGCCGCCGCCGACGATTACAATTAATTTTATAGTTATACAAATTGAGAAAGATCGATGTGTTGTTCACCAGTTTGTGCTACATGTTAGACGCTCGTATAAAGTGTGTTAGAAGCTAAAGGTAACACGAAATATTTTGAACGCGAGACCTTGGAATTTGATCCAGGTTTTTTACCGCACTAATTATTGTACATTGTTTTGAAAATTTTGAAATTTAAACGATTTTTCCGCGCATATGCAGCAGAACGTTTTTTTTTTAATATCAACCCTTTATTGTGTAGGAATCTGAATTTTTTTCAATTATTAACTTAAAAAGATATTATTCCATCTTAAAAATTAACTGATTCAAGGCGAGTTAAAAGTCTCGATTAATGCGATTCGTATATTATCTATTAAATGTTCAACAATTACCTATGATTTTACAAATCTTCGTGTAATCTTGTGTGATTTTTCTAAACACATAGGATGATGTTTTGTCGTGAGTACAGCAAGAAACGCGATAAATACTGATTGCATTAATCGAAACTTTTAACTCGTTCTCAATATCTCAATCAATCAATTGACAATTTTTAAGCCAAAAAAAACTTTAAAAAAAAAAACTAATACAGATTTAAACTCAAAAAGAAGGGTCTCTATTATTTTAAAAACCTGTTTTACAGCGCATGTATGGAAAAAAGTTGTCAACATTTTGAATTTTTCAAAAAAATGTGTAATAATATGTATTTTATGCAGTTAAAAAACTACATGGTTAACAAATCAATAAATAAAAGAAGTACCTACACATTTTTCGTGTCAGTATAATACGGCCGGTATTTTAATATGCACATAAAATAATGATGAAAAATGTATGCCATCCTATAGGAAACATTAAAACTTAAAATATTGCAGTTTGCAATACTAGATATAATAATTGTACCTACATAAAATATAACGGAATCGTAATAATTTTATTGAAGATTGTGATACTGAATATTTTTTTAACGGCCTTAACATAAATCATCAGGCGAGACGTACGTACCTTCATTAAATTAGATTATATTTAGATACTAAAAAATTAACTGGTTTTTTATACTTTACTGTATACAAATTATACACTACACGCATACTCTGCGAATTACGGGAATGTATTATAAATGTCTTTTAAAAATACGATTTTCTAAGAAGTTTATAAGACAAAGTAAATAATAAAATCGCAAAACAAAACGAAAAAGTACGAAAATGGCACAACATTATAATACGAGTATTGTTTCCCATAGTTTGCGTTAAATTTCAGAAAGTAATACCTAATTACACGGCTTGAAATTCAAACGGATTATTCAAATCGACGTGCATCAACTTTCGAAAAGTGTCCGTCGTTTTCGTTGCCTTCGAGTGTGTAACGTGCGCGAACGGAACATTTACACTCGATAAACCGTCTTGTCCTCGTAATACAATGTAAACACCGATTCCGCTATAACATACATATATATATATATATATATATATGCTGTGTTCTATGGATTCCATTACTGCACACCGTTCGGAATAATATGTTTCGCGCGAGACATGCTGTGTACGATCTGCGTTCAGGCTCCTTTTTCGTATAAACGAGTCGAGTGTGTTAATGTAACACACTCGACTAGTTTATACGAAAAAGAATCCTGGACGGCGCGGCAGCGCAACGCTTATAACCTAACGTAACTGTGACATCACCATTTTCTAGCCCACCTTCATCATAATATTTATTATACATTAAAGTGGTACAAACATAGGTAGAATATATATATATATAATACAAGATCAGTGTTAAATTATTATGGTCTAGGCGTACCGTTAACACGCCTGATCACATACACTTACAGCGGTAACCTGTTCTCGTTTTAGAAGAAAAAAATCCGAAATTAGTGTTTAAAAATGCATTTTGTCGAATTATGAATGCTAAAATATTCTCGATCCTATCTCCGTTAGTTAAATCAACGGTACCGTAAACGCGTGTTACGATATAGAGTTTTTAATAGACTTGCGTATACCCTACAAAGATATCCTCGGTACGAGCCGATTATATCATATCAACTATTGATGTTGACGCATGATTTACACCTATGCTGCGTCCGAAATATTTTCTATAGGCCCTAGGCCCTGATATAATTATGTCAGAGTATAATCGTTGTAGACGACTAAGAAAATAAGAATAATCCTGACCGACTTCAAATCGCGCAGACAAAATTTAATAATTACAGAATTACAAATAATTGTATCTATTAATGTGTACTTAAAAGTATTGTAAATGTGAGTATTTCTCATGGTTGAAGCAAAATGGAATTTAAAATAAACGTAATAGAAGGTTGGCAATAAAAAAAACCGTCGGGCCTATCATAAAAAAAAAAAAAAACAAAATTGGACCAGTTATTTCGGTAATTATTATTGTCCGCGGCGGCGTATACGTCTATAATTACAAATGTAAATACGATATTCTTCTCGATCTTTGAAGAAATCCGAATAAAACCTACCTCGGATCGACTACTCACTATATCATCACTGTATAGTTTACCGTGTGTTTATATTTCACAACAAGACAAGAGTATATAATATTATTAATACATAGCATTAATAATCATTAGCTAATAGTTTTGTAAACGCAGTGCGGCAACTGGACAAATCGAAAAATTTACACAACCCGCGGGATCGCGTTACCCAATAAATTACATATTTTTGTACAACTCTGTACTGGGTGGGGGAAAAATTAAATAAAAATAAAAAATCTAAACCGCATAGTGTCGTCTTTTTTGTTGTCGTCTGATCGCTAATCCAATCAGATCACCTAACATAATCGGTTAATGAAAGCCTGCACACATTTATTTGTTTTCCTTAAAATTCTTATAAAAACATAATATAATCGTTCACGAATCGTAAATTTATATACATATACATTAAACGTTTTATTCTTAAATAACCATCGTTATCATAATAATAATACTATAGTATCTATAATTTCAGAAATATATTACATACTAGGTATGTTATAGTTATCATTTTTACCTATAATTTTCATAACTAATATTTTTCGTGGCCAAACTTATTCAAATAAGTCTATAATCAATAATAACGCGCAGTAGTTCACTTGCCCGGGGAGCCGTATACTCTCGCGCCCGTCCTGTAATTATGATGAACCGGCCGAACGGTTCGTTTTCCTTTCGGACGATCCGTTCACAGAAATCGCCCGAGACAGTAAAGTGAATCGTTTTTCGCGATCCGAGATCATCTCGCTCGCGGTGGACACGCCGCAGACGTTTCATCGCGCGCGAAAAGCGAAGTTTGCAGTGCGACTAGGACGTTTCCGCTCTTGGTTGAGCTGCAAAGTTTTTGGTGACCTAAAAAACGCGATTCAAATTATCGCATTCACACGCGCGGCGCCGTTGGAAGTCCGGCGGATATTTCATCGACCGTAAAAACATCCCGACCGAGACATTATTACATTTTGGGGAGGGGGATTTGAATGGAGGTGTGTTGGGCCATTAGCAGCAGCCGACGACGACGTCGCTACAGCGGCTGTTCGCGGGTGACCGACGGGTCACTCGTAGTTCTACCCGATGGAGAGTTCGCCGGCGCACGACGACGGTCGGGTTTTCACGCGCACGCACGTAACCGTCATAATGATTATAATATTAAACCGTCCGATAAAATAACGCGCACGCACATTGTTATTATTATTGTCGTTAACGCGCGAATGAGTTTTACTGACCTTCCGTTTTCTATTTTATTATTTATTTATTTATTTTTTTTTGTTTACAGTAAACGGACAGGTCAAGAGCGCGGGCACGAAATGGGCGAACGCCGAACTGGAAGCGGCCGACGAACTGTCCGACCTAAAGATCTACAAATCCGTTGTGCAGTCAATGGAAGAATGGAAACAACAGAAGAGTTCGTCGAAAAGGTGCGAAAACACGTACGGTGCACGCGACGCCGTCCGCCGGCGGACGGCGCCGCTGAAACTCGGTCAAAAACACTTAGCCGATTTTTTGAATTCGAGAAAGTAACATAATATTATAAATATACGGATGAGAGAATCATACGAAAGCGATGCCGTCCTGGTAGTACGTACTAATACAATATATTATATACACTCGCGATAAAACGGATATTATGACGGCCACCGTGTAACGGTCGTGTTTCAATTGATTTCGAACAGGAGAAAAAACATTTTTTTAATTAAATACGACAGCACACATGTTATGAATATAAACCGTGAAATATGATAATGACTCGGCGCATCCTAACTGTAAATTGTTTTATTTATAAGACGCGTTATCTGAATAGTGTTTGTTTGAACGTTTGCAATAATTATGTGTGTACAGAATTATATTTTACGCATACGATTTTACGAAATCGGTTTACAAAATATTACTATGTCGTCACACATATCGTAAATAACTCTTCACAGTATGTTTCGAACAATTAATCGTTTATGGTAATAGTTTTAAAAAAATCATACGTCCATACGGTCCTTAATGCTTACTTTGAAAACCTAGCCTACACACCAAATGAAAAAAGAATCACATGTTACCAAATTGTTAACAAACTTATTCTACTCTAATTTTTAATCTAAGTGTTAGTTTTATATCATTGGTTTTATTAGTCCTAATCCTAGTACTCTTATATTATTGTTATTGTTTCAATCGTTATAATTTGTGCCCGGGGCCATATGCTAATAATAATGCTTACTGATCGAATATGAAAATTATCATTGTTTTTAAATTTTGTTTTCCATTTCGCATAAAAGCAATAATACTATAGTATTAACAACAAATTAATGCTGTAATTAGTTACAATTGGAGTTTTGAAATCGATAATTAATAATTTAATTACCTAACACGTGATTCTATGCGAAAATCTTAAAATTATATAATACAATTGTAACTATATAAGACATGCTGTTGTTATAACGGTCATAATAGCATAGATTAGTAGTGTCTACGAATAAGTTCCTACGAATATCAATAAAATATTGCAATTCGAAAACAATAAGTCAACACGCAGACAATTAATAAGATGATAGACCGCATCTGGCAAACTATTTTCGAACCTTTTCGCAACGGGAATTCACAATTGGTAAATGTTTCTCGTCCGCTGTACCCGGGTGTAGGTAAAAATATAGTTTAGAAATGCTTGCCACACTCGGGTACGCGTCGATTCGAACACAACGCATCTGATTTTCCTCTATAGTCTGACATTTGAAATATTCATGCGAAGACACGAGACATGATTTAGTATTTACTCGGGATCTGACCGGACGGGAATGCGCTCCGGGGCTTTAATAAATATCACACGTAGGTACCAGTTGTTGTGACACGAAGGCAGAATCGTCGTACGCGAACGCTAACGTTAACTACCTCCGTTGCTCCACGCACAATCAATAATATTAACACTCTGTGTGATTACCGCCGAGAGAAATGGCACAATATGAGACGTCGTCGCGGGAAAAAAAACCGACGCGTTTGGTATTTCAAAGCCCAACGTAACGACGACGGGTAGTTCTATTACTAAAATTACACTTTAGCCGCCACACGCGGTGTATAGCTGTTGCGCGAACATTATATCACATTGTACGTGGATTTATCGAGGGAGTAAAATAAAAAACCTACCCCAAGGCACGCATCGGTTTTTTTTTGAAACTTGACGCCAAAAATCCCTTATATAAAAGCCTAAAAATCGAAAATATACGAAAACCCGAATTCACAGGGGTCGATTACAATAGTTCAGGTGGTGGTAGTCCCAAAATCACGAAGAAGACCGCCATTAGACGCGAATTATAACGGTATGCCAATCGTAAACAGGTTAGGTCAGGTTGGCTTGAACGCTGCTAACAATATAATTAACATCCGTTTGATTGGATTGAATTTCGGAGCTTGGTCCGCCAATTAACAAAATAAAAATAAGTAGGTAGGTATACTCTCGGCGTGTTCATAGTCTGAGATCTTAAACTCATACGTGAGAAAGACATTTTCGAACGGAAAGCGTTTTGTAAAAATTAATGTATTATTTAAGTTGATGTTTTACTAAATAAAAAAAAAACCGAAAATCTAAATCATACAAAAATGTCAACAAATACTATATAAATATGAAAACGTGGAGACAAAACACTGAATTTACCGCTGAACGTGCTTGGAAATACCAAAAAATGCAGAATAACAATTATCTAATTAGAACCTATAGTCGATTAAATGGCAAATTTCACTGGCATTATACTTTTTATTTGAATAATAATATCCAACTTCCGCGTTCCGAAATCACACGACACTAATTAACGATAGTTTTATACTTTTTATTCGAAAATTCTTACTACATTATACTTGTACTGATCAAGTGCCGAAAAATACGTTATGTCATATAACATTTGGTTTGGTAATGAAAAACATTGAGATTGTGTGATGATGCAGCAATGAATTTTAACCTTCACATAATCGCTAGAGAAAGTGATGCAGAGATTTGAATCTAAACTGACCAATCATTCGTGAAAAAAAAACTAGACTAATCAAATTATTTTAAATTGTTACCATCGAGTGACTTTCATAAATTCAAGTTACATTACAAATTATGACTGCACATGCACTTGTAAATACAAGATTTATATGTTGTATTTGCATGAAGTTAAAAAAAATGAACGTTTTTCATTAATGAACTCACATAAACATCGTGTGACTTTCTATGTGCTTTTTTTTTTAATGCATAGTTTAATATTCTAATCGGTATGAAATCAACAATATTTTAAACATAATTTTTTCTACACAGATGTTTCATACGACTTTATCATTTGTATACTTTACAAATAAAAGGTTTTTTTAACATGCCGAATTTCAAAACATTAAACGATCGATACTAATAGAAAAAAAAACAGACATTTTCCAAATTTAAACCACATTCACAACAAATTTTCAAAATCAACATGCATTTGTTTCATGTAACCGAACTCTGGTGTGTAAAAGTTTAACTACCACAAACTACTACTAGCTTCTCGTACCATATTATATAGTTTTTAGCGTATTAAACTCTATACATACTACACGTAAACATAAAATGTGTATTGGGAACATAATATTGAGTATCATTAGTCACGTTTAAATAAACAGGGTTCGCTTGTATCCAAGGTCAATGATCAAATAATTATACATTGTAATTTAAATTCAAAGTCGAAAATACGTCCGTATATATTATACACGCGTGTACCGCCACACTATTTAGTACGAAAATTTAGTAATGTGAAGACACTTGTTTATATCGACGAGCATTAATAATATTTATGTAATAGTTATGTTAATTTGTATATATTTTCGTTTTAACAGACAAAAAAGAGCAGAAACGAATGCTTGCTATCCGGAAGTAGGCTGTTTCGACACTACCGGCCCTTACGGTTACATCGGAATGGTACCGAACACTCCGGACGAGGTAAACGCCGTCTCGATTCGGGACAAGGCAGTTTTTTTTACACATATACGCGTGGCAATATCATCAACAACGCGAGCATTTTTCCAGGTAAACACGAGGTTTTTGCTGTACAGCTCGCGGAGGAGCCGACGGGACACGCCGCTGCTGGATGTAGCGTTTAAAAACATGACGTCCATCTGGCACTGGGCCGGCAAAGCTTTCAACGTGTCCGCGCCCACCAAAGTCATAGTTCACGGGTTCGGTAGCTCTTGTTCCAACGTATGGGTGTACGAAATGAGATCCGCACTAATGGACGTGGTGAGCATGCGCGAATAATCAATAATACAGTTTACAATATTTGACATTTCATTAGAAATACGACAGTTAATAAGACGAAACCTCACTTAACGAACAACACCTCTGAATAACGACCATTCCTCGATATTTCAAGTCCCAGTCGAGTCTCGTTCGACGAGATTCTCTAAAATATTATCGAATATAATATTCATATGATTTTCTCGGAAAAATTTTCTTCAAACGCCCGGAAAACTAGCTCTATCGACGATCGATACGAGTCCGAACTAGTACGGCACCGACCGATCGAACACAACTACTGACCGACGAGGTTCCGGAAAAACAATTCACTCGTCGACACGTATTACTAATGTAGGTACTCGTTAATCGTTTTTCGATTAGCTATTTAAAACGGACGACGAGAGTCGTCAAATCGATGTCGCGCAGTGCCTACGCAGTCCATTCGGTACCGTCGCGAATGCATTTATTGTACTCGGCTCGGAGAGAATTTCAACGGCGCACAGCTGTTTTCTAATGCGGTGGGTAAAGGCGGCAGTGCACTGATTTACCGTGTTTCGGTACGGTTTCGTTTCGAGAAATTTATATCTATTGCGATATGTCGACACACATTAGACGGGTGTATCTATCTGCAGTGAACGTGTGTAAACGACTCGGTATATTAAGATAATAATAATATTTACGGCGCGTGATGGTCTACGAAGGACGTGTGTCTCAGCGTGACAACCCGCCGCTGATTCGAATGTGTGTATTATATGTGTGTATGTGTGTACAAATGTATACGAATATTATGGATATCGTATTATTGTATTCTGTGTTGTATAGTGCGGACATAATACACCGCGAAACTTATATCGTTATTACTTTCACACCGTGTTCTCGGACAGTCGTAAACAATTTTTAATTAGATTTGGAACCTCGGGTGGGTAAAGAAAAAACAATTTATAACAATTAATATGAACCGTTTAAATGTTTGTATGTGTTTCATAACACTTTTGAATAGAAATAATTATCTACAGAACCTCGTCCATCAATAACGACGATGATTCGTAGTGTTAAGATTTTTCTCTTTTAATACAGCTGTAACTTATTTTACTTATAAACGATGTTCTACTAAACGAATAGTTATAATGACAGGTTATCAAGAAAATATTTTCTACTTCGAATTCGGTAGTAATTAAAGTAAATAAGTGTTTGAACTCTAACAAACGATTTCGTCCTGAACGCCACGCCGCGCCGTCCGTCGCGTCATAATAGTTCTGCGTAGGTAGTGTACGGTAGTTTGGCCGTGTCGGCCGTCGAGGGTATCGCGTCCGTTCGATATACTCGTACACGCGTTATGATATTCGAAAATGTGTGTCAGTAAGCGACGAAGACGCTACGGCGGCGGCGACAATCGCACGTTAATCGAATACAGTAAGTTTGTGTTATGCACCGGAAATCCGAGAGGACGACTCTTCAAATAACGCAACGATTCTTGTAACAGCGTGTTTACGCGCGCGCGCGCTCGTATAAAATAAAATGACGACTACATATTATATACAAGATGAAATGCGAAGAGTACCGTTCGGTTCTGGCCAACGACTGTTTTACAGTATTACGCGCTAGTCAGACGAAACCGCTTTGGAATAATAACAATTTATCGGAAGACATTGTACTACTACGCATTGTCCATCCGAGGAGCGCGTGTTGGATTACAGAGACGAGACTCGGCCCGGGGACTGGGTCATCGAAAACGAACGCGCGGCCGACGACGGTCACCGACGAGAACGTTTTCCGCCTGAGATGCGTGCGTGTCGCACGTTGGTCAAAGAAGCGTATAAAATAATACACACACACACAGTATATTGTCGTCCGACCGATATGCGTGCGAACGCGATTTTCCTTTCGGACGTTCCGATCGCTCGATGGACGACCCCGAGATGACCCAGTGGCCTGCAGCAAGAGCTACTTCCGCATGCATTTCCTACGTGTACGCACACGTATCGAGTCATTATCGTTTTTACAATATTGTGACCCGCGCGGCGTTATAGGTTCGAGGCTGCGTGTTTCTCGTAAGAGACTTGTTTTGGAAAAAAAAAAAAAAATAATAATAAATAAATAAATAGTCGATCCGCGATGATACACGCCTGCGACGACGCGACACGGAATAATATACCGTTAGACGTATAATATTATGTTTTTGGGAGTGCATTAGCGCGAGACCGCGAGAGTTGGCTCTTACACGCGCCGCCGATGACTAATGTCGAATTCGATGCGTTTGTAATTTATTGCGCTGGCGACCCGAGGGAATAGGTGTGGTACGCTCTTTGGCGAGACGTCTGCGCCGCAGCACCGTGCACGTGAGCCACGCGAGTTGCGTGCGACGCGTTTCAAACCACCGATTCGAAAAATCTCGTGCGTTCGAAAATTAGGACTCGCACAAAATCTCGATGTGCGCGTGCTTTACTTGACCTAGAACCGCATCAGATTATACCGAATTCGAAAAGTCGGCGAGTCGTCTTTTGAAAATAATTATGAACCACCTCAAACAGTTCCCCCCAGGCTCCCCGAATAATTTTTACGTTTCCGAAATGTTGTGTTTCGTGTGACATTCTCGAAATTGTAATACGTATGCGTGGAACTGCTCATGTCCCGAGAAAAAAACTTCCATTGCAATATAAATACGACATTTTTCCCAACATCTTATGATTGTTCCAAAATAATTTATTCTATGCACATTGCACAAGCGATATTCAAAATACATTACTAAGCGACCGTTACGAAAAAAAAATAAAACCGACGGCGGCGTCCGATTGAACGAAATCCGTTTTTTTGCCGTGCAGGTCGACTGCAACGTCATCTGCGTGGACTGGGAGGCGGGCGCCATAATACCCAATTACGTGCGGGCCGCGGCCAACACCAGGCTGGTCGGCAAACAGGTGGCCATGCTCATCTCGGGGCTGGCGGCCAAGGCCAACCTGCCCGTGGAGAACGTGCACCTGATCGGTTTCAGCCTGGGCGCGCACGCGGCCGGCTACGCGGGCGCCGAGCTGAAGAACCTCAGCCGCATCACCGGCCTGGACCCGGCCGGGCCGCTGTTCGAGAACCAGGACCCCAAGACCCGGCTGGACTCGACGGACGCCAAGTTCGTGGACGTGATCCACTCGAACGGCGAGAACCTCATACTGGGCGGCCTGGGCGCCTGGCAGCCCATGGGACACGTGGACTACTATCCGAACGGCGGGCGCATGCAGAAGGGCTGCTCCAACCTGTTCGTCGGCGCGGTCACCGATATCATTTGGTGTGAGTATGACAATGTCGCGCGTGCCCGTCGCCGTCGGAAGGGGAGGAGGACGCGAATCGGCGGCGTTTTCTCGTCCCCGACCGACGGCGATCCATTTCACACGATTTATTACGCGCGTTACAACTATCGGGGGGGTCGGATCGTAATGGCCGATGAGCTATCCTTTTTCCCGGGGGACTCTACATCCTTTTTTTCCTGGCTATCGCCCGACGGCGCGATTCGCTGATTTCACTCGAGTATCCTCGATATGCCTTTCCGAAACAAATCCTATCACTTTTTTCCGGTCGCGTGGATTCGCCGAAACACTCGCTCGAGTGTGTAATCTTTACCCGTATCTACCGAAGACTTTGCGGCCATTATCGCGTATCATCAACCGTTCGAACGCGGACTTTCGACGAACTTCGTGCGCGTCAATGCTCGTACAGCGGAAATACGAGTTTATACGTTATGATAGGTGCACAATATTGTGAATATAAAATTAAAACAATGGGTCGGACACGGTTTATGAAGTTATATTGTAATCCAAGTGGACACGGATTATGGTTAGTATCCGTAAATCGAACGACGCACATTCTCACGAAATTGTTTGACCTTTACGGCGCACACGGCATGTCCAACGGAAATCACATTCGATTACCTATATTGCGGCGTAGTAAGTATAAACGCGTGTGTGGAAATCGAGACAGAACAGTATAGTATAGAGTTCGACGGGTTGCATTCCAGAAAACGAAATACCTACCTTAAAGAATAAAAAAAAAATAAACACTCGCGCAATTAGACTTTAGCCCACATTGGGGTTGACTGGAAACCGGTTTCATCGTCTACATGCCTCGATCAACCGGTGTATCTTCATTCAAATCCTCGAACACGTGAAAATACAACCACCAAATACGAAATCGTTCGACACGCGCGGTTATAGCGTATCCGACTCATAACAATAGGTAAACACTAAAAAATAATACGACTGCAGTAGGTTAAATCAATCGACGAAACTAACTCGATAATTTTATTCTAACCAAACGATAGGTTTTTTTTTTTTTGTTACGATTACTCACGATTTTTCAAAAATAATACTCGTACTATAAAATTATAGAAGCGTAGACGACGCCATAAACGTTTTACGATAATATTCATAATTCATGAAATAATATTATATTTATTTACAGTATAAGCTCGTTGACCCGTAAAATTATCGTTTACGTTATCGAAACAAGCTCACCCGGCCAAAACCTTATTTTTACGTGATTTTTATCTGACAGGTTATTATGGTAGTTCTGAATTTATGCACAGCACGTACATTGAGAAAAGGCGCCTAGAGTTTTCCATTATACCGTTATCTCCTTCGCGTGAGTATTAAATCCTAGCCCAATTTGCGTGCAAAACACTTTATGTCTTTGTGGTCACTGAACAATATCATAACGTGGTTCCGGCTAACGTAAAGATATATTTTTCTCCCAAATTTTAAAACCGATCTGCCCCACATTGCACACACGCAATAATCTACATAAGTAGTCCCGATCTGGGTTTGTATATAGCGAACGCCATCAAGTGTTAAAAATAAAATCACAGACGTGTAGGCAAACACATAATAATCCGTGGGTATGCCTTTTTACGTCTATGAACATGATATTGAAATATATTACAGTTTTCCTTGGGACCATAGACGTAAACTGGGAAGAGAGGCAAAAAGTATGACGAAAGTAGATGAACAATGAAAAACACTCTTGGAAAAATTTCAGGGAATGCGCGGTTGTTGTGAACTGTGCGGTGCAAATATTAAAAAAACTCTATTGAAAAAAAATCTCGAAAAATAGTTCGGCTTCGCGTCCGTCTCACATTCGCACACATTAATCGTTCCTATCCGTAATACTACTAGCATATACGTTTATAGATCTAATGGATCTACTAGATCTTTCGATACGTTTCGCGGTTATTTTATCGTTTCCGACCTTGCGATTTCAGCGGCACCCGAAGTGTACGGTAGGAGCCTGTGCAATCACCGGAGGGCGTACAAGTTCTTCACGGACAGCGTGTCACCGGGTTGCGCGTTCCCGGCCGTGCCGTGCGAGTCGTACGAGAAGTTTTTGGAGGGCGAGTGTTTCCCGTGTAAGGACAAGACCAAGTGCGGTAACATGGGATACCATTCGGACAAGTCACCGGCTCGCGGTAAAATGTACCTGTTGACCAGAGACGAGGAACCGTTTTGTGGTAAATATAACACACTATTAGCGCGCGATGAACATGGTATAAGTACACGACTACCATATGTATAAAATAATAATAATAATACGTGCACATTGTTATATTTTCATATGACCGCACATAAATAACAATAATAATACTTAACAAATAATAGAACCACTCATTCGTCAATGAGGATCTATTGAAGTCAAGTTTATACTTCCGAGAAATCAAAAAGAACTCTTTCCCAAAATGGCATATATAAAACATAAAATAAATATACATGAAACAAAACAAAAAACACCAAACTCATTCCGTTTCGTCAATAATTTGTTCAAATCCCAGTGATAGAAATATTATTACATAATAAGTAGAGGTACCTACTAATTTTATGACTTTATACATTATTAATAATGCCATATAAGTACGTTATACGGAAGATTGTTTAACGGCCGATATAGAGACGTGCGCGAGTTACTAGCCTACAATATATTATGTACCTATAACATAGGGTCGTCGGCCGCGATTAAATAGGACAACAACGGTCTTTACGTTACCTACTACCAATACAATATGTGTCGAGGCGTCGCAACAATTGTCATCATATACATATAATAGTTGTATACAAAATACAACTATGCATCCGAGTGGCACAGACGAGTTAATAATATATATATAATATACGTACGCAGTTTGTCGCCGGGTTGTGTAAGGTCAAGGAGTCATGCGAATAAAAGATACAACGACAACAATAAAATCGTCATAATATCACTAATATTGATAATGATAATGTTTATACTTGTACGATTCTGTATAGAGTTACCTATTATTGTTATTATTGTTGCCGAAAGAGGAATGAGACACTGTTAACATCGACGTAGTGTTTACGGTTCGAATAAAACTGTACCGATTATGATTTATGATACGCGTTCATGGTTCTATTAAACAGAAAATTACAGTGATTTTCAACCTGTGCGACGCGATAATATCCAATATTATATTATATTAGTACCTATATTATAGTTATTAAACGCGATAACATGTGCTCGCAAAAAAAAAAAATTATAATAATAATGATAATACACAAAACTAACGCGGAGATGAGAGATTATAAAAAACTACATTGTTATAGTATCCTCATCAGATTATTCCTTTTACGTATTTGCGTTATGACCGTCATTTATTACACAGTGCTTAAAATAATTATACACGTTTTTGACACGCGAGACACGTCATATCATAATTAATCATATTTTTTCTCGCTTGTAATTTTTAAATGATACGAACGTCTAATACAATGAAGTTTTAAGTAAATTCTGTATTCAGATTTAAAAATATAATAAATATGGGTACCTAACTGAGTTTTTCATAAGTAGTTGCTTCCGGATTTTAAAATAAACGGAAGTGGGTTTTTCGAGGAAGTAGGTATCCAAAACAAAACTATTAAATTATACTTTACACGATTACAATAGTATAATACACATTGTAGCCTTTGAAGTTAACAGCTATCAAATCTCTTTAAATTGATATAACCTGATAAATGGAAATTAATACATTTTGTTCTTTTATTGTATCTATATAAATTTTTATCCATCCCTTAAAGCCATTTTATTTTTTACCCTCACTGTCCTTACTTAATATACTAGTAATATCTACTCGTATATTCGTCATTGTAAATATTTTACAGATAAAATAAATATTAAAACTATCCAGTTATTATTGATATAATTGAACGATTTCGGAATAAACAAAATTTTAAAAAAATCATAATTTTTTTTTTCAAAAAGGTGATATGTAATAAAAATTAATAGTAATAGTTCACCACCAAAAACTACATGCAATCGATTTTACCAAATAAAATAATTTTGTTTTATAGCAATGTCATCGTATACGCGTTAATATGTACATCGTTATACTGTTCAGTTTCGTTAAATTATGAAAATTATAAAATATTTTATTTTATTTTCCCAAAATTTTAGCACACCAGTACATAGTCAAAATCTATAATTCACCCAGCGCGTTGCCGGTGGTCAGTTACGGCAAAATACAAATTGTTCTCTTCGGTCAGCTCGATATAAACGAAACGTTTACCATCACAAAGTAAGTATACAAACATAAACGTTTGGGTAACAGAAAAGTCAACTGTTTTAACGTATCTACTACATACACTATTCTTAAAATAATAGTACAGAATTTTATCACAAGTCATTGCGCGCTAATAAGAAAATAAAAATATTCGTCCAAACGAGCGGGGCTGTTACAGTTTTTACTCTTTTAAACAATGACACGACGCTGTAATACGCGTCCGTCGCGTAAAACCACTGCAAACGCAATGTAATATCAACAACAACAAAAAAAACAAAATACCCCTGTAGATATGCGAATATAGGTAGGCAATATAATAAAAAACATAAACTCTCAACTGTAGTATATTATAAGGTACTAAACGTCCGAATGATTTTTGCAATTTGTAGCAAAGACGACGCGACACTATCGTTGGGCGAGACGATGAAAAAGATTATCGTACCCCATCCAGCGTTGGAAGGTTTCAGCAGGGTGCAAATCACGTACACGGCGTACAAGGGCTGGTTGTCCAACGGACTGTCCAAATGGAGTATCGACAAGTTCATACTCACTGATAGCTATGGCAACAGGTTAGTTACAATAATTGATTTGACGTTAAATATGCGAAACAATAAATTTTGAAAAGTATATATTTTTAAACACAATTATTTTGAACACACTAATTTTGGAAACGATTTTTTGAGACATTGTCGAAGTACAACTAATACGTTATGATTGGGCATTCTTTACATACTTAGCAGTCAGTACTCCATTCATTGCATTATGTTTACGTATTAAATCGATTGAAAATTTTCAATTTATTAGATAATTTCGTTAGAGATTTATTTTAAACAAATTCATAGAATATAACTTCCAACTTGTATTATCACACTTTTTATCCCATTTTTATTAATCAGACATACTCGTATATTCTTTTCTCCCGAATTATAATAAATGTATACACGGATTTTTGTTCAAATGAAATTGCTGCATACTACATAAATTTGGCCCTAAATCTACGTAAATTAAGTATAAATAAAAATGTGTGCTAATATAATACAATTGAGAGTGTTTTACTAAAGAGTAGTTACAAAAGTTCTCCTTGCGAACACTTTTATCGAAATTTTTTGCAACACACATTATAAAAAGTTGACGAGTTTTTGTTGTTTTAGCCAATCCGTATGCCAAAGAGGCCTGGTCATGCAGTCAGAAGTGCCCGTCGTGTTGCCACTGTATCCGGGCGATTGTAACCTACCTGAGTTGATTTTACAAATGAGCGTAAGTAAACGTTTACATACCAGTATAATAAATATATAACACGTTGTTTACATAATACAACAAGTTTACCCGCCGTCGAAACGTTGTTATTGCAGCAGGTAAGTCGTGTTTTTACGCCTTCTCGCGCGTATTTTAGAAGTAACCACCGTTACTCACACGGTAATAGGACAATCGGATAATATTTATACTATACTAACACTATAACGTATTGACTCGCGCGTAATATATTCATCTCAATTATATAGATTACATTCAGTTAAATACGGAGATAAATATATATATATAAGATTACAGTAAAATAGCGCTTTTACATTATTTTCAAAAACGTGTTCCAATAATGATTTCCCTCGTTTCGTCGTGATCGGTGTATTTATCATTATCGTTGTTTTAACTTTACTACTACTGCGGGAAACTAGTACTTAATAGTCACGTCGATATATAACATACGAACTACCGAGGCATTCTGACCGTTGCGTTCGATATATAATCGATAAATCCGACACCGCAACAAAAATGTTATCATCATAACGTTCGGATCAATACTCGCAGAACGTATAATCGGATTTCAGAACTCACGTTTCCTATTGTTTCAATATCGATTATAATGGAAAATCAACAATAACACGACTTTGCTACGAAATTATCGATCCCGCCGACGACGCCGACACTGACTTTCAATATACGACGAACCGTAAAAATACTGTATTTTTCAGAACGGCGACATTAGAGACAAGACGGACCACGGTAACGGTCAACCGGAATACGGTCAGCAGCACATCAACGATTCGCTGACCAACGGCGGCGGCGAAACGGACGCCGCCGCGACGTCGGGAGATTTGTCGGCGGCGGCGGCAGGTTCCGCCGGACTCAGCGCCACACTGGGCGTGGGCATCAAGGAGTACATGAACGTGCCGTGGATGCCGTTGGTGGACATCGACGCCGAACCGACCGGCAACAGCCTCGATCCGGCGGCGGACAGGCGCGAACAGTCGGGACGCGGGTTCACGGCCAACGGCGCCGGCGGCCGCGCGGGAAACAAAACGTCGTCCGCGGCCACGAGCGGTGCTCGTCCACCTCCTGTTCCGCTGGCCGCCGGCCCTGCCGCAGACTCGTCGTCGTCGTCGTCGTCGGAAGACGATCAGTTTCCGTACGACGATGTGCAGCAGCCGACGCCGACCGGCAAGGGCAACGGGACGGCCGGCGAGATCCGCGAACCGGTGCTGAGGCCCAAGAGCCGGTTCCGGATGTACCGGATGCCGGACGGAAGTCCCGTCACCGCGGGCAACAATACGCCGTCCTCGTCGTCGCACTCCAACGGAAGTAACGCGTCGACGGCGGCGGGCTCGGCCGAGAGGTCGTTTATCGTTCACCTGTTGCCGCAAAAGCTGATGAACATGATCGAACAGGCCGAGAGGTACGCGCGAATGGCGTTCTCGCCGTTCATGTGGCCGACCAAGGAACGCGCACAACGCGCGCTCAAACACTTCCCGAGGTCAGTTTAGTATGATATGATATGAAATTACAACTAGAACTACAAATGTTACTATGATAGAGCAATTTTTCGACCAATATTATAATGAAACAAAATGTAATTATGTAATGGACATTGGACTTATATCGCATAATATATATATATATATAACCATTAGGCGTACCTATCTATCTATATAACATATTGTTTTCCAACGAAAATGACAATATGGAAGCTTTTAGAAGGTGCCCTTTAATCGATGCTCATCATGGGTAGAAAAAAAGTCATTGAAAATATGATTCGAACCTAAAGAAAATGTTTGCTTTTCAGATTTTTGTTCAACGACAACAAGACGTCTGAACAGGTGGTGAACGTCCAACAGAACGACGAGAGTCCCAAGAGGTACATACCGCTGACGTACGACAACCGCCAAGAGGTAGAACAGTCCGGCGGGCGGGTGCTAATGGAAACGAGAATTGTGCCGGCCATGACGGACGACAGTCCGACCGTCGAAGAAGACTTAGACTTATCCAAAGAAGACATTAGATAAAATCCCGTTAGAACGTAATATTTAGTTGTATTTTTTTTATATATACATACAATTTTTTTTCTCCATGTACCGTGTTATTGTCGCGACAAGAATCAGAAGTCAACGATAAACACGTTCAGTATTAAGTTATACAAATGTTTGTGTGAGTGTGAGTTTTATTTATCAAATGTGTAAATATCGTCAAATTAACGTATAGAGCTTCGATTACAACAACCTTTACTATCGTGGAATGAAAATAGGAAAAAACAAAATACGCAATGAATCATATAATTTTAGTTCCTAAGAATTGTTGAAAATTCAAAAAAATGTATAAAATCGTATTCCACATGATTGGCGAAGTACTGTATAAATACCGTGTGCGAATCGACGTTTCAACAAGACCGGCTCGCGCTCGGTTCCATAGTTTTACCGTGATCGTTCAAATATCATACGACAATCGCCCGAATTATATTATTTTTGTCATTAAGTATCGTTTAGGTATAGTGCGTCTACTATATTATAACGTGTTATTCCGCGGAACAACCGCGCGAACGATTGTCTCATAATAAGATCGCAATCGATAGCTGTTACAAAATATTTATTTATATAGTTATATTACAATAATATAAATGTATATGTGTGTGTGTGTGTTTTTTTTAAGTAATTTAAATTATGAAACTAGCATTTATTTTATACGTCTGTACAGGTAAAATATTTCCTTTATAGACATTGAAACGTCCAAAAATTTTCAATACATAAAGGTGTATAATACACATGTGTATCTCTATCACATAAATCAATGTAAAATACGATGTGATAATTATACACAATAATAATATATATTATAATACGTGTGTATATCCATTTTAGTGGTTTTTTTCTTTCAAATTGAATCTTTATATAACTATTAACTATTTATTAAAAGTATATCGCACCTCTAGAACAAGACTGCCACAACTCAAAGTATATCAATTTTGAGTTATGGCCACTTTCAGGTAGCAAAAAATCAGCTCTATACAATGGAAGAACGCCACATTCAATAACATTTTTTCATTTTGCCACTAAAAAGATGTGTCAGTATAGAATTATTCAATTTTAAGATAATTTTCAAAGTACGGAGCCATATTTACATTATGACAATTTATATTTTTAAATTTATCCATTTAATATGAAGCAGATTTACCTCATATATTGAAGCACTACGCGGAGAGTTAAATTTATGGAAATAATTTTGGAAGAATAAGTCAGTAAAGGTTGATTCTTGAATGGAAGCTTTTAAGTATGCATCTTTCTTCCCTAAGATCAAATGCCTTTTAACAATAATTGTTTCTTAGTGTCATACCTATCACAACAGCAAGTGCTGAAAGGTTATTCAGTTCTTTAAAAAGGATTAAATCTTACCTACAATCGACAATGGGCCAGGAAAGACTTAACGGCTTAGCAATGTTACATATAAATAAGGATAATCAAGTAAAACCAGAAGAAGTACTAGACATTTTTGCTAAAAAACATAAACGAAAACTTCAATTCAACCTGTAAAACTGTATTAGAATCTATAAACATTTTTTTTCTTTTTTAATGACTAAATGTACCTATACTATCTACTATGTAAATAAACTATCAATATTGTTAAAAATGATCATATGCATTATTAATTATAATTCAAATTATACAATTTACATGTGCCCCTATCAAAATATCCAAGATCCACCCCTGTTGGTGTCTATACGTTCAATTTGATATAGGACAAAGTGGTGCCCAACTATAGTGACTCGTTAATCTACGACTTGTGTATATACGCGCATATTATAATTTATAAAAAAAAATACCCCTCACAAACAACATTCAAGACTCATTTCGAATATCTTCCACCACATCTACAACTCAAGACAACTTCAGTAGAAATACCACTCCGGAAATAAGAGAGCTCATATCTCAAAAACGCCGGGCCCGTAACACTTGGCAACGTACTCACTACCCGATTGACAAACAACGGTACAACTATTTTTCCAACAAACTCAAGTCAACTCTCAAGAATCATAAAAATCAACTATACACCTCCCATATTCAATCTCTTTCCCCCTCAAACGGGTCTCTCTGGAGAAAAACCAAAGCTCTTTTAAAGCATAAATCTACCATTCCCCCTCTTCGCTATCAGAACAACAATCTTGCTACCACCGACCAAGATAAATCAGATCTGCTGGCTAACCATCTTGCAAATACATTTAAACCTCACATAATCTCCCCTGATGATACTCACATGCTTCAAGTTAATCAATTCATCTCATCGCCTCTGCCCATGGCACTTCCAGCCTCCCCAACTACTCCTGGCGAAGTTCTATCAATTGTCAAAAAACTCAGGAAAAATAAGTCACCCGGCCATGATCTCATTAACAACAAAATAGTCAAAAACTTACCACCAAAAACCATCATTCTTCTCACCTACATCTTTAATGCTATATTTCGGCTATCTTATTTCCCTACCACTTGGAAATCAGCACTAATTATTACTATACTTAAACCAGGCAAACAACCTGATTTGCCTGAATCGTATAGACCAATCAGCTTACTACCCACGTTTGGAAAAATTTTTGAAAAACTTCTTCTCAAAAGACTTGTGAATATCGCACTCAAACAAAATGCCCTTCCCAGCTTTCAATTCGGTTTCCGTGCCAAACATGCAACTATTCACCAGCTCCACCGTGTAGTGGACCACATTGCTACATCTCTAGAAACAAAAAAATACTGCTCAGGACTTTTTCTCGACGTAGCTCAAGCCTTTGACACCGTATGGCACGATGGTTTATTATACAAACTTAAAAAAATCTTTCCGGCACCCTATTATTTACTTCTAAAATCATACCTAAATAACAGAACATTCAGAGTCAAATTAAAAACCACTTTTTCCAACACACAAAGCATTCTAGCCGGTGTCCCTCAGGGAAGCGACATCGCTCCTTTCCTATACACATTGTTCACAGCTGACATTCCTACAACGGATAACACCCTAATAGGGACATATGCCGACGACACCGCAATCCTTTCATCTAGTCAAGACCCTTTCGAAGCAAGCAGCCTACTTCAAAATCATCTGAACAGCTTATCTCACTGGTTCAAATCTTGGAAAATCAAGATCAACGACTCCAAGTCTTCTCATGTCACTTTCTCCCTCCGCCACGGGGACTGCCCTCATATAACATTCGAGAATGCAATCATTCCTCACTCTAATGAAGTCAAATACCTCGGCTTATTGTTTGACAGAAGGCTCACCTGGGGCCCCCACCTCAAAACCAAACGCAAACAACTAAATACCCGACTTCACATCCTTAGGCCTCTCATTAAATCTAATATGCACATCTCCAACCGTCTACTACTCTACAAATCCCTTCTGCAACCTATCTGGTCTTACGGAATCGCTCTCTGGGGTTCCGCCAAACCATCGAACACTAGAACCATACAAGCTTTCCAAGCCATCTGCCTCCGTATGATTGCTAAAGCCCCTTGGTACGTAACAAATGCTGATCTTCATAATGACCTCCAAATCCCCACCATCAAACATACAGCTATCAAATTTTATCTTCGCCTGCACTCCAATATGGAACATCACCCAAACCCCCTCATCGCTCAACTTCACACCAACGCTCTTCCAGACAACCCAGACAGACGCCTCAAACGTGAATGGCCCAGAGATCTTCTCAACACACATTAAAATCAACATGTTCATAACTAGCTCTCCCTAAATCCACCCACGTAGGAATTTCTAATGTGAAACTCCTACTCATTGTCTTTTTCATTGTCTCATTTTATATTCTTCATCACATTTACTTATTGTACCATTTTTTGTATAGATTGTAAATATTCACTAAATAAACGACATTTAATATAAAAAAAAAAAAATATAAAAAAAAAAAAATAAAACCGTTACTATTTTTTTTCGTCTACGATGTATACGTTACACACAGATAATACAATATGGAAAATGTCATGGTAATAATTTTTCAATAATAGGTAAAAAAATAGTAATTATTCAGTTTAATATACTAATAATTTCAATAATCATATTATACTTCAATAATAATAATAATAATATGTATATAGCCTTGTTGGCACAACCGAAACATAAACAAGTTGGCTGTTTGACACAATCAGAATAATAAATAATATACAAATGAATCATATTATTACTATAATAATAAACCTTACCTCAAATATTAGTTTCTTTGTGGCGGCTTCACAATACAATAATGAACGAATGTGATGTACCTATTGTGGCTGGCCCGCTTTAAGTAATCGCGAATTCTTTACACGCACAAATCGAAACGAAACGAAAAAAAGTGTTATATTATTACCATCCGAGCCGTGGCCGAGACTCGCGAAACACCAAAAACAAAATGGCGGACGGTAAAATGTACAAACCGTTTTGGCTAACGGCGCACCGCGAACGACCGAGACGAAAAATACACTAAACACCGAATATCGATAGTACAAATGGCGGCGATCGCACCAACTACGGCGAATACGATACGAAACGACGACGTCAAAAAACGCACACTCGAAGCCTTTACCGGCTTGGATTAGACGTCGTCCGAGCCTCGACGGAATCGTTGAAACTCCGGAGGCGACGGCCATTACACTCGCGTAATGGATCGCGCACCGGACGCGGCGGCGACGATACGATACGAAACGACGACGACGTCAAAAAACGCACACTCGAAGCCTGTACCGGCTTGGATTAGACGTCGTCCGAGCCTCGACGGAATCGTTGAAACTCCGAAGGCGACGGCCATTACACTCGCGTAATGGATCGCGCACCGGACGCGACGGCGGCGATACGATAGGAAAAACACGGTGAACACCGAATGTCGCGATGGTACGGTAGTATTTAAACGACGAAATAATTTGGTTGCGCCCACGCGACCGCCGTGAGACGTGCGATTATTCGTCGATAAATACTATTACCATCGCCGCGAAAGGAAATTTTGAAACCGAGAAACGAGACAATGGCGGTCGGCATAAAAATCTCGAAACACGGACCCGTTCGGAGAAGCCCACCACATACACGCGAACCGACGAAGACTGAAGGGACAACGAAAAGGAAATCCCCGCGTCGTCGGCCGTTAAAACGGTTAAGACGAACAAGCCAATAAGAATAATTCACGAATCATGGAAAGTGATTTTTTTCATAACGGTTTTTTGTTTACCGAGAATCGTTACCGCGGTATCCGGAGTTTCGTCCGCGGCGCACGACCGCGTCGTCGTCGTCGTCCCGTCACGGCGGCCACACGGCCACGCTAATATAGACCTAGCGTCGCATTCCTTATTCGCTCGACCGAGTGGCCGTCGAATTCACTACTACTATACTCGCAATTTATCAGATTCAACGCGCGTTGTGAACGGGGGTTTAATAATAATAAGTTTTGCATAACGCGTCGGTGGGTCGTACTTATTTGTTACATCGATATAATATTATAACATATTATCTATCACTAACCTCGGGCCGTCGTCGACTCCATGAACGACCGTTCTCATTCGGCGGGTCCGAAACATTTCACAAAGTATTTCGTGCTGGTACACTCGAATAAAAACACCACGGAACGATTTACTACTCACGCGAATTACGATATTACTATAATACGTTTGTTTTTGGCGGACAGTAAAATTCACAAGCCGTTTTGGCGAACGGCGGCGGCGCACCGCGAACGCGACCGAGATGGAAAATATGCTTAGCACCGAATATCGATAGTACAAACGGCGGCGATCGCACCGACCACGGCGAATACGATACGAAACGACGACGACGTCAAAAAACGCACACTCGAAGCCTTTATCGGCTTGGAATAGACGTCGTCCGAGCCTCGACGGAATCATTGTAACTCCGAAGGCGACGGCCATTACACTCGCGTAATGGATCGCGCACCGGACGCGACGGCGGTGATACGATAGGAAAAACACGTTGAACACCGAATGTCGCGATGGTACGGTAGTATTTAAGCGACGAAATAATTTGGTTGCGCCCACGCGACCGCCGTGAGACGTGCGATTATTCGTCGATAAATACTATTACCATCGACGCGAAACGAAATTTTGAAACCGAGAAACGAGACAATGGCGGTCGGCATAAAAATCTCGAAACACGGACCCGTTCGGAGAAGCCCACCACATACACGCGAACCGACGAAGACTGAAGGGACAACGGAAAGGAAATCCCCGCGTCGTCGGCCGTTAAAACGGTTGAGACGAACAAGCCAATAAGAATAATTCACGAATCATGGAAAGTGATTTTTTTCGTAACGGTTTTTTGTTTACCGAGAATCGTTACCGCGGTATCCGGAGTTTCGTCCGCGGCGCGCGACCGCGTCGTCGTCGTCGTCCCGTCACGGCGGCCACACGGCCACGCTAATATAGACCTAGCGTCACATTCCACATTCGCTCGACCGACTAGCCGTCGAATTCACTACTACTATACTCGCAATTTATCAGTTCCAACGCGCGTTGTGTAACGGTGGTTTAATAATAATATATAATAATAATAAGTTTTGTGTAACGCGTCGGTGGGTTGTACTTATATTTTACATCGATATAATATAATATATTATCTATCACTAACCTCGGGCCGTCGTCGACTCCATGAACGACCGTTCTCATTCGGCGGGTCCGAAACATTTCACAAAGTATTTCGTGCTGGTACACTCGAATAAAAACACCACGGAACGATTCACTACTCACGCGAATCACGATATTACTATGATACGTTTGTTTTTGGCGGACAGTAAAATTCACAAGCCGTTTTGGCGAACGGCGGCGGCGCACCGCGAACGCGACCGAGATGGAAAATATGCTTAGCACTGAATATCGATAGTACAAACGGCGGCGATCGCACCGACCACGGCGAATACGATACGAAACGATGACGTCAAAAAACGCACACTCGAAGCCTTTACCGGCTTGGATTAGACGTCGTCCGAGCCTCGACGGAATAGTTGTAACTCCGAAGGCGACGGCCATTACACTCGCGTAATGAATCACGCACCGGACGCGACGGCGGCGGCGATACGATACGAAACGAACGACGACGTCAAAAAACGCACACTCGAAGCCTTTACCGGCTTGGATTAGACGTCGTCCGAGCCTCGACGGAATCGTTGTAACTCCGAAGGCGACGGCCATTACACTCGCGTAATGGATCGCGCACCGGCGGCGATACGATACGAAACGAACGACGACGTCAAAAAACGCACACTCGAAGCCTTTACCGGCTTGGATTAGACGTCGTCCGAGCCTCGACGGAATCGTTGTAACTCCGAAGGCGACGGCCATTACACTCGCGCAATGGATCGCGCACCGGATGCGACGGCGGCGGCGATACGATAGGAAAAATACGGTGAACCCCGGATATCGACGGTACGGTAGTATTTAAGCGACGAAATAATTTGGTTGCGCCCACGCGACCGCCGTGAGACGTGCGATTATTCGTCGATAAATACTATTACCATCGACGCGAAACGAAATTTTGAAACCGAGAAACGAGACAATGGCGGTCGGCATAAAATCTCGAAACACGGACACGTTCGGAGAAGCCCTAGACATTAGCGCGAACCGACGAAGACTGAAGCTGAAGGGAAAACCAGTAGCCTTGCGTCGGCCGAAACGGTTGGAAAAACGAATAAGCCAATGAGAATAATTCACGAATCATGGAAAGTAATTTGTTTTTTTAACGGTCGTTTTTTCAAACGACCTCTGGACGGACGACCGCGACCGCGGTATCCAGGGTTCTGTCCGCAGCGCGCGACCACGTCGTCGTCGTCTCGTCACGGCGGCCACGCGACCACACGGCCATGGTGGCGGAACGTGACAATGAGTCATGCTTTTTCATGCATGCAGCCAGCGTTCATAGATTTATAAGACGTTATAACGTGAAAAAAATTGCGTTCGTTTAACATACACCAATATGGAAATTTAATAATTTGTACCGAAAACGTGTTAGCCAATATCATAAGATTCGAAATAGTGTGAAACGTAATAACACTTAAAAATAGAATATAACTACTGTTAACTCACTCTAAATATATTATACTCTTATTTTATAAACACATTTAGTGGAAAATCATAATTAATTAAGTGATGAAACAAAGTTTGTAACAAAAAAAATAAAATGTATCAAAACTATTAAAATGTACATGTAAAATTTTAAACTTAATAAAAAAGTTTAAATTAAATAAGGGCACTTGAATTTACATTTGACTCAATAATACATGTGTCACCATAATAATAATTATTAAAATTAAACTTTCCATTTACTTTTTATAAATATCATAACAATTTTAAAAGATTTAAAATAATTAGCTCGAGACAATATTTTTTCTTTAATAAAAACAACTAAAATTATAAATCATCTATAAATTAGAAATAGAGGCTTATCCAAATATGGAGAGTAAAAATAGAGATCCTTATTTTGAATTATTTAAAAGTCATAGCCCACTGTTTCAATTTACAGTAATAAAATATATTATCTATAAGATATATTACATTATAACTTTTATTTGGTATTATTTAAATAAAATACAAATTGTTCATAAATACGGCAACATCCTAGATAAGTCACGTTAATAATTATTTACGCAAAGTATTTTCATTGGCAATCCAAAAGGTCTGCACCGTCGACAAAGCAATTTTGTGATTGGCCACTTATATCGTTTAACATCGAATCCAAACCAGACCAGGTAGAAATAATCCATTGCGTTTTGACATCATAATCGTTGAAATCATAAGTAGAAATAAAACTTAAAAACTCATGAACTGATATGTAGACACCAGTTTTCTAGGTAAGAAAGATTTCATCTGGATATATACTGCTTTTGTGGTCAAACTTTAAGCTTGGAAGCAACTCGCAGTCACTCGCCGTTGTGATAGAATTTAAAATTCTATCTGCCGAGTTAATTTGCCTGGGTTTTTTTTGTTTAGAATACGTTTCTAAATTGTCATCGATATCCTTCAAACAATTTACCGACTCACTTTTTAATTTAATATCAAAGTCAGATTCATTATTAATTAAGTTTACGATAACAAACAATTCTTTGGCCAAATAAATTGCTTTTTTTTGAACTACTAAATCATATTCCTCTTTTAATGCCATGTAAAGTACCTGAAATATATATATATATAAATGTATATTACTAAACATTTGTAAACATTTTAAATTTTAAATGAAAACTTAAGAAGACATGTAATACTAACAGTAAAACATATTTAACACACACTAGACATATTGTAGGACATTTTTCCCTTCCAACATATGAATATACAAAACCGTCAACTTACATGTAAACAGCCGATAACACTTAATTTGTTAAGATTATCATTTAATTGCTTAGTGTCATCTGGTTTTAAAGATTTTCTAGTTAAGTTTTGTACAACGGAATCCCAAAAATCATAGGAAAATGTTTTTACTTCCCAAAATGGATCTTTAGTGGTAATATGCACCATTACTACACAAATTTCATCAAACAGTTTATCACTGAAAATTAAAACATTTTTATAATATTAATAAATAAACACTTTATATTACAAAAACAATCAATATTATTATTGATTAGTAGACCACAATTAACAATTAACATTTCAAATTGTATACAAAATTATATTTCAATTAATGAATAATATTGCAATACCCAGAGTGAAGAAAGTTGAAAATCAATTTTCACCAGATCAACTGTCAAAATATTATAAATTAAATTTATAATACTGTTTTTTTACTTTTTCTAGCTATGTTTTCATAATTATCCTTGTTTTCGAACATAATATCATTGATTATAAATACTATATAATAGTATAATAGTATTTAAAATCAATGATAATATAAATATGTTAACTTAATTTTTTTATAAATTTGTTATTGACTTCAATGAGATATGACTTAATAGAAAAATGTTTAACTGAAATTAAGTCAACTTTCCTGGGAGAAATATTTCAAGTAGTAACAAAATGTACATATTTTACCAATGGGAACCTAGTTTTCAGAACATTTTATAAAACTATTTTCATCTATAGCCTATATTTTGATATTGATCAGATTGATGTTTCCTTGAAAGAGAAAGTTAATTGCACTTAATTGAATGGCAGTGTTATCTCAAAAGTTATGAAAATTAAGTAGCAACCTTCTTCTAAGTATTAATAATCGTATGGTCACTAGTTACTGATTTCAACAAAACCAATCATACCTGAGCTCGTTATGAATGTATACTGCAGTGATGAGTTTTACTATTTGTCTTCTAATGATACCTTCAGATTCGTATTGCACTAAATTTAAACAATAAGTCTATAATGGACAGACAATTATCAACAATTAATAAAATAAAAATATTTTCAATTTCAATTAACAATTACCATTAAATCAGACTCTTTTAAATGTACTTCCCAAACATCTGATACGGTGACCATTTTTTCTAAACATTCCAAAGCTTTGGATCTAACAAATGGATCGTTGTCGTGTTTAAAACGGCAATACACAATTATTTTTCCAAAATAAGTTTGATGAAAAACTTTCCTGCATTAAAAAATATAACTATGACATGTGACTTATGAAAATAATTGACAAAATGTAATTTGATAACTTCAAATTACCAAAGCTGTATTTAGAAGCAAACGCTATACTAGAAATACATTGCAAACAACTATCTCGGATTTCTGGTCTGGTATCCAACAACAAGTTATTGAGTGTATTGTTAGTTCATTAAAAGCTATTAACCAATTGTCTGTACATTACACACTTTTATGAATATTTGTGTTGATAGCAGTGCTAATTAATTCAAGACCATTCTAGAAAAGAAAAAATGACATCAGTTATAAATTTTACATTGACATTTTTCAACAGATAATCTCACCTGTAAGAGAGTAGAATTATGGTAAGATTTATGAAAAAACTCACTATGACAGTGAACGAGTGGCACCAAAACCAACTTGTGTGTATCATATTTGATAATATAAGCGATTTACGTCCTAATGTTTTAATCCAACAAAGAAACATACATGACAATATTTCTAAAAACTTGTAATACATTGAATCTCAATCTTGGTGTTTTCTGACCAATTATCGGAGTTAAAAAAAGGATCCATTGATTTTGAAAAACAATCAATCAAATAATCTAATGATTCCTGCAATCAATTTCATAAAATATTACTTAAACACATACAAAAATTACTATTTTAGATTCTAGGTGAAACGAGGAAGCTATTTCTATATTGAGCTACATTAAAATTAGCAAAATATACAAACAGACAAATATTATGGTATTTTTACCTGCTTCAGAATAGGAACAATGTCTAAAATATTAAGAATAGCAGAAACAGCCACTTCGTTTATCGTAGAATCATAACTATTACAATAACTAAGAATGCATTTCGATTCGACAATATGGCTGCAGTTGAATTTAAATTTGTCACACTCAGAACATTTCAGCCACTCCGTACATTTCTTCAATGGTATCAGCTGTAAAAAGTAAGAAATTATATTAATAAGCAAACAGATTATCAGAATAATGTTTGTGTTAGAGCAGGGATGGGCAAGTTTAAAGTACTTAAAAGTGGCCCGCTAGTTACTTAGAGTTGCCCATCCCTGTGTTAGAGTATAATGTTCAATTAACCTGACCAAATAGTAATTCCTTTTCAAATTCTGTATTGACAACAAGTGGTATGTTACTGATGCTACCATATCTAATTGCTTGCATATGTATACTGTTAATTTTTTTATACGATTGTACATCTTTAGTGATATTTGTATGACCAAAAATTAATTTTAATATATACTCCATTTTAGATTGACGCCAAACGGTGAAATAGTCAAACAACAAATGTAATGCTACATAGTTTTTTAATAGCATAGGAGCAACATATAATAATTTTTGAATATTTCCTTATAGATCTGATACAGAATGCTTAACAATTATTTGTTGGCATGAATCTGATTCATACTCGGTTCCAACAAATTTTTCTAAAGTCAAAATCAATGTTTTATAAAAATATTGTAAACGAAAAATTCTTTTACTCGTTTACTAGAGATTTGACTATCATTTAAGTCCAAGTAAGAAAATAGTTCTTTGAGTAAAGGCTCACAACAATGTGTCATTTTGTATTAAAATGAACTATAAATCAGGTCAGCAATGTATTGACTAGATTGAATTTCAACAAATTTTGACGGAATAATTAATCCATGAATAGCAAAAAGTATATTTTTCCATAAACCTGAAAGAAAGAAAAAAGGATAATTTAAAAAATATTTTTAAACGTGTAATTATATTGAAAAAAATTATAATTAATTATGAAACAAAAATGAACAGTAGGTAATAAAAAAAGTGAACAAACCCATTATGACACGCACTGTATTGAACATCATATTATGTCCAACATGGAACATGTTAAATGTATTTGTTATTAAATATCATCTTGAATAAATATTATGATTTAAAGAACATAATTTAAAATGTCTAATTATTTTATCATGAATTTAAACACCAGATAAAATTCTGTGGTTTTAAGTATGTGGAGTCAATTGTTGTTAGTTGCAATTATTTATTTAAATTTGTAAGTAGTGATAAATCATTACAAAATGCATTGAGTGAACTCCCCAGTTATTAACTCTTTACATTATATATTATTTATTGAATTTAGTCAATTCATATACTACGAATAATACATAAAGCTGTCTTCTACAATATATTTTAATCTAAACTTTTTAAATAATCTTTATAAATCATTTACCAACAAATATCAAATTTACTTTTACCAAAAACAAAGTGAATAGGTAGTGAACATAATTACCTTTTTCGAAAACGTATTCCAGACCTTGTGTCAATGTGTTTATAAGTGTTCAATGTCTGCAATAATAACATGTATGCATTGAAAACCAAAGGTTCTTTAAAATTAGTGGCAAAATCAAGCTTATCAATAATCAATTGGAGCGTATGAGTCTCGATGAGTCTGATTAATCCATCATTACAATTCACTAATATGGCCAAATATTTTAGAGCAAAAGCATATAATTGTATCGATTATAATTTTTTGACGACGGTGTTTGCCGTTGGTACACATCCAAGACATTGGCGAACCATTTACGGTGTGTATCAACCGAAATGGTTTTCAGGAGAAAATCTAGAATTAAAAAATCACTAATGTAAGTATGTAGATTGTTAAATAAGCAGTGTTACTATGATGATATTTCACAGTGAATACAAAAGATATTGATACAAAAGTTGTTTGTACTCACTCGAGTTTTGTAAACTCGTTAGAAGTTTCTCCAATAACGCTTTGTCTTGTATTGTAAAGTTTTCAACCAGCAAACAGTCTAAAGCTTTTTGGAGTTTGTCAGCCGTCACATGGACAGACGGCGAATTCGTCTTGGACATGTTATAAATTAGGTATGACACAACTGTCTATAGTATTTGAAATCAATATAAATTGAAAGCATGTACGAATTGTAATCGAATCGGAGGAAAAATTGAATTTTAAGATCAGAACGAAAAGGAAAAACGGTAATTTCACTTTGTAAATTATTATGACTGTTATGACTTATGAGAGCGAACTTACTTTAAATTTACCGAATGACTGATGGTATGAAATGATAACACCGCGCTAATAGATAATTCGGTGATAACACAAAACAATATCCATGATGAGAACACCAGTTGTGGAATCCATCTTGATAAAAACGATGATTTTAAATATCCAAAAGATAAATATAGAATTTATTTCGTGGAAATTTTTCATACGTTATATTTCTTTTCTTTTTGTTTCCCGCAATAATTAACCTAAAACGGCTAAAACAGATACAAAAGATACAAATATATTAACCTTGTTCTCGGTGTTCTTATACATAAATACATAATTATAATAATAAAGTTATTAATTCTCAATCGCAAATGACAATTTTATCCGTCATATGAATTCGTATTAGACGGTAAAAATTTCATTCTGAAGTTTGTTCAAATTGTAAACATCAAAATGAACCCTCGAAAGTGTTCCGTAAAATCGTGCATGCGTTTTAAAGAAAATCGTGGTTCAAGGGCCGTTGTTCAACCTGCTCACAGTTGTAACACTTGGAATGAAATCATTTCAAAAGTAAATGGCGATGAACGGAGCTAGAAGTTCTATAACAAATGCATGTTTTTGTTGGAAAGTCTTAGAACATTCAAAGTAAGAAATAAATATTGTGTTTCACTCGTCCCCGATGTCGTAGACGAAATTTAATTTTGCATACTTACGGTTTTAGTGCTATTTACATGCATATTTTTTATATATAATAGGAAATAAACAATGATTTGGACTGAACAGCCGCGTATGCAAACGAAAGCAAACATGTATTTTGATTTTCAAAAGGGACATATTCGGTTGTTATTGCCAATTATATCAGACAATAATTATCCGTTTGTTACAGGAAATGTTCCAGAGTCGGACCAAGGAGCTTTGGTTTCTAAATACTTGTCACCATATTTCAGACATATTCTATGAAAAATAAAAAAGGTAAAATAAATAAAATGTTGTTGACAATTTTAATTTGCATATTTTTCTATTTATAGCGCTTATTGTGGCTTTTTTGAGTGCTCATTAAAGCGCTAAAAATGTACTCTATTAGTGCTTTTACTTCCGAGCCCCGGTGATGACAAATTTTAAGTGAGGATTGTTTGCGCTAAACATTTCCCCAAAGAAGAATTGATTACAAGTTATTCTTTGCCCAAATACATGGAACTACAAGTGATGAATAAAATGGAAAGCATGCAGGTTTGAATTGTTTTGAATAAATGCGTTTTTTGTTTTTGGTTTAATGTTAAATAATGATTATATTTTATTCTGTAGGTTATCAAAAGAGTTTATCGATATGGTTTAAAGAAAGATGCAGTTTCATCAATATTCAAAAGACAAATTGATAAGACTAGGAAAATTATTACTTCAATGTGTTTGTCGAAATCTCTAAACTTGAGTGCACAAATTGAACCATTTGTAAAACCATTGAACCGACAAAATTATACAATTCAGCATTCACAAGTAAGATTTTGAAAATAAGAGCAATTGTGCAACTAGAAATTGATAAATTGTTAATCTTTGAGGTAAAATTTAGTTTGAGGCTCTATAAATTTAAATCCAATTTAACAATATGAACTATCCCTGTGCTTAGTTTAGTTTGGTTATATTTAAGAAGATTTAAATGATGACTTACTTTCTCTGTTTATCACACTCATTACATAGTAATTTAAGTATTTTCTTTTTTTGTGATACAATAAAGGTTTTAAAAACGGATTAGAAATTTATAGTATACCTAATTGATGCAAAAAATTACAATTTCCAAATTTTGGTTCTCAACCACTAAGAGTTTGATGTGAACATTTTCAAATTAAAGGAATTTTAAATTCAATTATTTGGAATTTAAATTTTAAAATTTAAAATTATTGATCTTGGATAGGTTAGGAATGAATTTAAATCTATTTTCAAAATCATTTAATATAAACTGTATATTAACTTTAAACATTGAGCCTACAATTAATTATTTTTGTTAAATCCCATTATTTTAATTCTTTTTAGTTATCGAGCAAGGTACCATTCATTTAGATATTAAATAATGAAATAAATAATGATCAAAACCTTCCATTTTTTATTTTAATACAAAAAAAGTTTGTCAAACATCATCATATTGCAGACTACTGTTTTTAGTCATATATATTTATTATATAACTTACAATAGTAGTCATTATACTTAATTATAATATAATTAATATTATACTTATATATATTGTAAAAAAAAAATTTTTTATATTTTTAGTGGCCGAGTGGACTAAAATTACAGTTCCAATATGCACCGTCATCTGTAAAGATATTCGATCTACAAGTAAGCGCATGTTCAGGGGAGTTTAAAGGGCTCGAATTTCTCCAGAAATTAATGAAAATGTATAGATTTTATCATTGATTATAAATACTAGTATTTATAATCAATGATTTTATGTTTTAATACCTTCATGTAAAAGATTTTTGATAAATCAAATTTTACATTTTAATTTGTTAATTGTTATTACCGTTAGTTGTTTGATTAGGTACAATGAAAATATCTGCCAAGTACTTACAATAAGTACACATTTCATTGTAAAATTACATCATTAAACCCCTTAAAAATTTTTTTTCTATGAATGCGTCTACAAATAAAAAAGGTAATATTTTTAATTTACCACTTCCCCTAAATAAATGCTGAATCTGCTCTTGGACGAAAAAGTTTAATGAGCCCGAAACTTGTCGCAACAAAGAGGATATTCAAACGTTTAAAACTATTAACATTATAATATATATAAATGTTTGGCCAAAATCTAAAAGTCCAAATAGTAAATACATACCAAATAGTCCATAGCGACGTAATGTTCAGGAGTGTTTTTTGTTTTTTCTACCTTTCATTCTATGAATATTATTTTGAAGAAGAACATCTGTACTTATATCCTACTTTTTTTGAAGTTTTTTATAGAAAAAAATACCATCTCATTGTACGATTTGCGACTTGTACTTATTGAACAATGGCAGTCAAGTCTG
Source organism: Drepanosiphum platanoidis (assembly GCA_948098885.1). Lineage (NCBI taxonomy): Eukaryota > Metazoa > Arthropoda > Insecta > Hemiptera > Aphididae > Drepanosiphum > Drepanosiphum platanoidis. The sequence goes on from OX402531.1 coordinate 18,207,440, forward strand.
TTGCAGGACCAAATGAACGTCTCCGCTGGTAAGTTTTTTTGAATAATTTAATATGTTTTTTCTCGAACTTAGTACTTTTATACTAGAATTACATAAGCATGTATACAGGGTGTTCTAAAAGTAGGAAACGTATAGCTCAAATTTTTCCATATCTTTTGAACACCCTGTATATTTTTTCCGACTGATGAACTCTGAATGTTTCAAATGCAACAAGTTTTTTTTTTTTTTGAAATTTCTGTATATTTTTGATACTTTTTTTTTGGGTAGTTGGTTACATCCTTATCTCAATTTTTCTGTCATACTTTCCTCGACCAATTAAATTTCAAATTATCAGATAAATTTGTGTGTTAATTTTAATGGCATCTCATACAAACAATGATAAAAATGAATTTTAATTTAATTTAAATTATTTTACCATAATATATACTTAAACTAAATTATTGTAAAATATAAAAAAAAAATGTTTTATAAAATGTAAAGCATTTTTATTTTTGATTTTCCAAATTATTTGCTATTTCAATTAAGTATACTTTTTATCAGGACCATTGTATTAAATGTTTACTTTTACATTTATTTTGAATGATTGTGTTCGAAATCTAAATTATTACTCATATTGTCAAAGATATTTTCGGTCAGGCCAGAGACAACTAGCCTTACTCAGTAATATCCATCACAATTTACAATGCTGATTTATCAATAGTTAATAAGATGAAAGTTAATTGATAGTAATTCAAAATATTTGATAAAACTTGAATAACTTAAATTGGGATTTATAGATTTATAACTAGGGTCCGGATTCAAATGCACTTAAAACCATACAAATATGCTCTAAAAAAATACCCAAAATTGTCCTTAAAAAATGCATTTTCCACAAAAATAACCTTAAAAATGAAAAAATCGTATAGCACATATACTAATTATGTCCCCATGATATAGATTGTATATTTTCTTGTAATAATAAAATAAAAATTATTTTATTAAAAAAAACTGAAAATTTGATTAATGTTGACTGCTTATATTTTGGCGGTAATTGACCAGGACATGGGTGACACTCCACAGTCAATAATAAATTAAGATAAGATAAAAACTGAATCGAATAATTTATTTTTAGATAATATTTTGAATTGGCTAAATTTGTATAGTATATTGAACAAATATGCATTAAAACCATCAAAATGACCCAATAATGCTCAAAATGAAAAAACTTCGAAATATGTGAAAAAAATGCAATATAAAATTTGTAGCTATGAAACCCTCGTTACATGAAATGAATTATGTACTTGGAACGCATTATGTAAGATCAACCAAAAAATATTCACTTTGCATTGAAATCCGGGTCCTATTTATAACAAATATTTTATATTTTTGAATTTACATTTTATAGTTAGGAAGTAAATAGGGAAAATGTCGGACGGGGTCTTGACCATAAACCGTGTGGATGTGTTGGAATGCAACAGGATGCATAATTGTTGTATTAAATTATAAAATTATCTATATTAATGTTTTATTTTTAAGATAATATTATGTAATATCTGCTATTATAATATTATTAGCTCGCTAGAAATTGAATTAATACTTGTTTGTAGAAATCTGATTTAAATGCACTTAAAATTCTTACAACAATATATGATTTTATATATATTTCTATATCCAGAGACAATTTCTTGAACTTTTTTAGACATCTTTTGGTTTTTCCTATATTTACTTTTTCTACTTCGCCGCCACTGAATCACAATATCATATAAGTGTCGGATACAGTGGTGTGGTCAAAAATATTCAATGGGAAGGGATGTTATGAGTTATTTTAATATTAAACTCAATGTTGGGGTAACTAGAAATGTAATTCCACGTCTTTGAGAATAAGTGTGTTTTAGGGTCTTTTTAATCCCCCAAAAGGCAAAAATTGCAATTTTAAACATGTTTATAGCACTTCATCAACTATCAACTTTCATCACTATAATAGTGATAATAAACTTTTAGAGTGTTTCTAAAATTACATTTACAAATATCATTTTTTGTGGCTCAAACTCTCCCTTTAGTCTCTTAACTCTTCTCCTTTTTATTTCAAACCCTATTCGCACCTAATCACTAACTAATCAAAGTTGGTTTCGCATCTGTTTTCAGCGAACATTACGTCCTGATCAAGACACGAAAATTGACCAAAAAGTGCTTCGGCTGTCGGTCCAGAAAATGGCCGTGGTCGAAGGCTTTAGGCTGTGTGGGTAAGTTTACAAAAATTAAAAATTTAATAAATTTAAATTTTCAAAAAACTCCCATATCGTTTAGTTGAATTTCAGTTTGAATAATACCGTTTGGATGAATAGGAAATTCTCCCTTTGGTTGAAAATTACCAAGTCGAATAAACTTGGGAGTGAAACGCGTCGTTTTTCGTCAACCTTTCTTTATCCCAGCCCCAATTTTAGTATCGTATTAATTTTTAACGAATCGTTATGATTATATCTATTTATAATTTTTTCCTAAGTATAATATATCAATTATTTATCAGTTATCACCTTATTATCTACTATTAATTATTGTTCTTATTATTATTATATGGGTGGTGGGATGACATAACAAACCGATATAGCCGCATGTTTTTTATCTGCCGCAGATTTCACCCCGTCTGTATGACCATAATCCGTTATTTTCATTAATTCTTTTTTTCCATTTCAGTGTGTGAAAACGTCTGGCATGAGGGTTGTGCTCCTCGGAGCGAACACAAAAACACTGTCGTCGCCGAGGGTGCAGGTGACGCGGTAGCCGAGCTATTGTCATTCGTGGCAATGGAACTCGCAGACTACGCGCTCATCGACTTGGGCGACGACGATGACGATGTGGACGTAGACTTCAGGTACGTCCATACACTATAAATATAATTTATAATAAATGTTCGCCGGACATGTGAACCTAACCTTTCAGACGTTTGGTCAATTTCGAGCGTGTTTAATGGCGCCGAAGTCGTGTATAAGGTTAGGTTCACAATGTTCACATGTCAGGGTCAGGGCAACTGTCCCACTTATAGTATATAACAGGGGTGGCGAACCTTTTTTGGGTCAAGTGTCAAAATTTTAAATCAAGTTTTTTTAAGAAAGGTCGTGTGCCAAAAAAAAAATGAATTTTACTAGGTAAGATAAAAATAAAAAGCATGCAATAATTAGACACATTTTATTAGGTACAAATTTATTTGTAAACTTTTATTTCATTTATTAATGTGATTTCTGTTGTTTTTTAGAAGATAACATTTTAATATCTGGAGTATAGTTGGTAGTTTTATATCATTACAAACTTATAATTTTGATTCTTAAAATTTCTCATACTAAAGTTTTAAAATATAATTTTTTTTTTAAGAAAAATAATATTTTATTAAGTTTTAAAATTTGGCGTGCCACTGAAATTCGGTCAACGTGCCACTTCTGGCACGCGTGCCATAGGTTCGCCACCCCTGGTATATAAGGTGGTGCTGGGTGGTTAAATGGCTCACACAAAATTAAATTACCTAAGATTTAAAAACCGATAATAAGGTAAAATGTTTAAATTGTCCAACAAGTAATTATAATAATTATCTATAATCAAAATTGACTATGATTGCAAGGGATTATCAGGAATATAATTTTTAAGAATAGATAAAGTTTTTATTTTTTTGATAAAGAGATACCTATATTATTTTTCCGAACATTTTTGTACATTTTTATTTCAACTATATTTAATTGTCAAAATCATAATATGATTTTTGAAAATATAATCATGTTGATACAAATAACTTTGAAAGTATAAAATTAAAAAAACAACCCCAAATATGCAGTTTCTATTTGGGATTTTTTTTAGACATTTTTGCACCGATCAAATTGATTAATAAATCACCTTTATACGAATCTAAGATAAATGTCGTATCTCGCCCCACGATAAATAAACGCGCCGTACGCGAAATGGTCTCAATTCTTTACAATCGAACACAGTAGTTGGACAGCGAACGAATAAAAACGTAATAAACCAATAAAATGTTCGACGACTAACAACGGTGTTCCCTCCCTCAGATGTTTGTCTGGCGCTGCAGACGCCATCGAAGACGTCCGGATCGACGTCGAGAACGTGGACTATTGCCACGAGGCGGCAATTGACGCAGCGGCGGCGGCGGTCAAATTGGCCGCGGCGGCCGTCGAGGCGGTCGACCAAAACTTGTTGGCCACGTGCGAAGTGGCTGTGGCGACCAACTTCCAACGGACCGCGGAGTCGTACGAACAGGGCGATGACTTGGACGATGTCGCCAAGGCCGTCGCCTTGCAAGTAGCATCGCTCCGCGACTACCGCCGGAACGTCAGTAGGCACGTCCAAGTGGTCGAGGACTATGACCGGGCTGTCGAAGCATACGGTGAGGTGGTCGCGGGCGATGACTTGGACGATGTCACCAAGGCTGTCGCGCTACAAGTAGCATCGCTCCGCGACTACCGCCAGAACGTCAGTAGGCACGTCCAAGTGGTCGAGGCCTATTACCGGGCTATCAAAGCATACGGTGAGGAGGACGACGAGGACGAAGACTTCGTGTCCTACGACGACCCCGATTATTTCAAATAATTATAGATTAGAAACCCATTTATAAAAAAACACCGACTGTAAAAAGTCTATTCAGCAAAAATATTTAGTTTTCTAAAAAAATAAATCTGTATATTTCAATATATATTTTTATTGTTACAGAATATTATCGTTATTGTGTATTACCATTGATTATATAATAGACAGATAGCCCACGGTATAGGGGTTTTTGGTGACTAAAATTATGTTTCTATTGACTGCCAACAGGTAGCGTTGTATCATTCGACAAATAATATTTAATATAATTTATATAATACAGTTTTTGTTCTTATCTTAATGCGAGTTTCCTTGGCGGTGGTCTGTGTATTATTAAGAATTGTATCAAACAACCGACCGTCGTTATCGGCTTGCCAAACCGGTCCAACGCAATCCCACGAACAGAACTAGCTCGTGTTTTATTATTTGTGAATCGTATGTTATGTTATGTTATCGTATTTCCAGATAATTTTTAATACAAATGTCGATGAAAGACAGAATCAGAATGGATCGACAACGAATGCCGAGCCACGCGAGGGATCCCAGCTTAAGATTTTAATGATTCTATAAAATGTAATTATACTAGCTGAATAACCCGGCTTCGCCAGTGTGCAACTTTTTATTTTTTCCATTTTTACCCCTTTTACCCCCGTAGGAGTCGAATTTTGAAAATAGGGCAAAGTGACGACACTCAAAAAGGTATTTGGAAAAACTCTGTGAAAAAAAATTGGAAGAAAGTTAAATAGTGTCGTCAAAAATGGGAACATAAAAAAGGACTGTCCTTTTATATATATAATAGATAATAGCATTGATACTAGTATTTATAATCAATGATAATAGATAGATTATAATATTATTATATTATTGGAACAAATTCTATTTATAGAACGGCAGCGACCGTCCGCCAAGAGGCGATAAGCTACCACCTCCACCAACATTGCATCCGAGCTACACTAGCGCTCCCTAGTTAAGTTAATCGTAACCCCGGACAGCCGATCGATTACAGTGCTCAATAACGGCGGCAAGTCTGAGATCGGCTGCCAATTTTTCCTACAGCGTGGCTTATCTGTCTATTATATAATCAATGGTATTACTTATTTTTTTGATTTTGATATTAGAATCTTCCTAAAAGAAAACGATTTTGCATTACTATTATATATTTTAATTTATAGAGAACTGAAATACATAAAACCTTTAAAAAATATTTCTGGCAACAAACATTAAATACTTTCAAATTTACATGATGTAAAATTATAATAATAACTAAATAAGATTATATAATAAAAATAAATAAATAAGATTCAGAATTAAATGTTTCAAATGATGGATTACCCCTGATACCTAAACCTGAGATTCAAATTGATAATTTATTTGATATACTTCAGATGCTTCTACTTCAGGTAAATTAAAATTAAACATTTTTATATGTTGATATATAATCATTTAGTAAAATATATATTAAACACAACAGGCTAATATATACACAATTAACAATGTAAAATAAATACATAATAAAACAATTATTGAAATCGAAACTGTGTATTACAGAATATTACAAACCAAAACTTATATATATTTTTCATACATTGTTAATTTTGAATACACTAGGTTGTTTTTGATTAAATTAAATACTTGATATATTAAATTATTATATTTTTATTCATTTATGAGTTTCTATTTACTTATGAGTAGACAATTTTTTTGTTTTTTTTTTACTTTATAAAATAATATTAATTTATAGTAGATAATATGTTTATATTACCTACTAACCATCAATTTTTACTAAAGTGCAAAGTGCAAGTCTGGATTAAATAAATATAGACTGGGTTAGATAGCATTATTAATAAACTGTAAAAAGTATAATGTAATTACTAATTATATATTTGGTTATATTGAATAGTCAATGAATAGGTATCTATTTTAATATATATGTACCTATTATCATTGATTATAAATACTATAGTATTTACTATATACTACTAGTATTTATAATCAATGCTATTATATTGGTGATAAATTATTTTTACTTCATATTATTAGGTTTTAATATGCATAATAATTATCCAACCGACAGAATACATTTCGATGGAAATATTGAGAGCAATCTATATTTATTAAAAGATGTATTTTATCATATGGACACCTTATAGACCAGATATTGTTTTTCACCTGAAAAGCGACTATAAAAAAATAAATAGATTTGCTCCACCTAATATATAGACTACATGGCGACGAACGCGACGCGCGTAATGCTTTTTATCCGTTCTCGTTATTAATATTACTCGGCGCCGAAATGAAACTCATTTCCGAAAATCGTATTGATGACTACGCATAATTTATCAGTTCCAACGCGCGTTGTGTAACAGCGGTTTAATAATAATAAATTCTTCATAACGCGTCGGTGGGTCGTAATTATTTATTACATCGATATAATATTATCAGTTACCACTAACCTCGGGCCGTCGTTGAATCCATTGACGACCGTTTTCATTCGGCGGATCCGAAACATTTCACAACGTATTTCGTGCTGGTACACTCGAATAAAAACACCACGACGCGACGGCGGCGGCGATACGATACGAAACGACGACGACGTCAAAAAACGCACACTCGAAGCCTTTACCGGCTTGGATTAGACGTCGTCCGAGCCCCGACGGAATCGTTGAAAATCCGAAGGCGAGACGGCCATTACACTCGCGCAATGGATCGCGCACCGGACGCGACGGCGGTGATACGATAGGAAAAACACGGTGAACACCGAATGTCGCGATGGTACGGTAGTATTTAAGCGACGAAATAATTTGGTTGCGCCCACGCGACCGCCGTGAGACGTGCGATTATTCGTCGATAAATACTATTACCATCGACGCGAAACGAAATTTTGAAACCGAGAAACGAGACAATGGCGGTCGGCATAAAAATCTCGAAACACGGACCCGTTCGGAGAAGCCCACCACATACACGCGAACCGACGAAGACTGAAGGGACAACGGAAAGGAAATCCCCGCGTCGTCGGCCGTTAAAACGGTTGAGACGAACAAGCCAATAAGAATAATTCTCGAATCATGGAAAGTGATTTTTTTCGTAACGGTTTTTTGTTTACCGAGAATCGTTACCGCGATATCCGGAGTTTCGTCCGCGGCGCGCGACCGCGTCGTCGTCGTCGTCCCGTCACGGCGGCCACACGGCCACGCTAATATAGACCTAGCGTCGCATTCCTCATTCGCTCGACCGACTAGCCGTCGAATTCACTACTACTATACTCGCAATTTATCAGTTCCAACGCGCGTTGTGTAACGGTGGTTTAATAATAATATATAATAATAATAAGTTTTGTATAACGCGTCGGTGGGTCGTACTTATATTTTACATCGATATAATATTATAATATATTATCTATCACTAACCTCGGGCCGTCATCGACTCCATTAACGACCGTTCTCATTCGGCGGGTCCGAAACATTTCACAAAGTATTTCGTGCTGGTACACTCGAATAAAAACACCGTAGGTAGTAACTCCGAAGGCGACGGCCATTACACTCGCGTAATGAATCACGCACTAGACGCGACGGCGGCGGCGATACGATACGAAACGAACGACGACGTCAAAAAACGCACACTCGAAGCCTTTACCGGCTTGAATTAAACGTCGTCCGAGCCTCGACGGAATCGTTGTAACTCCGAAGGCGACGGCCATTACATTCGCGTAATGGATCGCGCACCGGACGCGACGGCGGCGGCGATACGATAAGAAAAATACGGAGAACACCGAATATCGATGGTCGATTATTCGTCGATAATTACTATTACCATCGCCGCGAAACGAAATGTAGAAACCGTGAAACGAGATTATGGCGGTCGGCATAAATTTCTCGAAACACAGACTCATTAGGAAAACCCCGACGGGCACGCGAACCGACGACGACTGAAACCAAAGGGAAAACCAATCGCCCCGCGTCGCCCGAAACGGTTAAAAAAACGAACAGCCAATGAAAATTTATATGAATTCATGGAAAGTAATTTTTTTTAACGGTTTTTTACCGAAAATCGCCCGCGTAACCGAAACGACCGTCGTCGTTCCGTCATGGTGACCACTGACCACGCGGCCACGTGACCACACGGCGACAATGGCGGAACATTCACACAAAACAATTTACCTACGAACAATGTTATTTCCGTCGTGCGGCGTAAAGTCGATCGATTGAAAAACAATCGTACTGGTGATCGTTTTAACAAACGACTAACGACGGGAAAATCGCGGAACACACGGCGCACAACATTGACGACGTCGACGGCGAGAGACTAAACGGCCCACGGGCAACCGAAGAAAAACAATCGTAGCCATTGACCGTGGTTCCAGGGTTCCTGCCGGTAATGTCTGTTCGATACTCGGGTAACGTACGTTGCGTAAGTATGCACCGTGTGCAATTCACCGGGCTCGAAAACGCGATTTTTTAATGATTTTCGTTTACATTTATATTTTTCCCATGACGTTCGGCATATTGTAATATAGAGATAATGTGTTTTAGTGAATTTCTTATAATGACGTGTTGGTGCAAGATAAAATATTACTTTTACGAGTAAACGATCGGTTTCGCACGAATACTGGAAACACGAACTCAAACAAGAAACATTGGAATCGTCTCTATTGTCTTCCTGGATCGCCAGGTATGAATAGTGATTTTCGGATCATCTTCGGAGTTTTATTAAATAGGGCCTATTTTATGGTTTCATTAGTTATATAGTATAACATATAAAAATCACTCTGGATGCTTTTCTGGATCACTTTTTTCTTTCATCATGAATGATGATAATGTTTGAGTATTTAACATCGAACCCAGGGCGAAGTCTGGGTAATGTCCGCTAATATAACCATAAAGGTACTGGATCTTATAATTTTTTACAAAACAAATATTATAGCATATTGTAGTTTACAAATACACATTTTATTGTACGTGCTACCTTAATTAAACAAATTTTAAATAACCCGCCCCTCGAATATTAAATGCTTTTTTTTTTTATCAAATATCAATTGATTTATATTAATCTAATATCATCAATGCCATTTAAACATATTTAGTCTCTAAAATCTTAATACAGCAAAACTTCGATTAACCATCACTCTTTTAACCGTCATGGTAAAAAACCGATGAATGCAGATCTATGATTAATATATATACAATACATAATCAAGCAAATAAAAATAGATTGGAATATCAAAACAAAAGAAGACATATTATTTAGTATAGTTACTATTTTTTATAGTTAGTATGTACATAGATTAAATATACATTAATCAAGGGTATGTATATTATATTTCCATGTACATATGTGTTTGTGTTTATTTTAGTACATACTAATAAATAAAAAGAAATATATACATCTTTTACAAAATTTCTGTTAACCATCAATTCATTTTTATTTGTTAACGATCAGTCCCAACGTTGACTGTTAATCAAAGCTTTGCTGTAATATGAAAATAGACTTTCCACTTAATAATATCATTATTAAAGTCTAACAAATTCAATTTAAATTTAAAATAGAAACATTTAAAGAAAAAAGAAAATAGTAGTCGGTAACATTTTGTGAATAATAAAATATTGACAATCAATTTGATCATTCAAGTAATTTATTATTGAAGTAATTTTTTAACATACTATATATTCACATGTAATAAGTTAAAATTATGATAAATAAAAAACATTCATTTTAGAAATAGTAAATTAAGTAATTATTACATAGACAGCATTTATTTTTAAGCAAAATTTGTTTTTAACATGACATTATGTATGAAGTACTCAAACATTTTACATTTAATACCAACAGTTAAAATATATTGTGTAGTTATTGTTATATTGTAATGAAATGCATGATTCCATTAATAGTTATTAAATATAATCATTATTTCAATTTAAAGGCAAAATCCAGAATGTTAATTTAACAAAATAAAATATTTGTCAAATTTAGATTTGGTTTTTGCCTCACAAATCATTATCAAATAATTAAATAATTTAAATTCTTCATATTAAAGTGATAAAATATAGTTGATATGTTTCAAGAAATAGTTTACTAATGTACCACTGTATGTGGTATTTAAATATTTATAAAAAATTAATTAAACATAGAATATTAATAATAAATAGATAAAAAAAAAATGTACCCATATTATAAATTTTAATGAAATTAAAACTAAATTAAACAGAAACAATATTATTGATGGGCAAATAATAAGATGAAAAAAACAATAACAAAATATTACAACAAATTAATTGTATTTTAACAAGGTAAAAATAACATTTATTTGGTAATGAACATACTCATATTGCTAAACAATAGTAATAAACATTTAGAATACAGTTTATAAAAATACAATTTGAAACTTATCTTGATGTTATACATTTATAATATAATATAACATTTTAAATTTATCAAGATATGTTGTATATAATTAATTGGGCCTTTTGATAATAAGAACACCAATAGTTTGTTGAAGGAAAGTAAATTTGTTTCATGTTTCATTTTATAGAAATAACTATAGTTCTGATACATTGTTCCCTAGAGCATTAACATTAGCAAATCATATTATGAATTATGTTGACTTTTCCTTTATATCTCGTATTGTTTTTAATCGAAATGTATAATTAGCTTTTAATTTAATTTCAAACTTATTATTATTGTAATTATTCTGTTTGATCCATTCTTACTTATTGTTATTATTATTATTAATTACTATTAATTGCTATTAATACAGAACAATAAACAACTTGCATTTATATTCATGCATGATATTAAATTAAAATATTGAGAAAAAAACAAAACATAAGATTAAATCGCTTAGTGAACAACCAAAACAAAAAAAAGAATTTAATTACTGACACATATTGCTATTAATGTTGACAAGAAAATTAAAGTCAAGAATATAAATAATAATTATACAATAAGTGTGTATGCATATTTACATGGATATAACAAATGCTTAAATCCAATTGGAAATCTCTGAGGCCCATGGATATAAATTAATAATAGTAATGAAGTAACTTACGATATAGAACACAATAATTATAATAATAAGGGTATAAAAATGTAAAAGGCAAATATAAAATCTAATTTGTATAAGTATTAAGCTTATTGGTATTACCAGATAAATTCTAAAAATTTAAAATAGCTAACTACTTTATATTTTAGATAAACAGACATCCAATAACAGTATCCAATCCCCTTAAAGTTTTAGTTTATATGAAGAAAAAAAAATTATTTATGACTTTTAACTCTGTTCATATTTTCTTCTTCAGCTTTGATCACTATTTCTAGAACTCTACGTTTTATCTCTGATTGATAAACTAGAGGTAAAGCCTTGGTTGTTTCAGCCATGCTATAAAAAAATAAATCAACAGGATGTATGTTTTGGTTGGGAACTTCATCTTCCACTTGTGGTTCAGGAGTTTCATCATATGATAAATTATTGTATGAACTAGAATTTCTATCGGTATTGTAATTGCTAAATTGATCCAAGTATAAGTCCTCTGAATTCAACATGTTCTTGAATGAATTGCTGTAAATAATCAAACAATAATGTGGTGAATCAAAAATGTCAGAAAATATTAACTAAAATGATAATTTAATTTATTTATACTTAATTTATTTCATTCTTATAATTTTTTTTTTAATTCTATAGTATTTAAAAATTTAAAAATTACTTAAACAAATATCAAATTTAATTACGTTTTAAGTATTTATATGGCTATTACCATTGATTATAGAATAATCTATTCTATACTTATTTTTCCTTCAGAAGAGGGGAAATAAATAAAAATATACCATAATTGTAATGAAAAATCACATTAGGTGGGTAACATGTGAAAATAAAATAATTTTAAAAATGAAAAAAAATTTTCCGCAAACCATCAGCTTACTTAGTTAACGCGTTACAAGCTTACTTTGAAACATCAATATTAATATCCTTAGATTAATTATAAAAATCACCCTAGGTAATCCCTAACACACATTGAAATACAGAATAATGATGAAAAAAAGGAAATAAATTTTATTTTAAATTTTGTAGTAAACCTATGTGTGTAATGTCGCATTTTTATTATATTTAACCACTATAATTTAACATTTCCAGTTAATATATTCAGTCGAATTGGTATAATAGAGAACACAGTACAATATGGTTGGAAAATTTCAAATAAGAATTACAGACCTATCTATAATTTTAAGCTTCAAATTATTGTATCTACTTCCAAAATTAAGTCCTAGCACAGACGGCGCATCATCATTTTTTGTATCAAAAACTAAAAAGGACCGAAAAAAGTGAGTTAAATAAAGTAGTATGTTGTACCTTATAATAATTTTTTTTTTTTTTTTTCCTTTATTTTTAATATACACAATCTATAAATTTGTTTTACTTATAATAATAAATGAAATAAATAAGCACTTACTTACTGAACTAGTTGACTCGAGGACAAAACTAAAATGTAATTGATACAAAACAGCTGTAGACCAAATTCCGGACAAGCCTAAAAAGTGATACACAATGAAAATAAAAAAAGAATGAGCCTGTTTAAAACTTTAATCTATAAACCAAGTTCTATAAGCCAAGTTCACACGATAGTTTTAAAGGCTATGGCTCTGCACACACAATAATCGAGAAGGTAATGGAATGTTAGTACGATAAAATTTAGTTACCTTATATAATATACCAGTTGTACATGAAAGATGAGACTTACAGCAACACCGAGCAAATGGCTTTTTAAATTCTTAATATGGTAAAAAAAAATTAAAAATCAAAAACCGATATACTTAACTGAAAAGTTGAAAACAATTTTTTATTTAACATTCTAACTTCAACTAAATGGGATAACGCCGTTATCATAATAGTGTGATCTCACTGGTGGAGTCACTATAGATAAGATATTTCCTTTATCACGTGAAGCATTACAAAAAATACACTCCATCATTTTGGTATGTAAAATATTACACTTTTTTACCGGTTACTTTACGTATTACAATTAATGCGAATACGTACAATGCAACCAATTTTTAAATGTTAATACTTAATACTATGTGGTTTATTTGCACTTTTTAATATATTATACATTCAAAAGTAATTACGCCAGTGCCATACTGCCATGTGTGGCATATGGGTGCTCAAATCGGAGAAATTGTTTTAGGTTTATATAGATACATATGTACCTATGTATGTTTTAAAAACAAAATAATATAATTAATTGATATATAGCACTTACATATCATTATGTAATATTTTACATAAATTAATAATCATGAATGTATAATAATAAAATGTCATAGGTTACAAGTTTATAACTTCTAAGAATTGTAATGTTTTGTACCTATATATTCAAGAGAAAAAAAAATTATTGACCTCCCATTCATTCATTCAACCAATTCAACCAGGTAAACCAATATTATTTCTCTAGATGTAATTATACTTGGTAGTTGGTTTATTTGAAATGAGCCCCCCCCCTGGCTAGCATAATAGCATATTTACATTTATACGTAAAAATAACATTAAATCTTTATTATATTACATTTAAGAATTTTTTTATTTTGCCTCTGCCTAGAATTAGGGGCCGCCCATGGGAACACATGTACATTTTCAAAGCGGGACATATTTAGGGTCCTTTGGGGATAGCGGTACACAACGCTCGAAAGCGGGACGTGTGGTCACGTTAGGTATACCTCTACTGTTTGCCATTTACCGAGTAGCCTGCGATTATAATATCAATATAATTTTCCGGTCGGGAAATCGGACCCGGTGGTACGCGTTCGCGGCAACTGATAAAAATTGTAAAAAAAAAAAAAAAAACAATTTATTTTTTCACAAAACATAATAATATCATACACAAATCTGTCGGACGATTTCACCGTATCGATATCGTATTTTCTACTCGACGATCCCGTGAACCGGCGTGAAAATGAACCCGCGGCGGCCGGATACCTGCGCGCGCGACGAAAACGTAGAACGCGTCGGCGACCGGCGGCGGAAACGTCGTCGCTGCCGCCGCGTGTGCCATGTGGACCAAGCCGCAGAGACGGATGCGACGGCGGCGGTACGTTCCGGGCGACGGCGGCGGCCAATGGGAGCGCGCGGAATAATCGCGGAGCGAGACGCAACCACAGTCCGTCCTTATCAGTCTATCGAAACGTCGGCGGCCCAGACGTTCTCTCCGGCCTACCGCGCTAACGGCGGCGCTCCCGTGCGTCTATGCTCCAGAGATAGATACGGCGACGTCGTACGACGTATTACTGTTGTTGTTGTTGTTGTTGTTGTTTTTTTTCTCGTCATTATTTTTCTAATCCAGTACTCTGTTTACAGTTTGTTTTCGTGTTTTTTTTTTTCATCTTGCTCTTCTTACTTTTCACGCGCTCTCGATATTATTATACGTTTACACACGAGAAAACACCACGACGTGTATGTGTGCGCGTGTGCGTGTGCGGCGCGCACGTAATTTATGGCCGGCGCCGTCGTCGTCTCCGCGACCGGGTTTCCGTTTCAATAATAATTACCAGAGCTGCGGCTCGCGAAGTGTATGTTTATAACGATTGCCTACACCCATGCCAACCAACGGTCGACGTCTTTGAGACGGTTCGTGTCGGACCGATCAAGATAATGATCGGGTCGTCGTCAGTTGACAATCGGTCGACTGCGGCCCCGTGGCTCGGGACCCTGCTCTCCTGTTGACGTTGCTGAACCCGCTGTCGACAATGACATGTTAACTTTGCCGGAGCTATGGTCATGCCGGTTTGGAAACTGTGGAATCGTCTGCACTCGAATAAGTCTAGAGGTAATTGTGCTCTCAGTCCCACTTGGCTGCTCAAACCATTGTTCTAACTCACGATTGTTATTTTCTAGGGCGTAACGATTGCGAAGACGATGTAGTTCAATTGGATCTAGTGTCCAGTAAGTTAACTACTATAACTAATGCAATTTGTCGACTGTTATGTAAACGCTTTTTCTATATTTCAGAACCCAGGGAATCGCTCAAGAAGATTCTGTCGGGTTTGATCCAAACACAAGGCTTGAGTGACAATAAAAAATTGTGTTTGTTGAATATACTCGTCAAACTCTTATCATCCGTGAACGTCACTGAAAATAGTAGTGAAATATTTGGTTTCACTACATACGACATTATGTGTTGGTGAGTAATTTGAAAATGTGTTTTATTAAGTAAAGATTTTTCAAACGTTTAAGTTATTAATGACTGTGTTCAAATATGGTATAAAATGTTTTTATTTTCTTATTGGTATTATCATTTTTCAATTATAGTCTTACGCCGAGCTTGTTAAGTGATAGTTCTGATGTCCGAGCAGCTGGCTTAAGGGCTATACGTCATTGCATCAAAAAACCTGAAGACTTAACTACTATTGTACGATTACGTCTAACTATACTTATATGCAGGTAACTTATATAATGTTTTTGAATTATATTAAATTTTATTTATAAAAAAAAAATATCCTACTAACGTTGTATGATATATTACAGAAGTTTAGAACTACTGCTTGATAACGAAAGTGAACGTTTACAAGCATTAAGAATCATTCGTAAATCATGCACTTTGAGTCCTCAACAATTTCCAAATGCATTTACTCATTCTTTATCAGCTATAGCAATGTGTTCTCATGGACCCTCTAAAGACCAACTGCATAGAGCTTGTGTTGCTACCCTTTGTGAACTATGTAAGTTTTTATTTCAATATTTGAATTATATCATATGTTTTATACTTTTTTCCCTTATTAAAATAGGTTTGCTGAATCCTCAAGTATTTGTAGTTGGTTGTGGTTTAAAAGCCTTACGCCATGTTCTGATCACATCCGAATTACCATTGAGAATGGCAGAGTGTGTTTTGGGAACTTTACTTTGGATGTTGAATAGTCCAGATACTAGAAAATTAGTGTCATTTGATTTTGGTCAACTTGCTTCACATTTCACCGACTTTAATCCAACTTCCAAGTAAATTAAACTGCCAATAATTTTGTTCATTGTATTTTACATTGTGGTTACATTTTTTAGATTAAATGAAAAAAGTTCATTGGCTGAAACAGCGCATGGTACATTAGTGTCTCTATTACGTTCTTGGATAGGTGTTCTGTATTTTTGTGACCCATCAAGTGATCGTACAAAAAGTGGATTATCTTCTATTGTTCAAGCTTTGCATGTTCAAAATCCTTCTACCAGAGTGAGTTTTAAATTATATATATATTAAATATATTTATTTAGTTGTTTTCAACAAAATATTAATATGATGTATATTTACTGAAGATTCCCATTATAAATTTACTACGAGAAATTCTTGGATTTTGTCCAGCTGAATGGGTAGATGATTTTGATACTGCTATAGAATCTGTAAATCCTTACAAGTACAGAGAAAAATTTGGATTGAATAGTGGATATATTTACACTGAAGTAATGGATCTTATACCAAGTTTAAGTAATAAAAGGTTAGTTATAATTTTTTTTAAATTAGTATAGTATATAAGTAGTATTTTTAAATTAAGTATTTCGACTTTTACATTTGTTTACACATTATACATAATTAATAAACAGTATAATATTTGCTATTCAAGCACTTATTTGTATTTTTTATTTACAATCAAAATAGCTACTTGATTACTTTAAGTCCAATTTATTCTTATGTATTTTATTTATTACAGTATTTAATATATAGTTGAACCCTTATTTTTACTTTATTTTATTTTAGTTATAATATTCTTATTTTTAAACAATTCATATTTTGTTTTAGTGTTATTTTCATGAAATATTCTACAAAATAATTTGTCTCGAGATTTTTGATATGTTATGTTACAATTTTTAAGAGTTAAATTATGAGTTTAATCCTTAATGCGTTTTTGTGAAATGTATTATAATTTGATTCAATTGAATTTCAAGGCTATCTATAATAATATAATTTATAAAGTAATTATTTATCCATGTTGATTCTATTACAAATTAGATCTACTATTGCCTACTTTAATGACAGATTTTTGCAAGTGATTTATGTATGGCTACATGTAGAAATTTCACTTTTGTTTACTAAATACTATGTAACATATATAATATACTAATGAAATTATGATAGTATAGATTTTTTAAGTTTAAAACAATACAAATTATTTATAAATTCAACTAACATCTATGTTTCATTATTTAACTATTTATAATTATTTGAATTATTAATTATTTAGTGAATTGTATTTAAATATTGCTTAGATAGTGTTTTATTTTAATTTATCTAATCAATAATTATTTTTGTTTATATTCCAGGGTGAATTTAGTTAACTTACCTCAATCTCTTTTGGTAAGTTGTTTGTTAGAACTAAAACTTGATGAAGCTCTAGTTCAAGTAATACTTACATCCGATAATGTTTTATCTGTTCAGTCAACAATTCTTCTCGGTGGGTATTATTATTGTCTACCTAAAATGAAACAAGAAATAATTATTTATTTTAAATTTCTAGGAGAGTTCCTTCATCTAGCGGATAGAATAGTTCCAAACAATTCTAAACCAGCTCTATCTGATCTGGTAGCTTATGCTTTGGAAGGTCGACCGTCATCAAAGTGTATTAACAGCTGTGCATCAGTTGAAGAATTTGATCAAGTACTATGTTCATCTGAAGATCGTTTAATATTCCATCCAATCAATACTGTCCAATTTGAAAAGTCTGAAGTATTTGTAGGAGATGATTTTAAAAAAAATAATGCCATGGGAGCTATTTCTGCTCTAGCCAAATTATATAAAACATTAAACCACGAGCCTACTCCCTCTACTATTGGCTTGTATCATGCTATGAATTTATTTGGCCCAAAAGTTAGTATGTTGAGGTATGTAACACATAAAAAACATTCAAAACATAAAGGAGCTCAAAGTGTAATGACTAAAGAATGTGAAGACTTTGTCAAAGAATCTGGGGTTTTAATTGTTAAAGAAGCTGTGGCATGGAAATGGGACCCAATTCGTTCTGCTCTAAAGGTAAATATCAAATAATTACAATTTTTTTTAACTGTTTAATATTATTGTTGTTTTATTAATTTATAGATAAGAATTAAAGACATTAACAAATTGGATGATATGAATTATAATTTATTTGTGCAAAGATTAATTGAATACTTTCAACCATCCTCTAAAATGTATGGCGATGTCGAACTTAGGCCCGAAGTTCTTCCATTGAACTTGTTTACATTAGCTCTATTTGACTTAATTGATGATCTTATGGATGCTCCAAATGTAAGTAATTTATTAATTTAATTAGTGTGAATACATAAAGTAAACTTTATTGAAATTTTAACTTTGCCTGTAGGATAAACAAATACCTTAAAATATACTTTAGTTTGGTATAACTCATTTATATTTTTATAGAATGTACAGTGCTTTTCTCTATTTTTCTATTTATTTATTTATTTTATTTTTGAAGTGGACAAGCCTAAATTACAAGTACTTAGTAAAGTTAACAATATCTAGTCAGTGTTTCCCTGTATTTTTTATTTAATTAATATTAAAAAAAAATTATATAAAAATATATGTATGAGTAGTAGGTACAAATAACGAGAGGTAATAATATTAATAAGTACTTAATAACGCTGATAATATCCGATATCAATGTATATGTATCATTTGATTTATCATTTATGTATCATTTGTTTCTTAGTCCTAAATCACTTATATTTAGAAAGTAAACAATATTTATCCAAAGGGTACCGTGACTTATAATGACTAATAATAAGGTGCCACAATGGAAAAAAGTTTGGAAACCACTGATTTAGTGTGTAGTAATATTAACAAATTATATGAGACCTTTTTAAGAGTACTAAAGTAACAATAATAATAAAATAAAGTGAATAACAACCTAACTTAACAAAGAGAAAATCATATGATAACAAAATATAACAAAAGCTTTTTATTAAGTATATAATTTTTTTATTTTTATTTTAAAATACAAGAAATATAATTATCAAGTCCAATTACATATCACTTTAAAAGCTAAATAAATTTTAAAATAATAATACTTTATTTTTGTAATATATATTATATTTTATTTTATTATATTATTTAAGGTAATAATAATATAATAGTATGTTTGTTTTCCAGGAAAGCGGAGAAACTTTTTTAAATATGCTCTTGACTGATATACATGTGCATTTAGAAGCGTTATCGTCTTCCAATTATTCTTATAGTTGCTATTTGAATCCACAACGTTTAGCTGTTACACTAAGTCAACATTATTTTCTAATGCTTGGTCGAATAAGTTCTACTGAAAGAGGGCGGTATTGTTTAGATAAAACCAAAATTTTCCCCATGTAAGTAAACATAATTGATATGTTGCTATATTTTTAAAATTTAATTACCAGTAAAATAATTAAAAACTAAATATCTAAGGAACAATGTGGTTTTTATGTGTGTTAATTATATTGTGAAGGATTGTACAACTTGTAATTAGGTTTTCAATGTACAGTATAACTCTGATTTAGTGAAATATTTTTAGATATTTTCATGCACTTTTTTCATCGATATTATTTCATATTTATTAACGTTATTTATACTTTCAGGTTATTGAATATTGCTGTCAATACTCATTTATGTTGTTATGTAAAGCTTATTGTATCCTGCTTAGACTATACCACTGATTCATTTCCAAGGTAATTTGAATTTTATTTTTAAATTTTCTACTCCAATACATCATTATGTCTTTGTGTAGTAAATAATAACAATTTTGTGATGCAATGAAACTCTACAAAAAATTGTTCTCAAATATTGTGTATCCATTTTTATTGATTAATATATTGTTTTATGTTTAGAATATTATTAGGCCGTGTTCTTTCCTGTTCCCAACAAAAATCTCGATTGTATGCAACACGTTTTTTACGTGTGCTCTTGCGATTTAATGCTCATCGATCAGAAGATGTAACTACAACTGGCTTTTGGATTTTAGAGTCTCTTATTTCACAAACTGTAGATGATAATCTAGTTGTATCTATGGCAGCTTTGGATGCCCTAGATGAAGCTTGTGATTATAAGGTATAGTTAAAAATTAACCACATTTTCCATAACAATAATTTACATTATGACATTTTATAGGAATATTTGAAAATGTTAATCGGTTTGAGACCTAACATTATTCACCTAGGAGACCGGGGTTTACTTTTACTTGTACGATTTTTGTCAAATACAGCCGGTTACAAATATCTGTCAGAATCTAGCTTTGTTTCAAATCAGTTGCACAATTGGGGAACCCATTTCAATTTTAGGTAATCCTAAATTTAAATATAATAATAATGAATTTGTTATAATCTTATGTTAATTTAATTTTCAGATATGTATTAATAGTTGAAGGAGAATTACACGATCAATTGACTCTTCATCAACGTCACGAAGACGGACATTACAAAACTAGACTTACTAGTGATATGTCGAGAAATAAAATTCCTAATATTTGTTTAGCTTCTCACTTGTATTCTCAAATGGCTTTACATGATAATGGATTTCAGGCAGTCATCAAAGATATTTATTTTAGAAATATGATTCAATTAATTTCAAACCTTGCCCAAGAAACCCCTAAAGAACAATTACACTTAAAAGCAGCATTGTGGGCTGTTGCTCATTTTGGTAGTGTGCCCCAAGGAGCTTGCTATTTGGCCAACAATGGTGTTTTACAATCTATATGTAAGGCTGCTATTTCTTATCCCGTATATTCTGTCCGTGCAACTGCTCTGTATGCATTGGCTCTAATTAGTTCTAACCGAGCTGGAGCTGCTCATCTTCGAAATGCTGGTTGGAATGTTTTAAACAAGGTGTTCTTGGAAGACGATTTTTACAAAATCAAAGATAAACGAGCAGATGCTAATTTAACATCCACGCCTTCTGATAGTTCTCAAGTGAGTATTGAACTGAGTTAAATTAATGAACAAATATCTAAAATTGTTTATCTTGTAGGGCCTTGTAAGTGATTGGGTTGATGATACAGCTTGGGATCCAAGTGCTCAAGGATCCGGTAAAAAAAAATGGTCTACATTGCCAGCGAGTAGTGCCTCTTGGTCCCGCCAACAATACCATATAAGGAGCTTAAGTGAAAGTAAAACAACTGATGATAATCACCTACTTGAACAACCTAACTCACCTTCTGAAAATCTTACGTTAGTATTGTTATTTTGAAATTTTTAGATTATTTTAATCAGCAATATTTATTTTATTCAGGTATACTAGTTATCGGTTAAGATCTGACAGTAATTGTACTGTGGACAGCAGTACCAGTGGAGTTAGTTCTGGCGAATCTGGACTTAATACACGTCAAACAGATAACAGTTTTTACCAGTGAGTTTTCATTTTTAATTTCTATTAATTACTAAAAATAAAACCATATTTTTAATTTGTTTAGCGACCGATACCAAACATTGAGTCCAATACCTAGTTCTAGTTCGTTGTCAACTATTCCTGTCCAAACACCTTCAAAATCTTCCATAGTACCAGAAGGTAATTATTACTATTTAATATATTTTCATGTTCAAACTTAAATGGGTGTTTATCATGTGTTTAAGGTTCTAAGTTAGCTAGAAGAAATTCCTTTGGTTATAAAACTTTGAAAATGATACAGAAAGGTATGAATCGCAAAAGTTATAGAAGTATGACCATGCAACACCAATCATCTGCGGCTGATATGTTTGATATGTTGGCTGAACAAGAATTGGATAGAATGTCTCTACTAATTAGACCCAAAGAATTTAGACAGTCTTTCAGTATGAACTGTTCACTGTAAGTAAATTAATGCTGATAAATTAAAAGTTAGGCTTTGTGAGCTTATCAATGTTAATCAAACAACATAATATTTTCCTTTAAAATCTCATTTATACAGTAAAACCTCTAAATTTTATTTAATTTAATTTAAGATGCATTATTATTACAATTATTAATTATTAAGGCGTTTATATTATAATACATATTACATTATTATTATGTATATTATTATATTATGCTTTATTAACAATGTTGTGAGGTATGCAAAATTTCTCAAGCCAGATGCTTTAAATTATTATTTAGTTTCACCCAAATTTTCAGCTATTTCTACAGCTTTTTGTTGTATTAAAGGACCACTAATAGGCAAATTGTTAGCACAGACCCAGCAGAATCATTCGTAACACACATGATCTATTTCAAAACCCTTACCTTTAATGAAGTTCTTTTTCGTCTCTCCATTCATGCTATCATCACACCACTTACACAATAGATCTACCCGTCACTTAAGTAGGGTTTCAATTAGAGTTTTTCCAACTTTAAATTGAGTAGCCAACTTATGAACACTTAGCAGTCACTGTCCGTCAACGTGTTAAGACAGGTTTCACTGTATCTATAAAAGAGTAAATAGAATTTTTTTTTTTTGTTACCTTAGGAGTGTTATGATCTCTGATGTGTAATGTACATACAAGTTTATTATTTAAATATGTACTATTTTCTGTGAGGACTTGATTGGATAATTAATTTTTTTACATCATTTTTGTTACATTTTAATGTGTAGTTCTTTGCTTAGCATCAGAAAGGATAAGCTACTATGTATAGTGTGTTCATAAATCTTTTAAAACCTATTTTGTATTTAAAATTATATATATAATGAACCCTTGATATTAAAAACAATTGTTTTATGTTTAATTCTTAGATTTGATCCAGAATCTGAAAATATTTCTTTGAGTTCAAATAAAGACTGCCATAATATTATCAAAGGTAATGAAAGCTTTATTAAGAATGATTTCATAATTTAAAAATGTTATTTGTATTTAACTCATAATTTTATTATTTTCATCTAGATCAGTATAACGAGTTGTGTTATGGTGGAATCGCCCTGCCATCTGATCTTAATATGATATTTTCAAATATTGAAAAAGAATCTGAATCTGTTCCTACACCTGACTGTGAAGATTCATCTTCTTGTTTTAAATATTTATCAACTGGTAAATGTATTTTCATTTTGTATTCTATCTTATTCTTTATTGAATATTTTCCCCATCTTTATCGATCATTTAAAAAAACACAAATACATACAATTTAATAATAATTCAATATTATTGTGATGATTGTTTATGATTTTAATGTAATTTCAATTAATATTTTAGTATAAATTATGCTTCATTTAATAATTATGTGTAAGAAATCTTTTTATTTGAATTATTAATTTCAAATACTAGAAATTATAATTTTTCGTTTTAATTTTTAATGGTTTCTTTTTCTAAACTCTAGGTTCTGAAGCCCTGAGTACTGATGATTCAGACACCGAAGAAGTTGTTGCTGATCCATTACCTGTTAGAAGACAACGAAGTCACAATCGGTCTTTGTGTATGTTATGCTCAGTCAATGAACATGGCAATCGATCCACAACTCGCAATCGAAAAGTATCGTCTAGTTCTCTTAGACGATGCCGAACAGGTAATTTAAACACAATTATTGTTTTCCATACACTTATATACAAAACAATATGAATAATTAATTTCAAATTTTATCTTTATAATTCTAGAGACTGAAAGTAGTTATGGCATGGGTGTTGAAGGAGAAAGTCCAATATTATTACCGTGGCAACACAATAAGTCTTCATGCCTTCACGAAGCTTCAGGTTTTGGTACTGGGAGCAATGAAAGCGGTGCTAGTTCTGATATCAGTAGTAAGTACATGATTTTAATTTAAGGTATTTTAGATTTAATTATTTATTTAAAGTTAATTAAATAATATAAATAAATATTTATTAAAAAATATATATTATTTTAGTGTATAAAATATTAAAATGACTGAGAAAAGGGATATCATATTAATGTAAACCTTGAGAAAGCACTTTTACACATAACTAGAATGACGTGAAATGTAATTTGAATGTTGCATTCTTATCATATATTTTTATACAACTTTAAGATATTTGATTGTAGACAATGATTTTCACTCGTTATAATTTATTCACCATAAGTAATAATATATATTTATTTATTTATTATATATTTTAGTCTTAAATTTAAAAGTTAATGCATTGCACAATGTTATAAATTTATTTTAATGTGATTAGGTCTAGCGCAGAGGTCTACTTTAGCTGACCGAATCACCAAGAGCCGTTCAGCCCTGCGACGTGACATATTGAAACTTGTCGAGCAATTACCAAATCCTGTTTTGTATAAAACATCCACCCAAAGTCTGTTACAGTAAGATTTTTGTATTCTATTGAATTAAATTGTAGTTATGTTGACACACAAAAATTATTAAATCTACAGTAACATGTAAATCTTGTCGATATTTTTCACAGAATGAAACAAATGTACGGCGACTTGTTTCATGACATTTGTGTTTACTCAGATGTGTGTAATTTACTAGCCGATCATCATTACCACATTCAAGCTAGACGTTACATGCATGAACTCTTCTTGGATGCTCCATTTAAAGAAGTACCTTATTAATTATTATGATAAACATTTAAAAGCAATCATCTTTCAATATTGTCTTTGTTTTTTTCTTAGCTGCACGAAGAGCCAGCAGCAATACTTGGTCGCCAAAGTCCACTTGAAACGTCAAATGCAGATTGTATTAGTAATGATGAATTGGAAAAAGGACACGGGGAGAGTGAACTTGAAGTAATCATGGAAGCTGAAATGGAACATAGAAGACGGTCTTCCGAAGTCACTACAGATTGGAAACCTCCGCCTGCAGCTACTAGACAACGTAAACAAACTGTGTTTGATTCTTCTAGTCAGCGATTACAAGAATAATAGAGAAAAAAAAATAATTAGGAGGTATTAAGAATAATTAATTGTTTTGTTTTAATTTAATTTATATTGTTTTGTTTCCATAAAAAATATTGATGTATATATATATATATATATATCAAATATATATTTATATATTTACTTATATATGTATTAAAAAAAAAAAAAAAAAATTAATAATAAAATATAAAATTGTATTCAATTGCCTGAAACCAAAAAGACAATGGCGTAGAACAAAAAGAATAAAATAATGAATGTGAAAAAATCAATTAACGTTCATAAACATTTTATCTTATAGAAAATCAAATAAATTACAATGTGGAACTTCATTTACATTTTAGTTGAATGGTTTGTGTCATTAACACTGATATTGTGCGCGCAGATTAGACTCGAGTACAAGTAATAATTTATAATGTATTGAAATTGAAATGTTATATCAAATAAGCGGTTCATTCTTATTTTTTATTTTTTTACTGAGATCATATTGTTAACATCGAACTGTCAAAATATATTCCCAGACAAAGTAAAAAGAAACGAATACAAATCAAAGGGAACCATCTAGAACACTACGCGCACAAGGTGAGTAAATATAGGTTTTAGTCGACATAAAACTTCCGATATATATTAAATATTTTAACAATTTAAAAAAAAAAAAATGAACACTTATTGTATGATTACAATAATTACAACGTTGTTTTGTACAATTTAATAACGATATTACGCCGCCGCCCAGCCGAATGCGATTCCCGTTCACTCGGCTGGCGAAGGCGCGTGTTGCGTTTGACGTTTCGGAAATCGCCGCCTACGACAAAGCAGTTTGATATTCGAAACGCCAAATCGTCGTTTTCAATGTGGCCTAACCGTATATAAATTAACCAAACGCAATCGATGTCGACGATTGTTTTGAAATGACGCACACCCCTCCCCCCCGAGGGGTCGTCGGCCCGCGTTCGTCCTGGCCGTCCCTCCTCCTCGGAATAATAAACAACCGTTTCACCCCCTACCGCCCCACCCCCTCCCATCCTCCCCCGGCGCCCGTTCACTCCCTGAACTTGGCCTTGATGTAGGACGGCAGCGGGGCCACGTACAGCAGGACGTTGAACACCATGGCGGCCACGGGGAACACGAAGCTGGCGACCAGGTTGATCTGCGGATCGGCCACGGACGGCGGGTACCTCTCGTTCACGTACGAATCGCCGTCCGGGTACCGGCACACGAACGCGTCGGCCGCGGGTATGGTGCAGTTCTGTCCGGCGCTCTGCGGCAGCCCCACGTACTGGCGGCGACCGTCGAACGCCTGGGCCGTCAGGTACGCGCCCGCGTACCTGGTCTGCGTGGCGTACGTGATCCACGACAGCCAATCCGACATGCCCCGGTACGATCTGTGGCGCAACGGACGATATGAATATTAAATGACATACAAAATTATACACATATATATTGTCACCCTGCGCAATGTAGGTCAGGGGTCTCCAAACTTTTCTACTCGAGGGCCGCGCGAAACGTCGAAAGCTCTTCGCGGCCCGAGAGTGCGGCAAACGTGTATCGTTTAGAGACGAGAAGTAAGAAATCGATTACGTTTTTCCGCTGATATTTTATATCGAATCGAGATCGTACTGCTCGTTCCGACTTTCCAAACGAGTTGTAGCACGTACACATACGTATGTCAAATGCAAATTTTTTTTTAAATTTGGATATTTTGTATCCGAAACAAATTCATTCGACTAAAGTCTCTTCGCGATATTATTTATACAGTCCTTTGGGGAGCCGGTTAAAACTTGTTCGCGGCCCATAGTTTGGAGACCCCTGATAGAGATAATATTACGGTGTTCCATAAACTGCATAGTTCCGCCAAATGCAAATGCTTTCTTTCGAAAAATTCGAGAAAATCACTTTGAAAAATTTGACTTAATATAATATATTATAGTATATTCACATAGTTTGATGGATTTAAATGTTTTTCACTTATTTCGACTCACTCGTCAGTCGGCAGTATTGAAATTATAAGAATTAACTAAATATCATAATTTAAAATAGTTGTAATTTTTGTTGTAAATAATCCTTATGCAGAATATTGCATTAAAATACAAAACTTATTAACAAAAGGTTGTATTGATAAGAAAAACATTTAAGAAACGTTGTATGTAACGAAGGATTTTGCTTTTTTTAATACGTTCTACGGGACACGGCTTTTCAAGGACGTTTTATTGAATTATTGACGATAATTCAAATATATGGATTTTTTTTACCCTTTTAACTCTCGGAGTTTATTTCTTTTCTTTTTTATGAAATTTTTTACAATTATTTAATCTGGGTATCTAATTTTCCTAATTGTTCGTTTTGGTTTTTCAGGTCATTAAAATCTTAGTTCTATAATATGTATTTAGATACGCAATTCGTAGATCATAACATTAAATCGTACCCCAACCATCGATTGGTGAAATATGTAGACGCGGGCGCGTCTCCCGAAAATCAAAGCCTATCGTAGCGCAATGATCGTGATATTATATCTATCGATAATACTATATTATTCCCGCCTCCCGGTATCCGATTTGATACAAATAATTTTCAAAACGAATAAATTCCAAGCGGTTACACCTACATTGTTTAAACCGAAACAGAGCTATTAAACACGAACGTATTATATAGATTCGAAACGCTCGGGCTCTATCCGGGTGTCGTGAACAGCGGGTGAAAAAAAAATGCATTTCGATGCACATAGGATAATATTGTTTATGGTACGTTTATTCGCGACGAAGACTGGGCGGCCAACCCGGTTCCGTCGTAACGGAACCGACGCGACCTTTTCATACCCGCGGCACCCCGAAATGTCTCGCGGTCGTCGCATATTTTGGAATACGTATAGGTATATTATGTGTAATGCGTCGACACACGGACGCCGCTGATAAATAGTTGTTGTGCATCCGCCTGAACCGCGAATCCCGCCGCCGCCGCGGCTCTTCTTCTGATCCGGACGGATACTTTCACGCGCCCGAAAACCAGTATACGACCGCTTCGGAATGCGGATTATTTTATCGACGTATCGAACGAATGTCAACGCGCGACGGCGGTAAAATTTTGTCTAGAAAACGCGCTTTGAAAATCGATGTGCACACCATCGGTGTTATATAATTAAATATACAATGCAATATTCGCGTCGGAGAAACTATAACGTACCTATAATATTCGCTCTTTTACGAATAAATACATAGTTATTATTCATGTCTCTCTAGGAACGCATCTGATTAATAAAATACGACGGAATTCCGCGAAGTAAGCACGGCGTTTGCAGCACAGAAGTCGTAAATAAATCATGGCGTCGATTTTCAGAAAAGCCGAAGAAACGGATTCGCTCGCCCCCCCCCCACCCACTCCGCGCATACTTAATACATTTGACGCACGACGATGAGCGCCTATAACGGATAATCATATTGAAATAATAACCGAGTAAGTGATATTACGCGCGATAAACGTATTATTATATTATCGTTTACCGTATATCGCGCGGGTAGATTATCTGAAAATATTTTCCCAAACTTTCATTTGAAACTGACAAATACGGCGGCGGCGGCGGCGTGTTTTGAAAAAAACGGTAAGCGAGCGTACATTACACACCTACACGACGGCTACCGGTACCAATTATTAAAAATAATTATTATTATTATCGGCCGTGTAAACGCGGAAGATTAGAGTCCGCGTCGTGGCGATATCGACCGCATTCTGTTTGTTTTTTTCGCATAAGGTTTTTGGGCTGTGTTGTAAGAAAAAAAAAAAACAGCGGCGATATCTTTATTGTAATCGTCCAAATTAAGTAGAAGTGGTATCTATTACGTACGGTATAATTACGGCTATTACCGTGATACTTTCGACCGCAGTGATTTTTTCATAAATCGACAATCGGGTGCTAATACTCTTTATTAATACAAACAGATTGGGTAATCGACTTAGAAAACGGATACTCGTTGAAAATCAGGAACGATGGGTAAGGGAGGGGGCGTCCCACGGACCCACGAGATATCAATTCGAAGCGTTATTTTATGACAATATTATAAACCCACTCGAATCGCGTAAATTGTATTTTTTGCTTTTTAGGTTTATGAAATCACCGACGAACAATTAACAATTAAAATTAAGTGTTTTAATAAAAAAAAATTTTAATATCTTGTATTTTATTGATATTTTGTGATAATAATTATAGTCTCGAAAACATAATACGCGGTAAGCAAGCATCGCGTTAACAGCAGTTAACATACTGAACCAGAAACGCGACGGTAGATAAGACATTAAACCACTACCGGGGTAGTAAGCTCGATCCATACAAATTGTAATACTATTATTTTTTTTTTGACTATTAAATACCTCAACATTCCGCTGCCCAGCACGATCATCACGCTGACGACGTATATGCAGAAAACGCTGGTGTTGTACGTGTTCTTCGAGATGGCCATTACCGCGACGACCAGCTGTTCGGCAAACAGGTAGCAGCTCAACAGCACGGCCGCGAACAAACTCAATTCCGTCCAGTTGTTGAACTTCATCAGCCTGCGCGCGGATAAGCAACAACAAAAGCAATTTATTAGGTACGTCTGAAATCTAGTAGCCTAAAACTGTACGAGTTAATATTATGTTGTCAACGTATTGCACTCTGCTTTTTAATTAAAACCACCCGCATCCCCTTTGCGCTCGTCACACTTTCACCCCTCGTCCGATCGATAAACCGCGCATTTTCACCTGTTCCACATTGTTATACTATCGTTAACTGCACACGGTGCCGGCCGATCTCTTTTCGTTTTTTCCCCTCGGTATGCCCGCATGTTATTAAAATAATAAAATAATAACGACTGCTATTTGAATATTATTCGTGTTGATAATCGATAATCTTACACTGATTTTACTCCATACGATATAGAATGAAGTAACATCGTAAAAATAATAATCGACTAGAAATTCAATCAATAAACGATTTAATGATTGATTTTTATTTATGATCACATATTGTTATGATGAAAACAATAAAACGTCGCGACCGCAGTCCGAGAAGATGAGGTCATCTCTCGGGGGTCCATGGACCACCGGTTAAAAACCCCGATCCTAAAAGATCTTCGACCGTGGTCACGACGGCGGATAAAACGCGGTAACGAAGCGGCACGGCGACGACGGTGCCGGCGAGAAATACCCATAACATAAAATTGAAACTCTACACAAAGGAATGGAGATAATAAACCACACACTGTTTACCACGTTTACTGTTTGAATTTACTAAATCTAAATCTCTATAAATCTCACCGAATTCGATTAATATTCGTTGATAAATGTGGATTTTTGTTTTGATTTTTCAAAGAGCATTTTACGAGTGACGGCGTGTGACAACAAATCAGCGTTTATCAAAACCGAGAGTTCATGTGTCCGGCATAGAATATTTGTAAATAGACGAGTGCAAATATCCAAGAAAATACTTATGGTGTCGCCTTCGTCCTTCAGTGTCTATATATATAAACAATTACAATAACACTAAATATAAAGAATTGGACCAACTCCGCGATGATTTCTCGATATCTTCGATATTAACGACGACAAGTAAGAATAAATTTATTTATTATTTTACAACCAGATAAAATGGATTTATATTCATCGTGTACTTTAAAATAATAAATTCCAAAATCTATGACGGTGAGCTGAGCCCGGGTCCATAACATTTCATCGATAAAATTGGGGCTTAAATCTCGAATCTGCTTTCGATCTATTGGGTTTTCAAACTATTATTATATATTTTTTATAACCTTATCCCGACTTGGAAAATTTTCGAGTTGAATTTTTCATTTTTGTGCGTATTAACAGTGTGAATAGCTAACGATTCGAAGCTTTATAAAAACTAATAATATACAATGTCCACGTCCAAACTGAAACATATTTTACACCTATGTTTGCTGTCTACGCCTATCTAACGAACAACAGATATAGCAACATTGCTTGATACTTAACATTTAAATTTTGACTTTAAATTATTATGAGACTTTTAAGACCGAATACCGAATTTAAAAGTAGAACATTTCTCTGGGGCATGGATATAGGCTATACTTATCATGGTATAACCTAACTATATTCTTATAAAATGTTGTCAGACAAAAAAATTGGAAGGATCTTCAGTTTTTTTGTTTTAAAAAAAGTGTAAACTTTTTGAAAGACATTGATATTTATTAAAACGATATGAATAGACGAGTAGGGTCTCAAAAAAACACTTCTTTAAAGGTTACAATAGTAGTTGAAACTCGAATATCAACCTAAACACTACAGATTAAGTTTTCGTCGTGTATTTATTATTTTACCACCCGTTGCAGTCGGATAGACCGAGACAGCAAATACAGGTATGACATTCTCACAATGTCACCTCACCACAGGGAAAGAAATACTGGTGGCAAAGCCCCTCCTCTCACGTTGCCTCGTCTATAGTCTATGTATAATTATGTATTTATGTGTCAAGTTGTTTTGGCGCGCGCAACACTTACTGGTATAGTATGGCCGACGATCCGGCCACGGTGAGAAAAGCGAGCGGCAACGAGAAAGTAAAATAACTTATGAGGAAAAGTGGTCCGTTGTACGTGCCATCTTGGTTTTCCTGGTAATACCGTGTCCTGTGCGGAGCGACTGAAACGTTAAAACGCATAATGTTATTTTATTGACCGTACAGATTTATATGATTTATATGAAGCCACAGTGACTGCAGCGGAAAGCGTATATAGTTGCAGTGTTATCTAATTGGCTCTGTAATCCGCGGTTATTTTTCACGCAATTTAACGACGATCGTTTAAAATTCTTTTAACCATCGTAACTTTTTTCGAGACCATTAACGACGTTAATAATATAGACAATTATTATAACATATAGACAATAAACATACTTATACGTACACGTGCGGTTAGAAATCGTTTCGCGACGGCACGCGGCTCGTGGTGCCGCGCCGCGGTATTATTCCCATTCAAGTGTTATACACACATAAATTAATTGTTTTGGTTTTTTTTTTTTTTTGATCATTCCCAACTATCCTAGGTTAATAAACCGACATATCATATAGTTCTGTTAACAATTTGTATAAACGTTCGAGCAGGTACATCTGACCGTAGATAAAAACAAGTAAAACTCGTACAACAGCCAACAGTTATTCGGATCTTGAATAACTTTCTTTTACAATTAAATATTAACGATAATGATGTGGTATTGCGTGTTTTCCTCGGAGTTATTTTTGAAAATAAATACAACCGCAAAATTGTTATCTTTTGCATCTTGAGCGTTAAGCGTGTATGCGGAAAAAAATGAGTATACCTATTTAAAAACTCGAAACTAGATTACGTATTCACAGAGCTACGTAGTTAAACGTGATAATGAGCCTCGCGTTGGATAAAAAAAAATTAAAAAAAAAACAATGAAATTAGGAAATTGTGTAAAAACTAAACTAGTTTAATTTTAATGTTTGTTTTTTTTATTATTATCATTATTAGTGGGATATGGCTCATGGAAGTTTTTTGGGACCTGAAAAGAGATTTGTATTGAAAACCCGATCATGTTGATGTGTTGTAGAAACAATGCTTTGAATGCAGACTGCAGTGACGTGTGTAATTTTGAGATTGCCCGAACCGAGTAAGTTATTTTCAAATTTTTTAATTCTGTCTTGCACCTGAGACCGTTTGGTCCTATTAATTCAATAATAATTTGAAGTGTTCACAATACGATACATTGTTATTGTTATATAATATTGCAGTGTATAATAAAATATGCTTGTAATATAGACATAATATTTATTATGGATATTATATAATAATTATATTATTATACTAAGCATTTTGTGTTTCGAAATAAAATTCGTATACGTTTATTTTATAATCAGTTGGCAAGTTTTGTATTTACATTTTACAACCCCAACATTGTAAACACTGGTTATTCTGTATTGATTTAAAAAATTAGTCGTTCGGGTAAATCGACGAATATACCTGTGGATCATTCTGCGAACGATTTATTTACATTTTTGCAATTATTTAAGCGTAAGTATCTATTGATATTCCCAATTGAAACTTTTGAACACCTTTCATCTTTTATGTAAATAATATAACTGACAAATTAATCAAATATTTTCTTTTCGTAATAAATATAGGTGTTATGGAAAGAAAAAAACGAGAGACACGAATATTTCACACGATCGTTTGAATATGTCGTCAAAAAAAGTCGCATGGGGACGTGAACAATTTTGAAAAGGTTTCAGAAGAAATTTAAGAAACTCCGAGCCCCCTCCTCGACTCTTGTCGTGCTTGCTGTCCGGAGTACCATCATCAAGATCGGCCGTTTAAAACCGAGGGGAACGAACTGTCGACATACCTAATTATAGAATCAGTTTCGCAACTGAATTTCTTCCGGCTCTGTCGAAATATTTCGTTTGGTCTACCGTCCATGTCCTACTTACGGTATTGTTCCAGTTCGTCGTCGTATTTTTGCGCTCCCCATAGTAAACGACTCGCGCGAGCTCGGAGGGAATAGAGATCGAGTCCAATCGGACGCGACTGAAAATATTGAATCTAGTTCTTACAAACGCCACGATTATTATATTACGTCGCTTCGAAAAAGTGCAAGTGCCGGACATCTGATCAACACATTCGTCGAGTGCGACGCCGGGTTCGATTGCAACAAGAACAACAGCGACGATGACTAATTTTCCGACTCTATTTCCCCACGCCCTACGTTTTTAAGCCATTGTATTCGGACTCGTTTTCCCAGGCTTTATTTCCTCTCTTACGCGTCTGCTATTGACACACTAACCATCGCGTTTTTCCTGTTGGTAAAATATCAATTCATTTATAATATATACTTACACGTGTAAGCCGTAGTGAATATCGACGTCAAATACGTCGTTGTTATGCACGTCAACAGCAGGCCACTCCGAGACATGAACGTAGTCTGATAGTCCTATGAGGTAAAAACGATAACGTATGAATGCATTATGTGTATTATGGCGAAATCGAACGTCTTGCGAATAATTAATATCACCGTCAGCTTACCTTTATGTCGCGGTAAAACATCCAAATCAACAAGAATGCGACGGGCAGGGCGATGAGTCTAGCTGTCAGGTAGAATAGAGCTTGCCAGGAAAATCCGAAAGTGGACGCGAATTGACGTCTATATGAGTAAAAGGAAAATACGATTTGATAAATTTTAGATGAACATCGTGCGGAAATGAATTATTAACAATATAACACACATCACTGATGAGACCGGATATTTATGCTTTTAAAGCTTAAAGGAAGATACTATTATTATGTACAAAAAAAAAACCCTTCAAATATGCTTTAAAAAAATATTTAAAACATATTTTTTTTCACGAAATAATTTCCATATACCTATAAATGTGTTTATACGTTTATTGCAGTCGACAAGTTTCAAATCGTTTAAAGAATTCGACGTGACTGAATCAACTATCACACTAAGTTTATGACGAATTAAAATGTTTAAACAAAAACAAATTTGTTTTTAAAAATTGAAAAAAATAAGTACGTATATCGTAGTATTTTACTAAATATTCTTAACCTCTGATCATGTTTTTATGCAATAAATAGTGTCGAACACAGGCATGCAGCTATATTGAACGGAAAACATCGAGAAAGCTTATCCAAACGACATAAAATATAATCTCAATGAAAATGATAAAATCCTGTTTCTACACATCAGAGTAAAATATGGTAGAATATCGTCTAGTATTCTAGTAAGCTAGAACTGTTCTTT
This sequence comes from Drepanosiphum platanoidis, assembly GCA_948098885.1. Taxonomy (NCBI): domain Eukaryota; kingdom Metazoa; phylum Arthropoda; class Insecta; order Hemiptera; family Aphididae; genus Drepanosiphum; species Drepanosiphum platanoidis. The sequence goes on from OX402531.1 coordinate 18,242,514, forward strand.
TTATTCGATTTACTCTACTACGATTATCTCCTATAATTTCGGGTTTGTGCTACATTTACAGTTAGTTGTGTAAGAACTGACAAAATATAAAACGTCCACGTGTTATTAGTATTATATATTTCATTGTTGGGCATGAAGACTATTCGAAATCATAACAATTTGGCCGGCACGACAGGTTTTCACGTGATACAGAGAGAATGTCAATTGTTATTTACAACACAATTTTATTTTAAGGTGTAATAAAGCTTGAAGTCAAATATTGAGAAAACAATGATGGCATTAAACAATACGCCGACTGTAAACAATATGAGGTCAGTAAATTGACGTAACGATTTACAATATTAAGTAAGTACTATTAAATTAACTATGTATACCAATTAACACTGTTTACATTGAAAATAATTTTGTTTCAAATAGTAAATATGTACAAATAATATTGTCTGGTATTACTTTTAATCAATTTAATATCGAACGCCATTTGGCATTATAATTATTCGCAATCATCTATAACTGTAGGTAGAGAAAATAATAATAATATAATTTTATAATACGGAAGATAAGTCTAGAAGTATCTAATATATTTCGTTTTGAGAATTATATTCTTTTTGATACTCGATAGTATTGAGTAGGTACTTTGTTTAAAGTATCGTATTCTCGGGACTGGGGTAACCATAGTAGTAAAATAATATGGCAATAATTAATACCTTTTTTTTTTTAATGGTTTTTTCACCGATATTATTATTTACTATGCGTACTTGTGTACGAGTAATACGGCCTATTGGAACCCACGTTACCGACTGCATAATTATTATTTATTACATTATATTAATTATTTTCAATGAAATTGTTCGCGAAAAATATCGAAGCTATTAAATACGGCTGTAGGAGGTGCGTACTGCGTATCGACTATAAAACGTATCAACCTACATATTTTTGTTTTAAAAAAAAATAAATAAAAAAAAATAAGCATTACTTTGAGTATGGTGTCTTTGTAAACGAAAACGTAATGGTTTCTTTTATGATCAAAATAGTTAGGAAAACGTATGTGTTGTACACAATGTAATATTTGTTTGTGTTTTGTAGTTTCGCATACAGTTATATTCGTACAAAGTTTGTACTACAAACGCGATAATACGGCGTATGTTGCAGTGATTCGAACGAATTGCATCTCACAGCCGTTATGAAATGATAACGGTAATACGATATTGTTGTTTAAATGCACATATGTCACGTGTAATTATTTATACAGTTGTACCTGCAGACACAAGCGTACGGTTTTTTTTTTTTTTTGATTCGACGTCGCATAAAAAGAAAACCCCCCGTAATATATGCAGGATGCGCGGTGTTTTCTATTGCAAAATATACAATTTAGCCATTCATAGAGGTCATTGTTACGTCACAGTCGCATAATATATAAATATGTATATAGGTATGTTGAACACATTATTTTCAGAAAACCCTATTGGTTAGTGATGCGATCACTTTTCGGGGATAAAAAAAACAACAACAACAATTATAAAAGTATAATAATAATAATAATATTCACTGAACTGGAAAGACGCGTTGCGTTTTATTATTGTTGCTGTTGTTTTTATTATTTTTACTATTGTTTCTTTGTGCAGTGTTATTATTATTATTATCAATCGAGCGCGCACTTACTGGTACAAAGTCATGCCGATTTGTGTGGTCGAAGACCCCTGGGCAGAGTACGGGTACGGATGCGAATTGGGCTGGTGGTCACCACTAGACGGCGACCCGAGAAGCACGGACATCGAGGATGACTTCCTGTAGGGCGCCCCTTCCATTTTGAACTTCTCCACCAAAGCCACGATTTGTGCGTTGGACTCGACAAATCTTTCGCGAGATCGCCGATCGACCGTAGACAAACAGACTGTGAGAACAACAAAACGTCCGATTAAAACAATATGATCCTTATTTATATAACATATATATGTATTCCCACGAGATACAATCATTCACATCATATTACGATTTACAGGGTTAGGAAGATGAACAGGGTGAAACATATTTTCTCATTTACTTTTTTTCGGTTCCAAAACTCAAGCCTTAAAATTCGGTAGGTAAATATTGAACATTTTAATACTAATTCAAATTTTACATTTTAAAGATTTCATTCTTAAATATTCATGACACGACTGATCAGTGATTTCTGATTTAGAATAATTACCCTTACTGATTATTGAGAGAAAAAGTCAAGAAAACAAACATATACCTTAATGTTTATGCAAATAAATATTATATATATATATATATATTTATTGTAAGATTGTAATATTTATGGATAGTTTAAATTTCAGTGAGGACGTGGTTTTTCCAATCATAAGTTTTATAGCCCGCGCGACGTGATGTCAAAAATGTAATTAGTAAGTACCTACGCGTAAGGATTTCATTCGGATATTAACTTTTTGAAACTTCCTATATTATAACATTGTTTTTCGCTTGAATTCCCTATAAAGTCTACATCGTCTTTACAGGTACTACACGCGTATAATTAAATCATTAATTATAAATACTAGGATTTACAATGTTTCCCAATTTAAATTATTCCGTATTACTAACTAATCAATTTTTCATAATATAACCTAGAAATTATTAGTTATTTCTATCACAATTCATATGGTTTTTGTTCATAGAGCGCTGCTTATGGTTAATTTATGTGTACACGTAAATAGTGTTGCAAAATTACTAGTTTCTTACATATTATGATGTATCGATGTACCATAATATTATACATTTTGTATCTCCTAATGTCTGTTTTGCTGTTATATTGATGAGTAATTTATCGTTTATTTTTTATTTATCTGTAGTTTAAAATAGTTTCACAATCGTCGTGATTAAATTAAACCAATGGACCGGTACTCTAAATCGTGTTACTATGTAATTTAAAATATGTTAGCTCCGCGGAATCGTGTTCCATAGGTATAATCATTTCTATTCAATTTGCGTGCGAACGTGTACGTGTAGAATAGACTGAATGAAAAAAAAAAATGCAATAAATAATCATATTTTTAAAAATAACGGAGAATTTCATGATTTATAGTGCCGATTTCTTCGGATCGCCGATTTTTCAATAATAATAATGTAAATAGCTTTGGCTTTAAAATAACCATAAATAATCACAGATTAACTCCGAGTATAATAAATATCCTACACGTCAAATAATTTGACATAATAATAACAAAAACTCCTTACACTATATTCTTCAAGTAATCTATATCTGGGTCCGATTTATATTATACTCATACCATTACGGATACTATAATAACGATTCATATTTAACGATTAATAACAATTTCATTTTTAAAGACCTAATTTGTTATCTCAAATCAACTTATGTAAATCCAACCATAATAATTCGTCGAGTTATTACGATGAATTTACTACTGTAATAAGTTCGGATGTGTTTCCATAATAATTGTATACAGGTGCTAAAAAAAAACTTTTCTCTTAGCATAAAATGATTTTTTTAATGTAATTTTTAGTTTTTATCATGATGCAGCATCATCCCGAGACAAATTCGAGCTCAAGGTAAACTCTAATTTGTACGCCTTTTGTTAGTTTACAGCATTACATACATTACATACTAGCATTACCGTGGCGATAAATAATATTTTCAATATTTATCAATAATCTATAAATTAAATTATTAATTTTTTTAAGGTTTTTAAAAAAAAATTTATTTTTAATTATTAATAAACTTCATTATGTCCTGAAATTGACTGTGATAACCATCCCTTTCGCCAATTTCCTTAATTACACCAACAGCCCCATATATTTTGTTCCAATTGTATTTTTCATTATTTTAAAATCCCTTATGTAAGCATAGTACTTTATGCCTATCTAGCGTTACTTATTAATGAGTTATATAATGATAAATAATACTATATTATAAATGTACGTTAGTTTAAAAAATTCTGTCGATTTTAATAAACATCATTGCCACTATATTAATATCCACTACGACAAATAACATAAATAATATTTGGTATACACATAATTTTCAATTCTCTTCTTTTTTTTTTAAATGCCATTGGTTCGTACAGTAAAGATATCATTTATTTCTATAAAATAGCAAATTAAATAACAAATTAATTGATAATTAAAAAGGTATAGTATTCACTAATTCTTATATTCTAAATCCTAATCTATTTATTAATATTAGATTTGTATTATTTTAGTTCATAAAAAATGCATTCTTAGAAGTAGTCTGGGGAGGGGAGGGATCGTCCTCTCGTCGAGTTTCTTTTGATCAACTTATACTATCGAGTCTTATGAGAAGAAGGAAATAGATTCTTTTCTATTCACCTTTCGCGAGGAATCATAAAAAAAAACTATATAATTATACATACAGGAAAAAACCATATTTTTATTTCGCTGTAAATTTTTATTAAGTGTTTAGAAGATTTTTAAATTATAGGTAGGTATAGACTAAATTTCAGAAACTTTCACCTTACAATACAAAATATGCATTATGAATGATGCTAAAAATTCACCGACTAATGCAAGTCTCATCGTGTCAATGTATTACTCATGGTTAAAACTATTGATTTTGGCCTAATTGTGAGCATTAACCATTATAATATCACTGTAAATCGTACGGAACATATAAATATATATATACACACGAGTATAAATATTCATTATAATAACAAAAATAAAACGAAATCTGTCACTGCGTGAAATAGTAATAAATGTTATTTAATGGTCAATTTATTCTAGAACAAAAAACTATACATTATTATTTACGTATTTTATACCCACACATACACACATATTATTAAATGCATATAACGTTATAAATTGTATAATAATAAACATAATATATTATGTTATATGTAAATGTACATAATGCTATAGTACATACGTGTGTACGCATTCATAAATAAATATGTATATTTATGCATTTAGGTAAACCATAACGGAGAATGTATAATCTGACATCCTACTATTTCATCATATTTAATCGTTTGCGGCGATTGTATCAAACAATATTTTTTCAATACCACAATAATATGATTATCATTCGTGGCCCGGCAATCTTAATCCTACGAGATTATATTTTGACGGTCGTTTCAATACTGGAAAATTTTAAGCGACATTGAAGTTTCCACAGTTAAGTTTTGAAACGATCGAAAATGCGTTTCAGCTCTACGCTCGGACATTTGTGGTTCTCCAACCTATATCTAGGATATATCAACAATTTATATATGTTTTCATATTATACAGTATAAAAAAAAAAAAATCATTTCGGGTGTTAAATTTGGCTTTTAAAATAGGAACTATGGCTGTTTATTATTTGATATTTAATCGTTTTAAATGGTTTCTTAACATTTTCCTCAAATTATGTAACTCTAACACTAATGTATTATTTAAATGAAATATTTATATAATTTACATTATTTTCATAGGTATCTATTGAGACATAAATTAATTATTTTTATAGTTATATAATAGTTATATGTTTAAAATCATATCATTTATATCACTATATCTTACGAGTTAATAAATTATGACTCATATATTACTATATATTAGGTACTAATGGTTAGTTATTATATAATATATATCTATTTTTCACTATTTTGCCAAATAGTTAATTTATCCATATAAAATGTTTTTTTTTTTTTTATTATTCATTACTATGAAAATAATTATTTTTGTTTTCAATTACAGTTTATCAGATTAGTTTCCACAAATCTCACAGGACCCTTTTGTGATTCACAGTACTATTATAGTGCGTCATTACAATACAATATATAAACCGTTATTCGATATTGTAAAAGACAAAAGATATTATCGATTCGTAATGTGCACCGAACGAACAAACGACACTTGAAATCGCTAAATTGCGTAGATTATTGCTCAAACGACACATTCTAGTAAGCCGACTACTAATCGTTCAATCGAGTCGCTCAAATAGTCTTACGTATAAATAATTTCGGCCTATAAGTAAGAGTATTATAACAGTTAATGAAATTAAACAAAAAATCGTTATGACAGTAAAAATTGAATCGCACGCCAAACACAAACAAGCTTATAGTATGAAAACATGACGAAAAATAAACTCAAAATCCAATAACACACTTTTATACATCGCAGAATCAAATAGTTTCGTTCAATTATACGCACTGGACTTTCACAATTAACTCACTCATACCTTATCGGTAACAAACCTCGACCCTTACTTGCAACACTTGTGGAACACCCATTTATGACTCATACAATCCTAAAACGCCATGATATTTCGATGGGTTCAACAATTTGACTTCTACGGAGGAGTCATCATATAGAATATAAGTATAATACATTCTAAACTACTAAATTAATAGTTAACATTCTCATTTTTCTTTTCTCTCAAACGAACGAATTCATTCGATAAAATACTGTTCTTATTATGTCAATAATGCAATAAATTTTATTGAAACGACTGTAATGGGCTACTACTAGACTAGGTAGGTACATATACAATACACATAAAAATAAATACCTAGTTATATGATGTGGTATTAAAATATCGCGATGTACCCGAGACATGTTCTAAACAAATCTTTGATTTTTTTTTTTTTAGCGGAAACAGAGATAATATTTGATCAAAACACTGCGATTCGATTTGATTAGATATATAATTAAATATACACTGACAACGATACGCGGTTTCATGCTGAATGATGTCACGTGTCTACTTTTAGATAGTTTTCTCATGCTTTTAGTAGTAACAGAGCTGGTCACTGTTTATTACAAAAAACAACGAATAATCGGATCGCACAAGCTACAGACAAAGCTAATCAAAATCGTTTCACTTACGGTAATACATGAGAGGATTTTCCATTTCCGGGCACGGAAATCCGACCGCTCGGAAGTAGTCCAACATCATTCTGGTCGGGCCCGCGTACACCAAGTCGCCCAGACATAGGTATGCAACGCGTTCGAGAAACGGGAATACGTCCGAACGCGGCTTCTCCATCGTCAACACCACGGCGCGGCCCCTGCGTTTGGCGTGGCTGCTGACCATGGACACGACCAGATACGTGGTCAAGGGATCCAACCCGGCGGTGGGCTCGTCCAACAATAGTAACACTGTAATCACGGAAAAACGTTTCGCGTTGTCAATCGAATCACGCGGGCGGGCGTCATTGCCGACCCGTTGCCGAGAGATTCGCGCCGCCCACCTGGATCTTTGACCAATTGCGTTCCGATCACTAGTCTCCTGTACTCGCCCTCGGTCAACGCTTCCACACTGTGCCTGGCCACCTGGCTGAGGGCCAGGTCGGCCAACACCTGTCTGACCCTAGAGTCCTTGACGTAACCGCTGACTTGCGAACCGATCGATAAATTGGCCGCGTAGTGTAACGTCTGCTGCACGGATAACGACGGGACGAGATCAGCCCGGTGGCCGACATAAGCGCAACATTGGTTGAACATGGCCTGCGTAAGGGGCCGGCCGTCCAAAAGAATCTGTCCTCGAGACAGTCCCTTACTCCGTCTGGCAATAACCTCGAGAAGCGCTCGTTTACCGCTGCCTATAGTGGATAACAACACAAACAAATTACCCCGTTGAGCACGCGCCAGGTCCGTGTGATGATATCGTAAAGTTAAGTAGCGATACGACAGTAAAAATACATTTTTAACATTTATTTTATCGTTTATGAATTTTTTTTTTTTTGTTCGTTTAACACAAATGGGACGCGCGGATATTACAAAAATGTGTCGTCTTCGCATTAAAGTATGGCAAATAGAATTGTACAACGTCATGTCGAAACAAAACACAAATAAATACCCATTGTGTTACATTTTCAAATATCATTTACCATCAGAATAAGTATGAACTAATTACGTAAGTGTCAAAACAAAGCATAATATTTTATTCATTCAATTTAATAACACTTAATTATTATAAAAATTAATATTTTTTTGTAATTTAAACACGGGTACTATAATATTGAAACTAATGGTTAATTTTTTATTTAAAACAATTTAAATGTAAAATTATTTTATCTGATATAATGGTAATCGACGATCTACAACGAAAATTGTTTCACAACGTTTTTACACATTTAACCAGTGGGCAGACAATGGAATCGAACAATATTGGTGCTGAACTTTCGTAACATGCATTAACGTTTCAATCAAAACCCATATAAAACGAAGACGGAAATCAGATTCTATTTTATTTTTTTTTTGTTATTTACAATTCACAGTCGACCATATGAACTGTTTGCTGAGAAAAAACTAAAAGTACTTATCGATGATGAAAAAAAACGACCCTCGTCCATGGGAAACAATAAAAGTCGAGTCGGTAGAATATGTAGACGGCCTAGAAATTAAGGAAAACACACTGAACGCATTCCGCCGGACGGTGAAACCCCATTATCCGCGGGATTTCCCAATCCGCCGACTACCAACACGACATCGTAGGTACTATCGTGGCGATTCACACGGCGGTTTGACGTTTTTCACAGAAATCGTCTCGCGAGGCGATGTGCACACGTCACACACAACCGTCCGGAGGAAAACGACAACGATATTTTTGTCGAGGCCGACGACGCGACGCCTCTGCGTTTTCGCACGACGCCGACGATAATATTAATATCAACAAGTATAACAACAACAACAACAATATACCTTTCGATCCGAGCACGGCCATTACTTCGCCCGCCCTCACTTCCAGCGTGATGTCCTTGAGTATGAGCCCGGTCTGGACCGAGCCGAACAGTCTTTGGAAACACGAGGCCGGCTCCACCTGGCCCGTGTGGAATATGTTATTCAGCTCCAGTGAATAGTCGCCGCCGATCATTTTGGACGGTTTCATCGCAACTGGTGCTCGCAGGCCGGCCGGACAAACACACGAACGCGCGCGACCGTGTGCTCCGCGCAGTGGCGTCGTCGTGCCCCGAACCGCTGGACCGAAACGCCGCCGCCGCCGCCACCTCTCCCCGGAGCCGCGGACTCGGCGAGCCGGCGGAAGGTCGTTGCCACTGTAGCCAACCGCGAGCCGCCGTTCGCCAGCTCCGGACAGAGGTTAAAGACCGGTTTAGTTGGCTGCCTTGGAGCTGGCGACGCGCGCGCGTACCTGTACGGGCCGCGGCTCGCGGGTAGTACCTGGCGCGCGCGGCACAGGTGTCTCGGACGATTTCACACACCGCGGCAGTTCGCGTCCGCCGTCGCGCCGTTTGCCCGTCCGTTGGTCCGTCCGTCCGTCCGTCCGCGCGCGCGCGCAGTGAATATCGTTTTCGTTTTTTGTTCCCTCCAAATGTCGCGACGGCCGTGACCGTTTTTCCGTTCTCGTCTCGAGGTGCGTCTGTTTCGGGAAACGTGCGCGTCCTCTACTCCGCGGACGATGTCGTCGTCGTCGTCGTCGTCGTCGTGAGCTCGACCCTTGTTCCAGAAGAGAACGCCTACAGCGGCCCGGGAATCGCCATGGACCGCGGATAGCCGACCGAACTGCAGCCGCCGATAGCTTCACGGTGAGTACCCGCTACGGGGTTAACGTACACGCCCCCGGCACAGTATTATATCATGCGGGTTACGATATAATGGTTAGGCTGAGGCGGTGGGATTTCAATTAACGTACATTAATGAATGTAAAAAGTGCGTATTATTCAATGTATCGATATCAATTATCAATGATAACATATCGATATTATCTTCGATAATCTCGCGTCACCGCGGCGAACAATAGGCACGACGACGGTGCAACATAATAATAATAGTTTTACCCGCGTATGCCGGAGTGGCGCGTCTCGTGACGTTCAGTGGCGTTTTATTTATACGAGAAAAATCCCCGGGAAAATCCGTAGAGTCCGCGCGACGAAACGGTTTCTCGAAAACTGTACGTCGTTTCGTACAAGTGTCCCGTGCGCGCCGCCGAGCACCTGAGCGTCATCGCGCGCCGTTGCACTACCGCCGCCGTTAATTGTTGTCGACGGGTCGACAAGGGGCGTCCCTCGGCCGTGTCCGAACGACGGCGCGATGTAGGCTGCAGAGTTGGGTGCGAACGTTTGTTATTATATTATTATTTAGGTGTGCGTTTTTTTTTTTATCCATTCCGTACGCTACGACGACGGGGCGCGGTCCCGCCGTCCACGCCGTAGGTACGATGGCAGACCGCGATATTACGACATCATGTGGGTAGTGAAATTACGAAAAAAAAAAAAAAAAAGAAAAGAAATACGGTGACCAGTGCCGGAGGAATGCGACACGTTGACCTCTAAACTTGGCAAGGGGCACGACAATGGGTTTAATACCCATAACCTACGTTTTTTTGTTTCCACTATACGTTCGCATTATTATTATTATTATTATTATTATCACTATATATTATTGGCATTTGGCGGCGTCGCATAATAAGCATTGGCGGCCGGAAGTTTAGAATGATCTCCATTGTCGGTAACGCCGTTATATTCGGCACGGTGATCTCTCACTACGTATCGAATGACGATGGTGTCTGGATTTAGGATGAGCAGGACCGAAACGAGTCGTCCGCGACATTTTAACTCGTCGTTTGCACGTGAACGATTTTCGTGTTTTGGGTAGACTTGTACGACTTCACGTCGGGTAAAAAATCCTATATTTTTTTTTCTGAGTACACGAGGGGGCCCGGGCGATATTTGTAAAACGACCTCTGTTTAAATAATACATTTTTTTATTTTTTTATTTACCCTTTCCAATAGACAATAGTTGTAGTATGATGGCATCGATGCATAGAATCTCCATAAATCTCTGGCCGTATTGCCGTCGCGTTTTTCTGAATAAACGTATTATTATGTATACTTACGCAATTACGTCGAATGTTTACCACTGTCGTGGTCTGTAAAATCTCATAAAACCTTAATTTTAGTCGCATCGTTTATAAATATTTATGTATACGAAGTAGGTACTTTGAATTAGTATTTAGGATTATCCGTCTTAATTTTTTGATTTATGTTCTCGTGCACAATACGTTGTTACAGTTTGTTTTATTTTAAGTAGACATCGTTGCAACGTTTTTGTGTTTCTAACACATGGTTGGTTTGCAGAGCGTTCAGTTTATGTGTAATACAAACCGTGCGAGTTCTATTCAAATATACTCGTAGGTATACCGTATAAAAACTTAATTTAGTAAACAATTAGAACGCTGTTACTTTGTAGATACGTCGAGATGTCTTTAAGATAATTGTCAACTCGGTTGACATAAATCACGAGGTATGTTTCACGACAATCCGACATCGAGATTTTTACACGTCGGAGTATTTAAATTGCTAATTAGAACTGAATGCCAGCATTAATATTACAACATCAGACTGGGTATACTGTTGACTAATTGTAACTGTATGCACTGATACACATGATATTTTATGAATAACCTATACGTTCTTAAAACATGATTTATTATTCTTATGATTGACTCGATCATAATAAACAATTTTTACATTTTAATTTGTGTAAAACTTAAATTAAAAATTCCTCCACAGTTCACACACTCTCGTTACCTATTAAATTATATTTATATATTTACCCATATTTCTATTTAAGTAGAATTTATCTTTTCTGTGAATATCGGACGCGTAAAAAATAAAACGAATATGAAAATAACGAATTATCGATAACATTTCTTCTCTTGTTTTTTTTTTTTTTTTTGAGGAATACGTTCTGTTTTGTCATAAAAAAAAACAATTTTGGTAATAATAAAAAACCTATAACTCTAAAGATAATTTTTATGTTATGTTTGTTTCCAAAGAACAATTTATGCAAACGCGAATAATTTCAAGAGACCTTTAGAAAAATATTAAAGTTATCAACCCTCTATAGTTCTGCCTTTGGCTTTGACATAATCAGAATTTAAAAAGAAATAGATTCCACCGGAGACCTCAAAATTTCGAGGAATAAATACTACACAGTACACACAGCAGTATACTTTATACGTAATTATAATTTATTTATTCTACATATTATATGCTTGTAAAGTGGTTATTGTTTAGTCGTCGTACATGTTTAGGTACATTTTTTTTGAGGTAACATTAACTACATAAATATTAAAACGATAAATAAATATTACTGTTGTCCCATACTATCTGAGTGTCTGTTAAATTGATTATAAGTTAGGTAAAAATAAATTACGGTTTAATCGAGGAAAATAAAATGTATTATTTAACTACATTAGTAGTTAAATAACAATCTGATTCTGAGTTAAAGTACTGTTTTTCTACAATCTAGGTGGCTAGATCCATTAGATTATTACATTATTCTCCCACGAAATACATTTTTTTAGACAAACGTTTACTCAGAGTTAAATTTAAATATAAACGTAGTAATACATCACTGTTCATTAATTATAATTATATAATCATTTATAGCTGTTGATGTTATAATTGCGAATATTTAGTGTAATTTTGTAATAATTCATACTTAATCGTAAACGAGTTATTTTTTATACAAAATACAAATATTTTATCATCTAGTATTCCGGAGTCGATTTGAAATCCCCGTTTTTTAACAAATCTATCAATGTACGAGTATTCGACAAACCAAAAGTTTACAGTTTGTTTTTCAAATAAATATTTAACGTTATTCAGAAATGCTTGAGTGAACACACTATAACAAAACAAAACGAGAAATGTAAAAATAGAAAGGTGGGGGAGATTGACATATGCATAATACGAATCTGTATGGTATGTAGGTATAGCAAATATTTCAAATTTGAGGAAATGTTGTTATCTATCATTTTAATAATCTCTATGTATTTGTTCATTTCAATTTGAGTAGTATCACTTGTATCGATGTCATGTATTATTGTATTAAACGTATTTTTTTAAATTGGAATTGAGTGAGCACAGGTGTGATGAATATTATAAAAACGTAGAAATATTTTCATTTAATTAGAAAACAAATCTAGACGGTATAATTTATTTACAGTTTGAAAATTATATAACATAATAATAATTAATGAAGTTTTTCCGAAGAGATAAAATATTTTTTCTATGTAATGCATTTAATTTTACCAAGTTGATGGTGATGAATGAATAATGATTACACATCTTAATTCTTAATCTTACTACTTATGTGAAATGCGATAAATAGATAAGACCTTCAAAAAATTGAAATAAAAAAGTTTTAAAACCGATGAAAGTACCGACGTTGGTACATTATATTTTACGTCACATAAAACATTGTATTATTATTATAATGCGCTATATTATATTGGAAAACTGTAGCCGGTGGGGTAAGGTATTCTTCAATAAAACCATGAATATTTTCATCGTATTTATTTAAATTTAACTTATTTAATGTTTAAACAATTCTTGGACCTTCTTCAATAAAGGTTAAACGTTTGCCATTTAATGGATTTAAAAAGAACTTTAGATTGTAATTAAAGTGAATTAATAAGTATACAACGTATTTATAAAACATCAAACGCCATTGAATAAACATGATGTTAAAACGAAATCATAAATATATAGGTATTTTTTAATGTAAATATATTTCGTCTAAGTATTTATATATAGTCTGTGATCGACATTTCCTATCTATTGATTATTATATAATAATTACTAAAAAGATTATTATCTGTTTTATGTTAAAATTGTATTTTCAATATCATTGGAGCATATAGTTTATTTGTATAAAGTCATCTACTATTAGAAAAGCAATCGATTATACTCTTATACTACGTCAAATCTACACGTTACTTATGTGATATTTCGAATATCTTACTTAACGCGCGTTGTGTAATTTTCGTCTATAATACAATACCTTTATTTAGTTATTATATATGTTTGAATGTAACAAGTATTATGCATTAATATTTCAATTCAATTACTATTAGACTAATCGATTTTCTAGTACACAAATGAACATTAATTAAGGTTCTAGATCTATTTTATATCAGGTCATTGAACGATCTGTGTCCAAGACTGTCATCGATTCCACGGTCAAAGACGTCAATTTCGTGATGATAATCGATTTTGCAAGTTGGGTTTTTTCAAGAGGATCTGTCCTTGACACGGATATAAAAAAAGATCATTCCGTCGTTTGTCATTTAATTTTAGTTTTTTTCTTTTACCTTCTCCACAAGATATTTCCATACCGTGAACAATCGCTCGAGAAGAGAGCATTGGCATGTTCCTGTGGTGCAGTAACGTACATATATATAAATATACAATATAGTATATACGCCATATTATATACATCGAAATAGATCTCGTTCCCAGGATCGTTCTAATTAGCCTCAAAAATGGCCACTGAATGCTATTAACAAGAAAAAAAAAACACACCGATTGTTGTTTGGTTTGGGAACAAAATTATAGTGTACCTATTCCTGACACGAAAAATTCCAGGACAGCATTAGTGGGAGAGATACTATGGGGCACCATCAACGTACAATCATAATAGCTATCTAAAGAACGGTACATTTATGTGTATAAGTATACAGCTGACGCCTGAAATATAGTCAATCAGACGCATTCATATTATTACACACCTAATGTTCCATGAATAGATGACCAATGTAGGTAAATGATTCTTAATAGTTCTGACATATATGCTAGATGTGAAAAGAAACCCAATGATATATACGTGTATCAAATTAAAAAATGACGTTTCAAATTATTTTCTTCAAAATGTTGATATTGCAAATTAATAATAACTATTAAATAATAAAAGATACAATTTTAAATTCGTAGAGGTCGATAACCTCTTAATATTTTAGAAATACAAATCAAGCACTGTTATGGCCCTGTTGAGCGAAATGTCTATAGATAATTCAGATATTTTTTTACCACGGATGTTAAAACGAGTACAATAGATTTGAATTGAACTACTTATACTACAATAGTAGTAAACATACGAACTATGTCGAAAAATGTTTGAAGAATTTTAGATACAAGAATCTATACTTCGCTATTACTATTAGAAAACAGTAAATAGCTATGAAAAAAATACGTTTTTTTCGGTATCTTCAACAGATTATATAAATTATATTCAGACTGCACTCTTCAAAATAGTTTATTATTTTTTTTGTTGATCGAACCTTATAACTTGTCATTAGTTAGAAGAAGAAAAAATAACTTGGAAAAATTGAACATACGTATTTACCTGACGGCCATTGTGATAGTTGTTTACATTTTTTTCGAAAACATTTTCATTATTTTTGGGTAAACAAACTTCACTTAAAATTGTTTCGTGGATGTAATAATTGTCAAGTTCAAATTAAAAATAACAATACACCACTGCTATCTTGCTCCGAAGTAACCGAAGCGAGACATCAGACAAATTATATGGAAATTACTATTCACTTGTAAGAGTACCTATCTATGTACTACAGTTTTTAGGTACAAACCCGCGTCATACAGTTATAAATGAATATAAAAAACTGTTAACTGTAGGTAAAATGTATGTTTATATTACATTATATAAAACAGATAAAGAAGTATCTAACATTATTATTCGATAAAGAGTTGCAACATTTTCGGGCGGAACAAGGTCACAAGAGTTGTTTATTTTTTACGAATAGGCACCTTAAAAACAACAAAAAAATGTTGCCAAATTACTAGATGTGCATATATAAAAAATAAAGGTTTATGTAACAATTATTACCAACATATTGGTGTTGATTCGAATACAAACAATTTAAAAACAAAACATATTTTTGCCTCGTTGAATTTTCGCATTTATCATACTCATGATACGTTGATTGATAGACTACCTACATAGGTAAGCATATTGTACCTGATTCAAAGCAAAAAAAAAAAATACTCGTTTCGTTATTAATAATCGTCTTTATATAATTATTTATATACTTTCATTATTTCATTTGAAGTGTACAAAATTTATAATTTATTTCATTAAGTGGACAAAATCAATTTTCTACGTTGTATAGAAAAGTATTCTTAAAAGTAAAAATTATGGTCTGTAGTTTTTATTGGTATTTCTAGAAGAAAAAAAAAACGATTTAATTAAATTAACGAGACACGTTCATAAATAAGTTTTCAACATAATCAACCAAATACCTAGTATATAAATACTATGTCATAGCATTTTCACAAAATAAACTATTCAGTCCACATTTTATTATTTGAACCAATGTTTGAAAAAGAATGTTACGAGATCACGTTATTTCAACGTTAATTTAATTTAAAAAAGCAAATTTTTGCAGAGAAATTCGGTAAGAGAGCCTATTTCAAAAGGGAAAAAAAAGTGCTTTATTATGTTGATAATACATAGAAATATAACTATCTATGGAAGATTAAGTAGAAAAAGAAATTACTTCTTCCTTTTCACTTATAGACCGATGATCACTGATCGGTTAATTAAAAATAATTGCAAATAACAAAATGATCGGAACTGTTCCATATAGTCGGTTTGAAATAACCTAAATAGGCAGGCACGCTCTGCGTTTTCTTCCCGAGTTTCCCTTTCGATTTTAAAAATTGGATTATTTTTTTCTATTTTAAAAAGTTGGCTCATAACTGATACACATCAGTTGACTATATAATTTTGTATTGTAGTACACTACCATTAAATAAGTATAATTATAAGAAAACCTTACGTAAAATGCGGTAAAGTATACTTTGATTAAGTAATTTCTAGATATGTAAGAACGATAGGCATATTTCAATTGCGCTGTATAATACTTTCGTTTGCACATTGTTGGTCAAACGATATAATTTAAAAAAATGAATATAATGACATCACGATGTTATACAAATGAACAATAGAATCGTGTAAAATAATGCACTATATAACAGCATAACAGAACCTAAGTAGGCAGAAAGATAACGTTTATCGCTTTCAAAATAACAATTGGTCGTAAGTATATGACTTAAGAAAACACACTGTATTTTAGCAATAGGATTTATGGTCATCTGACACTCATCCAAGCTTGAAGCCCAAGAGAAAGTCTCAATAAAAATCATTTTTGACCAAGTCGAATTCATTAGATAAATTATCATAATGTCAGAGAAAATTTTTGAATAAACCGAATGTTTTATTGATAAAAATGATAATGGCACTAGCAAGACCGGTTCTCTCGTGGTCGTAGACGATTTACCAAATGTTTGTATACACGATTAGAATTCAATCGCATTCTCTCAGTAACATACTAACATTTATTAAAGAAGATAAAAAAAAAAAAATCCGATACAAAACTTTTACTTTTGTGTTTTTAATATGGATACCTGCTTAAACGTACGTTTAAATATAAAATTGGTATTTTATCTGCGAAATGGTCAACAACGATGATGTTTATCGCCCGAGAAAACAATATTTCCATTGGGCGCACAGAGCAAAATATTAATGACGTCACCCTAAAATTAAATTGTCGTTGTTGACAGCCCGCGGGCGTTTAAATGTTCAATTGCCATTATTTTAATTGATTGTTTTGTGTCGAGCGTTATTGTACGTGACTCGGAATCGTCAGAAGTATTAAAATGAGAAGAGGAAAAATGCGTTCCGTATAGATTTCTTCGCGCACCGGATGCACCGGTCGAACAACGCAGTAATTTTTTCGACAAATTCTAAACAAAAATGGGATTGAGTACGCAAACCTGTTGAAATATATAGTCATGGGATAGTTTCCGTAAGTGATTATACACACTGTTACGACTGTGATGTTCCATTCGGATGCGTACTATACTATATTGAATGTATATTTGTCGCGTCTTGCCGAAAGAGGAAAAAAGTTCTCCGAAGTCACGTATGACAGGTGTACCATGACTACAGCCGTATTGGCTGACAAGAGCGCATTGCCAGGTGGTCTAAACTCGTCACGGTCTTTGAGTAGTTCATCACGGTTGTCTATTGGTTGTTGTTATTGTGTTAATGAACGATGTTAAATTGTTCATACGTACAACCGGGAAAATGTATAATTGTATCGCGATGTGTATATTGTGTACACAGTCGTCTACTACTACTACTACTGCTACTACGGTGGCAAACTGGTTTCAATTACTTTTACGCCGGTTCTAGGCTAGTAGGACTGTTGTTGGATGTCGCACGCGTGCCCCGCACAACCAGTTATTTTACCCATATCGATGGAATTTTCAGTATAATAACTGGGACAACGAGAGATCAACGACATTCCTTGATATGTACTACGCGAGTACATTAAATTATACGATGTTTATGATTTCCTGTTGAATCGTACTACCACTATAGTATTGTCCGTCCGTCCGTCTGTCTGTCTGTCTGTCTGTCTCTCTTTCTCTCGTCAACTCGTTTGGCCGCATCGCGTATAGTGTACCCCAAACGAGTAACGCGTTTTTTTTTTTGTAATTTGCTCTCAGACAAATAGGATGTACGGACAATCGGGCGAGATAATGATGTAGATGTAATTTTCAGGTTCGACGGCCTACCTTGTGTGGGCGCTTCGTCTAATCCACCGCAGTCATCGTCCACTATAGCTATTGTTATTTAACTGCATTCTTGTAGGAATGGCTAATGGATTTTACATTGTGTTTCATATTATACGCGCGTCGGACGGCGAAATAATCTACCGACGACGACGGTGGCGTGGCGATTTGATTTTGATTTCACATGCTGGGTTATTCTATGATTTTTTTTTTTTTCATTATTATTATTCATAAACATATATGCATAATATATTGATATATGTACTGTTCTCACGATAGAGAATATAGATGGATACCATTCGATAATAATTGTTCATTCATTACGTCTCTGAGTACAGTTTTAACACAACCCATTACGTTTAGTTGGGAGAGTCGATCGCACAATACCAGTAGATTAATTGTCATTCCGGTTATGAAACATTTTTTTATGCAATCTCGATTAACGTTTTCCTTCTTTTTTTCCCCCATCGTCATTGATAACAAATGTTTAGCAATCGCCACATCCGGTGTTCGAATCGGTCTTTTAATCATTTGTGTCAAGTGTGCATTTAATTAATGAGCTATCGAATGAACATTGTTTTCAGGTATATACGTATAATGGTCAAGGGCACTCTGCATTACGTTACATGCGTTTTGACCGGTTAATATTTATCATTAGGTTTCATTATTCGGGATTTTTATACAGTTGCTCGGACTAAACACTAGTTGTATCATGTTCTCACGGGCAATTATTTTTGCAGAGTCAACATGCCAGGGCCGAGAAGATTTAGCAGTGGTGGAGTGGGCGGAGGAGGCCAAGCGTGGGAAATGGGCGAACGGCGATACTCTGTAGCCGGTACAGACCCTCATTTAAGCCACCATGCGGTCACATCGATGGGACCACCGGCGTCTGAAGATCTTCACGCTTGGAGTATTTACAGGTAATATATACGAGTATATATCATTAAACGCGTTTAATATTCGTTACAATTTATAATTACCCATATATGCCGCGTGTGTTTTATTCAGGCAAAATTTAAATTCCGATTTCACGGACTCTGCTCTTGGTTCGAGCGAGAAGTCTCCTCTGCCATATGGTAACTTTCAATTACGCGAATCGACCGTGCAGTCCATACTCAGCCACCCACGATACGGTCCAAAATATGACGTACATAAATCACCCCTGAGTTCAAACATGTACACGTATCTCAAGTTCGGTTTACCTAGAGTGTTTCCACCAAACAGTCGTCGAGATGGATCCAGCGGTTATGACTCGAGCGAGGATGGAGCGGCTATACGTAACCAACGACCTTATACTAGAACTAGAAGTGATCCAGATTTTTGCAATCACACGCTGTACCATCATGGAGGGGTTGGTAGAGTTTATTATTAAATTACTTTTGTTTTTTCAAATTTATATTATTAAAAAAAAAATCATGTTTCAGCCCACTTTGCAAAGACAGCACCCGGGTCGTCGGGGGAAAAGTATTAGTGAAGCTAATCTACTAGCACCTCATGGGTATCCTATTCGACAAGAACTCCCTACGATGCGAAGAAGCGTACACGACTTGCGAGCATTATCTGAAGTTAATCATCATCACCATCAGCATTATACTAATCCGGCACACCATTATAGGTAAATCGAATAGCTATACATTCTGATGATATATTTTACAGCTAAATCTCTAAAACTCGTTGTATAATCGATTTGGTTTTTGTAACAGTGCTCATCACTTGGCGAGTGGAAGACCAGCTTCTATAGCAGTTGTTGGTACAACTGCTACTACTCCCCGGGACAGAAGTAT
Organism: Drepanosiphum platanoidis; assembly: GCA_948098885.1. Classification (NCBI taxonomy): domain Eukaryota; kingdom Metazoa; phylum Arthropoda; class Insecta; order Hemiptera; family Aphididae; genus Drepanosiphum; species Drepanosiphum platanoidis. The sequence goes on from OX402531.1 coordinate 18,262,642, forward strand.
TAGTATGATGAGCAATTTAAGCCCAAATCGGTCAGATATTTATGGGCAGCCAGCGATTGTCTATCCGTATCTGCAGGTAAAATTTTACCAATAAAAACATACTTTTATAACAAAAATTATTTACCTAAAATTGTTTATTATTATTGAATGCTTATTGTGTATAGTTAAAGATTTTTAATTATTCACTATAATACTTATAGCATTATTCAAAACAACGAATAGGATTAAGTAACTTTTTATATTTCTATATTTCTGGTTTTATTTTACTATTTTTGTATATTATACTTTTAAAAATCAATCACAGGGAGTAATAGGTACTTAAATATGAGACAAAAATTCAACGGTATAACTTAACTGTCATAAATGTATATTATATTGCCTATTTATTAGGTTTATTAAATATTTATAACATTTATTAAAATCTTAGATGATAAAATAATGTTTTTAAATTTGGTACTTGAAAAGGGTGATTCAGGATTTGGGCAGGTAATCAGAAATTCGTAAGGGAGAGGAGGTGCTTAAAAAAATAACTACATATTTTTTATGGACAAAATAATATTATATATTATGCTTATCATTGTTACAATAATTATATTTTGAAAAATAATGGTTATCGTTTGCAATTCTATCAATAACAAGTTTACAAGTAACAATATAAATCACTATTATTGTTCATGATATCAATAACTAATCTTCCTCATTATGATTTTTATCAAACAAAACTATAGGTAATGTTTGTATTCTATAGAAATATTATTTTACTTAAAATATTCCAAAATGAATAAAAATCTTTTGATTTATATTTGTCAAAAGCGATGATTAATCAGTATATTAAAAATTTTAGGTAAGAGGATTAGAAGTGCCCGGTAGTGCAGATGGAAAAAGGCCAAAAATTCAGGGAATTTCGTTCGAAGTTCAAGCTGGTGAAGTAATGGCTTTTATGATGACTTCTGGTAAATACTAATATAAACATTTCTAACTATAATAAACAAACTAAATATAACATATCAACTAATAGCCATTGATTGAATATACATGTATAATTCATTGTATATTTAATCAATGCTGTAGCATTAAAAGCATTTTTTATTTTTTATTTTTATAATTATTCTGTTTGGTAATTATATTTTGCTGTTATTTTTAGAACGAGAAGGAGAAGCTCTTCTCAGCAGCCTTGCAAATCGCCATCCATGTCAAGTACAACACATATTGCTCAATGGTCAAAATATTTCTCTTTCTTCATTCTCAAAACGTATTGCCTTTGTACCTGCTGAAGCCAAATTAGCACCTAATTTAAGTGTAGCCCAAACGTTGGCATTTTATTCTCATTTGCGCAAAGCTCCCGCTCGTGCCATACCAAAAGTATCTCAAAATGATCAAGTATGTAGACATCACCATATTAGTAACTTTACAAATTGGGTGTATCCTTACTCATTTTCAACATTACCGATCTGACTTTAGATGGGAGTACTTATTGAAGAGTTAGGCCTTGGGCAAGTGTTAAATACTAATGTTTCTGAGCTAACTGCCTCTGAATCTCAAAGGTTAAGTGTAGCCTGCCATTTAATGTCTGACGCAGAAATCATAATGCTAGACAGACCAACTGTAACAATGGATATATTCGATACATTCTTTCTAGTCGAGTTTCTTAGACAATGGGCTGCTGGTGCTCCTAGTAAGTATTTGTAATCAACATGTAAAATATAATCAATATATTAAAAAAATAAATAAATCATTATTTGTTATTTAGCCGGTGTGAATCCACGCATCGTAATGGTGACTTTACAACCACCTACTTATGAAATATTTACCATGGTTTCAAGAGTAGCGTTAATATCTGTTGGTCACTTAATGTACTGTGGTCGACGTAGAAATATGTTGCCATATTTTTCATCGGCTGATTACCCATGTCCTGCTTTCAAAAATCCTTCAGATTATTATCGTAAGTTGGACGTTAATAGTAAATAGTTGTTGAATTATACTTGAAATTAAAAAAACACAAAGGCTTTAAATGCACGTGTTGTGGTTTCAGTTGATTTAGTCACATTAGATGACCTATCAGCAGAGGCCATGTTGGAGTCAAGTCAAAGGGTAGAACAACTGGCAGATTTATTTCGAAGAAGAGTTGAACCTTTACCAGACCCCGGACCACCACAACCTTTGCCGGGAAAACCACGAACTGCATCTGTGCCCATACAAGTTGTTGCCATAATATTGTACGATTCTAATACTTTATTATAACACCATTGTGACACATTTGTAAAAATATCTATTTTATTATTATGTTTTATTTAGACGTCACATGGCGTATTCTCAGCCCAGAAGTAGCTTACGATGGATTTCTAGATTATTTATTGCAGGGATGTTATCTATAATTATCGGAGCTATATTTTGGGATATTCCAGCTACAGATCCTCAACTTTCATTTGGTGACAGGTATGTAACATCAGTTCACTTTGAAATCAAACGATTTAATAAAATATATTTATTTTACAGAATGGGATTTTACTATAGTACTATGATAGTTGGCGCACTACCATTAGTCTTACAAATTGCATTAAATGATACTCACGGTAATGATCGTGATGCGATAGAAAGTGATATTTCTGATAATTTATACAGTCGATTTGTGTACATTGTAACATCTGTAAGTCAAACTTTTATTAGCGAATCTTAAAAAAAATTATAAAAATTATCAATTTAAACGAGTTTAATTTTTTTTTCATTTAGATTTTCTGCAGTATTCCTCCATCGGCATTAATCTGGGTTGTATATTCTGTGCCAGCTTATGCCATGTCAGCCCTCTATCAATATTTAAACGATCCAGAACCATTTTTTGCATATATATGTAAGTTTAACATACACGAGCGTTTGGAAATGTTTTATAAAACATTTTTAATCTTTTTAGATGCTCTAAATACCCGTTATTTTAATTGGTTATTCACATTTTACCACTTTATATAAAATTTAAACGCGTTTTATTTTTTGTTAAATTTATAGTATATATTGCAATTCATATGAGCGCCCTGCAATTATTGGCCACAGCGATTGGATACATCATGCCTGATCGGCTCAGTTCATCAGTATTGACAACAATTATTGTTCTCGTGTCTGGGGTTGTAAGCGGTGTACCACTCAATTTTTCCGATCTGAAGAAAATTCCTGGTGCCCGTATTCTTTCAACCTTGTCGCCAACCAGATACTTAATGTTGCCATTGTTACAAAGTGATCATACACAGGAAACACTTGTTACTCTTGCTGCGTCTCTTGTATGTCGCAACAAACAGGTATGAAAAAAATCAATTGATAATCGTTGAAAGACTATTAGTACTTACTTAAAGTTCGTCATACTGTTTTCAGATTCAACATCAAGATATCATAGTTCAATTGCCTTGTCCCATCCCAAATGGTACTGCAGCTCTCATACATCATGGTCTTTTGAAACCGGCCGTAGAGCCATACACGATATTGACTAACCAAGATTCGCTATGGGGTGGACTATATTTATGGGTATTTTTTGCTCTGATCGTTATACTCTTTTTCATAAGTATTGGTAGGTTTTGTAATAGATTTCACAAAGTTTGCCGTCCACAAAGATAAATGCAATTTGTTGTAGGTATTATTAGTGCGTTAATTTCTATACTTATAATTAACAAATTTGAAATTATTCATTTATCCAAGAACAATTTTTTTTTTTTTTGGAAATACGAGGTATTTTTATACTAGTTTTATTAATATATTTTTAAAGTCATTATTTAAATAGATTTTTATATTTTATGGAGATCATAAACACATGTGATATGAATGTTGAAACAAACTCTACTGAGTATTATGTCAAGTCAAGTTCTAGATCAAATTAAAATATGCAACGAATAGTTAATTGTACTATACACAGTTGTCTAGTAAATTATAGACCAATTAAACCTAAAAACTATAATTATAATAATTGCTGTGTTCTTTCATATAAATCGCTCAATCTTCGTTGATTTTATGAACAGAATCAACATTAACTACTGGCAAATGTATGAATAAAAAATATTTTTGTATACAGCAATATTGTTAGAAACGTTAAAATTAACCAACTGTTAATAAATAAATTATTTTAGTTAAATATATCAGTATATGTTTTAATTATGTTAATATAATTTATGTGTAAATAATTTGAAATTGCTCACTATAAAATAATATATACTATATATATATGTGTGTAAAATGTAATAAATTAATAATGAGTGTAAAATTTTAAATAAATAAAAACAACGAATATTTTGTTTCATAAAAAAGTTATATTATTTATTTGTAGTTATGTACTTGTAAATAGTTTGTTTAGGATATTATTAATATTCGATTTGGGTTTTATTAATTTTCAAAACTATTAATTAATTAATACTTTTCTTTATTTCACTAATATTTATTATTCTTTACATATTGAAACAATACATTTTTCAAAAAGGAACAAAGAATGTCAATTGAATTCCACAAATTTTTATTTTCTGGTGGTAAGTAAATCTAATTGATTTAAAGTCTACTGTTATCATTTTATCAATATATGATTTGAAAATTAGATTTCAATAGTAAAAAAATATCTAAAAGTAGAAAAAAATGTGCTATTTCCAATTGCTCCCATCTATACTTTAAATTTAAATTTTCAGCTCAAAAAAAGAAATGAACTGACAGAATATGTGGTAACAAAAAAATAAATGACAAACGTTTTTAAAAGATACAGCACAAACCTAATTAAAAACGTCGTCCAGTATTTAAAGTTAGTGTTCAATAATTATATTTTATTTATTATTAATTTATATTTATATTGAGGTAATAAGTTAAATTCTAGAGAAGTTATTAATCTTTCTCCTTTTTATACAAAATTGTACTTTATATAACTAAAGTGAATAATTAATTTAATTTCTATTATTAAACTAGTTATAAATAATAGAAAAAATATTGTCTATTGTGGGCGTGGCATGCTGTTCGTAATAATGAAGACAGCCAATCGTGATTCCATATTCAATGTTTAAATAATTTTATTGACTAATCACTAATAATGGTCTCTCATATCATGAGTTAAATAATAATTATACTCTCAGATAGACAGAAACACTTCAACATTACACATTGTACTCTGTTCATCAAAAGCATGTGGTTGCATACAAACCAAAACGCGTTGTATCAAACTATCAAGTGGACTCTGGAACGAAGTAGGTGTATAATAAATATTTTATATTATTACCATAATTATTTAATATACTATAGACTACACTCGTGTAGTTATGTGTGTTCTTGAATATTAATTATAAACTAGATTTTTAGTCTAATGATAATAGATGAAATAAAAAAACAGAATTAGTTACTAGTTAGGAAAGAAATAGTACCTAATATATAATATATAGTATATATACACGTTATCAGGTACACCTACTAAATACAGTGCCTCTTTATCAAAGTACACTTTTACCTATTGTCCTTGTATGTATAAAATGTATAATAAAATATTAATACGTTTTTTTTTTTTTTATACCTAAATATTCAGCAGAAGAATCAAAATGTTTATTATAGTGTAGACGTAGAACATGGATTAGAAGAGTGAGTGAGAAAAATTACCACGTTGGTTATAGGTCAGTTCTGTTTTATTATTCGATAGAATTTCTCGATTTATTTCAGTTTTACTCAGAATAATATTGTTTCAAGAATAAATCTGTCGAAATAAGTTATAACGTCAATGGTAAATATCCGATTATTCATTGAAAATTTTAATAATTGTAACGATCCATTGTTAGCTACCATTGACTAATATGGAATAATTTTTATTTGCAGGGAAAATGTATTCGATAGTTTAGAACGGAAAACAGGACTGATACTGAAATATTTCCTGTAATGGCATTGGGGACTTTGGGTGACTAATCGCCAATTTAAATAGTTTATGGATGTGTTATAGGTATATATCGATATAATTTTCTGTGAACATCATATTAGTGTTTTACCATAGAGATACATGGAGATTACACCATATTATATTACTCATCAGTCATCACTGTGCAATGTGCATGTCCCATTAATTCAGAACCAATACGCAATAAAAAAACATTCTATATAGAATTTTTATTGTAACGTAGGCAGCTACTTAATAACGTAATATCCCCCTCGTTATTCTCTACTTAAATCTCTGTTATTTATTCTACCGAGAGAATTTTTATATTATCGATATCACCGAGTGATCTCATATCAAACTCCCACTATAAATAGTTATACGCAATTGAGGTTTAAAATGTACAAACATCAAAATCTTTTAATCTTTAATTCAGCCTCGTTCAATATAATGGTTATTGAATGTGTTTCGACATAAAAAAAAAAAACACCCAGTGTAATTTTGAACTCCTCTCACCGCCGAGAAATCGTACGAATTGGCAAAAATAAAAACGACCATTCGAGTAGAAATAATAGTATTTAATTTATATAACAATTGTAATTTGTTTACAGATACTATGTGTGCAGAGCGTTGACTAGAGTTTTCGTCTAAATAACGAATTGATATGGGCAATTGTAGTGATTTTTAAGATTAAAAACAGGAACTTTTGGTACCTTTTGGTTTTTTCGGTTCCGGTTCTGGTTCTAGTACTCCATTATTTCATCAAAAGGTTCTAGTTTCGGTTTTTGACAAATACAAACAAGGGGTTAAGGTTAGTGTTCTGGTTAATACCGGTATTGAGGGTACCCTTATTATAATGTTATTTTTTACAAGTCGTTCCACAGTATGTGTTTAATAGTTGATATAAACATAAAATATAGTTATTATGTTACTCGCGATATTGATAAGTCGTCATCATTATAAATTTGTATTTACATACTGTATTATACAAAATATCTAAACCACCAGTCAATGTAATGTGTAAATAATTCTCAAATTGTTTAGGCATTTTATAAAATGCGAATTTCTACGATTACAAATAATAATTTTCTCCGTCTAAGTAAAATATGGCATGATATATGTAATTCAAATGTTACTATAAAAAAAAAAGTCAACAATATAGATATTTTTAACAGTTACATAGTAAGTGATACATTAAATAATATACAATATAATAATAAAATATTTAATAATTAATAATAATATTGCAGTAATATAATAATAAGTGTATTCTAACTTGTATTATTACTAGTAACATTAAAATATAATGAAACACGTCATTTTAATGAAAATTATTTTAAAAATATCGCGTACGAAGCGCTACATCGTCGCCCACATGGCCGATTGCTTGTCGATCTATTATCAACGGATATTTCCAATTTTATAATATTCGATTACGCAGTACGTCCGTCAATACA
>OX402531.1:18270164-18303645 GCA_948098885.1 Drepanosiphum platanoidis
CCGCCGTGTCCATGTTTTCGCCGTCGCGTTCGCCTGCGTTAGTGATCAACAGTTCCACTACAACTGTGCGCGCATAGCTAACCGCGTTGGCCGCGCTCCTTGTGCACTCCGCCGCCGATTTTCACCGACGACGACGACGACGACGACAACAACAACAATAATAACGGCGACGGTTTTACACGTTTTTTTTTTCCATCGTGCCGATACACACGCGCACGTTTTATCTCCGCGTATACCGCTCTCGCGACGATTCGGTTTATCGGTCGTTTTTCCTTTTCGCGACGAGACGCGAAAAACGCAGCGGCGGCGTGTTTTTAACGACGGCTCGCGCGATATAAATCAACTCGCGTCATGTGCCCGTCGTTCGTTCTCAACTTCTCGCGTACGTGATCCGCGCGGACGATTCGTCAGCTGGGTCGTCTAGCACTCCGCGTGCAGCAGCAGTACTCGCGGGGGCCGATCGCGAGCGACGCCGACGGGGACCGGACGCCGATGTGCGCCTAGGCCGGTGCTGAACGTTTGTCCGCGAAACACACAATATTTTCGAAATGCCTGCCGAGAACGACGCGCCGTGGCCGCTGTCCAACATCTGCGTCGGCTGCGAATGGCTGGCCGCCGAGCTGTCGTCGAGTAACAAGTGTCAGATGCTCATACTGGACTGCCGCAGCTCCATGGACTTCTCCGAGTGTCACATCCGCGACGCGGTCAACTTCAGCATACCCACCATCATGCTCAGACGGCTGGCCGCCGGCAAAATCGACTTGGCGTCCACGGTCAAGTGCACTGATCTCAGGGAGCAAATCGAGAACGCCTACAAGCAGAGCGCCTTCGTACTGTACGGCGACGAGTGTCTGGACGACGATCGCAGGACCACGTCGTCCGTGTCGGACACCATGATCGTGTTGGCCAAGCGGTTGTTGAAGGACGGATGCAAGGTTCACTGTCTGAACGGTGAGTTGTTTATGTCGTTTGTGTGTCTTTCTAGCATAGTGCCTACAATCCGGTCCGTACGATATAACTAGTATACACCTATCCGTCGTCGTGAGACTCTTCATTTCTTTGCTGTACTCACATTTGTCTCCGACATCTATTTTCCCATGGTTTTCCATGTATAGCTGGTAGGAGGTATATAGGTATGTTATATATTTTTTACATCATGATAACAATTATGTTATTTTGAATGATAATAATTAAGTGGTTTACATTGGCATCTGAAGTAATGATAATTCTTATCTGACTTGTGTTGTCAGTTGAGCAATCAATTAATATTGGGAATAATACTTTTAAATAATATCATATGATATCTTAAAATTTTAATAATCAGTATTTATTAATGGTAAAAGTATTTTTTCATTAACTACTTCTTCCTATAAAATGTTCAATATTCTATTTGGTAGGCACTTATATATTATTGATTAAATAAGTAATGCAACTTTATTTGAAATAATTCTTTTGGTACTGTTATTATTTTAATTTCATTTCTTAAAACTAATACTTTTGAGTATACATGTAAGTACTTATCTAGTTACTCATTAAACTTATCATTATATCATTTTTCTTATCCGGATTAATCTTTTGTAAGTACAAGTAGGTAACTGTCTCAATTTTAATTTGATGTAGGTTTAGGATTAAGTATGTATTTATACGATGAATAAACTATAGAATTTATTGATTACCCATTTTAGGTTATTATAACATTATTTACTAATATTTTGTTAATAATCTTATACTTACCTATTATCAAAATTAGATGTATTAATGACCCATCATTGTTAATGATTAATGAACTAGGTACCCTATATGTTAATGATACATTAATGAATATTGAATAGCATGGACAAATATGGACACTTTATGTCCATTAATCTATCTTTGATTTGCTTATAGTTTAATGATATTTGTTTGAGTTATCATTTCTTATTTTAATATCAGTCATAAATAATCATTACTAAATTAATAACATTAAGTTTTATAAAACTATTTGAAATTATTTAAAAAAAAAAAATGAATACCCAAATCAATACAATACCATAAAAATACTCCAAGTATCATGTATACAATACTTGCTCTTATAACTTTACTATTTCTTCTTATTGTTATTGGCGGATTACACCAAGTTTAATTTAAATTTGAGTAATCATTTAAACATTTTTGTTTATTATTGTAGGAAAATTTTTTAAAATATTTAAAAAATTAAATTTTCAATTACATATAGCATCATGGCTGGCATTACTTATCATTCATTTTTTCCCCTCTGGTTATTTAATTAATCAATGTAATCATTGAAATTAAACAAACTAAAATATCTAAATTATATTGTCACTATTTAAAATAAAAATATGTGATGCGATAAGTTTTAATTCATATTTTAATTTAAATTGTTGAAATTAAATGTTTGAAATGCAATAGATACCAATTTATTATTTTATTTATCTGTTATAATTTATGTTATGAATTAATGACCATCTAATCACTTTTTGATAATATATAATTTTTTTTTTTTTATTGATAATAACGCTATGTAGCAATGTAGGTAGTAATAATGTGTATAATACATTTATAATAATAATATAAACAATTTCCCGTAGAGCATATCATAAAAAATGTCGGGGATTATACAAGAATCTAATTATTAAAAGCAAAATGATAAATCATGTTTTGTTAGTATTAATGTTAACGGTAATTAGGAACTATTAAACATGGGTTTAGAGATAAATTATTTCAATACAGTTTCAGTATTCTGTAAGTCTCGGTATTTTTTTTTCCCAATAAATCAAGATAAATGATCTAGGTAAATGTAATTATTATTTTATATGGTGCGCGTATTTGTTGATTTATGTTTTTCGACTGTTAAAAACCCCTGATAATAATATTATCCTTTGTCAGTATTATCAATCAAAACGGAGATATTATTATTTTATAGCAATAAAAATATGTGATATTGTAAAGTTGAACTTTCACTTTTCATTGCAAGTTTTCTCGGTCATGCCGTCGTCGGTCGAAATCAATAAAATATATAATTTTTAGAAAGGGGAAATATGGGTTAATAATTTTCACGGTGTTTGTTTTACCAAGCGCGGCGAGTGATGAGCAAAGTCTAAGGTTTTTTACTCGGGTGGTTTTACCGTTCGCCGTATCGTGTCGTCTACTCGCGGCTTCTCTCTCCCCGAAATTTTAGCCGGCATGACCGTTGACACATCGCTCGCGCGCGGTCGCGCACCCGTGTACTCTCGCTGACACGTTGTAGCGTAATAAATAAACGAGTGTTCTCTCGACTTCTCATAAAAGACGCGCAGCACCGGGGGGGATTCGTAGAGTCTTCGCGCGCGTACTCTTTCGGTCGAGGTCTCGGAGGTTTTCGGAGAATTTCCGACGCGGAGGAAGTCCATCGGGCCACGACGACGTTAGGAATGTCCGTTGCGTCATTTGCGTCAACCGAATCGGATTTATCTCAACAAACCGGTATCGACCGAAAACGACGGCGGCAGTTTCGTGAACGTAGTTTCAGCGGCGGAACTCTCTTTCCACCGTAGGTGTGAACGCCGCTTCCATGCTTCCTACGTGCCCGTCGGCCGTAAAGCTACGGTCACACACACGCACGGACAGGCGTCGGACCGTGAATAAAGACACACATTCTGCCTGTGCGCGCGCGCGCTCTCGGGTAAAGAGACGTAATGAAAACATTTTTCGGTACACTCCTCGCGCATACATTATACTATTATTATTATTATCGTTATCATTATCGTACACGACCGGTGTTGTTCATTCATATTTTAATGAACGTCTTATTATTATTATTCATTCAACGGTTGTGCATAGGTTTTGTCGATCTCGCCTGTTGCTGGAAACCTTCACGGTCAGCTACCACTCGGCACCGTCGTCGTCCTCTTCGAACCTCTTCGTAGGTGTTGTGACCTAATCAAGGTCGTTCGCGCGACCGGTCGGATGGATACGTGTGTGCGTCGTTCCGCAGGGTGCGGCGGCGGCGGCGGCGTCCGCCGGAGGTGGTACCTACCTTCGGGAAATAATTTTCTTTCTTTTTTAATCCAATTGATTGTGTCCTCACCGCCGGTTTTTTTTTAATCACCTCGTGTCTCACTGTTGTTTGTGTGTGTGTGTGTGTATAAGCATATCGCGTCATCTGAAAGCACTAACATATCAGTTATGTGTGTATACATTTTGTGTACACCTATTATCCTGTTCGGCGATTCCGTAAGAAGTTTTAGCGAGAGAAAATGTTTCACGTGTTAATGTCGTGACTCACGAGACACAAAAATGAAGTATTGAAACATTTTCCCCACGGTCTGATGTAGACACGGCGCAGTCGCTCTTCTGGTTAAAGGAAAAAAATAAATAATGTGCTCGCGCTAATAAGATATTTTGACACTAGCATGTCCTTGTTATTAAGTGGAATGTACGAGCGATCTGCCAATAACTTCTGAAATTTTTTTTATTTTTCATTAGAAAGTTTATGAATTCTAAATGCTTCAATTTTTAAAAAGTGCTAGTAACTTTCGACTTTTCGTCTACTCTATTCGACATTAAAGGAAAGTACACTTGTACACTCGTATTAGGTTCATTCGACTTATTCGTAAAACTCGTTCTACTGGTATCCGGATTCGAACGTGAATTCCATCAAATGCGCTCTTTGATTGTGTCATCTCTTATTTTATCTCGAACTTGTGCATAATTTTAATTCTACTTGCCATACTTCGGCTCTTCTTTATCGTACAATTTTTTCCGATAATTACCTGTTCAATTTAATTGTACATTATACGTATATAAATTATATGTATTTATTTAGTCAGAGGATTACTGATAGCTAATTACCAATTAGTTATAACGTTAGATTAGTCTACCAGTCATAGGTATAAAATAAACACGTATTTTCAATCTCATTGTGCGGCTTTTTGTTGTTATTAGTTGCAAAAAGAAAAAAAAAATGTTTTATTTCTCGCGAAATAAATACACGCGTAGACTAATAAATAATAATTATTCGTCATTAATATTCCCAATATAAATCATAAAAAAGGTGTTAACAATTTTCACGTATTTGTATAACGCGACCACCGCCGGTTTATTTATTGTATTACGTTGTATTATTGTTAAAATAATATTTTAAGTATATCTCGTTCAACAAGATTGAACAATAGTTCCATATGTGAATACCGTTATTTAAAATGGTACGGCTATAATTTCGTGGGTGTAAAAAAAAAAAAAGGTAGATCTAGTTGGTGTGGTATGCAAACCAGACAACATATCATACCTGTCCGGTTTGTGTATTTGTAGTCTCCGATTCTAATGAAATCGGAGCCGTTTTTTTCCAATACAGAAAACACGTCGTGTCGTGAAAGACGACGGACGCGCGTCGTCGTTCCTATGCAATATTTATTTTCATCGAAAGAGTCACTTTTAATATACGCATTGGACTATAACAACCACAGTTGATAATATCGGTTTCGTAGTAGAGTGCACTACTCGCTCGTGCTTTTAGTAGAATAATAATATATGATATCGTATACTCGCGACTGTCGGGAGACAAACTGGATTTTCGAAACGAGGCGAGATAATATTATTATGTGGCCGGGGCATAGATTATGGTCGGGTTTTTATTATTTTTGAATCGACGCGAGAATCGGTCTGCGGCGCGCGTGTTTTCGTCCTGCCGAAACGTGACGGCGGCGGCGGCGGCGGCGTCAACGTGCACGAAACACGGGGACGGACAGCTGATTACCGAACGAGTCGGATAAACCGCGCGATCAACAGGAAGTCTTATTATTATCGCCGCCGCACTATATCGTTATTATTATATTTATATATAAACGCGCATACACGTATATGTGTACATGGTTTTTTTATTTTTATTTTTCTCATCGCGCACAATTGGCATAGTCACGACGGCGACGTTGGACCGACGGCGACGACGACGACGAGAGTACCGGAAACGGCGCGTAGTTGCCTCATCGGCGGAGGCTCGTCCCGCTCCCGTCTTGTTGGCGTGTTTTTATCATTCATCCGTCCTGTTTGCGTGCGTGTGTTTGTGCTGCGCGCGCGTGTGCGTGGTGCCGCCGCCGCCGCCGCCGCCGCCGCTCTGTAGCTCAATGGAAACGTCTTGCCCGCCGCGTCGCCGCCCCCTCACATAGCCGTGTAAGGTTTCCGGCGCGCGCTTAATGAAAACATTATACCGAGTAAAACGATTCGCGTGGGACTCTGCACCGGGCTGGTAATTTTTTTCCTCTATTTATTTGCCCCTCTCCTCTCCTGCCCTTCCTCTCTCGTTTCTTCTACCTACCGCGAACGCGCGCGGCGGCCGCGGCACCGCGATAATATTATAATATTGTATACATGTACCTACGCGCGCACGTGTTCCGATTTGCGAATAATAATAATGACGTATTGACCGAAATGAGAGAGAGAAGAAAAAAAAAAACGAAACCTCCTCTGCGCGCTCGCGATAATACCGTAGTGATTTTGATTATTTTCGCGGTTCGCACGCTCGTGTGTGAACTAGGGCCGCCACCCTATTAATAATAATAATACACCTATTAATAGTATATATTATTGTATTTTTATTCGTATGTATATGTAATGTATGCGTGAATATCATATTGTTACGAAATTAACAATATTATTGTAACGTGTATAACGTGATATTATAACGTACGCGGTAAACAATAGGTGTAGGTTTGTAGCGCAGTTCGGTGGCTGCATGCCGCGTAACGGGCGAGAATAATTATTAACACCGCCACTCGTTCGTTTCGAACCTTTATAGGGATGGGGCGGCGAGGAGGAGCACCGAGAAAACCGATTCCGTCGAATTAATTAGCTGGCCCCGAGCCTAGTTCGGGGGCGCTTCACCAAATCGGGCTTGTTAGCCTCCGCGCGCACTTGTATAGGCGCACACCAAATATAGACCGTATATTATAATAATATTATATATCCGTCTATATTTATGTAGACGCGTTTATCCCGCGATACGGTCGCGATAGTGTAGGTAGAAGTGGCAACAGCGACTGGTTTCTCGGGCCGGCGTTTATTAATTATTACTATAATCGACCGTAGCTCTCGTCGTCGTTATGTCACACACATCCGAACACCGTACACACGTTTCAATTCGTATCGATTCCGAACGTTTTCAATGTATTTTTACACGCGTTTCCGGTATTCTAATCTCTTTCCGGTGTGAATATAATTCGTTGTGTACATATTCGTTCTATTTTTAAGCTCTTACGTGCTTGATAACACGATAAATATGAAATGTAAAATTAACCTTACCGATTGCATCGTCCATCTCGTCAACTCTATATCGATTATGATACGTATTTTGTGCTGTTTCCTGTCCATCTCATTAGACGCGTGCGCTAGTACGATTGTGATAAAATTTAAGCGATACGACTACTCATCTTGTCTCGTTTGCATTTATAAGCTTAATATTAATTCGCCTTTCCTAAATAAAGCGAACACGGTTTTTCAGTAGGTATAATTTTTCACTCGTTTGTATTAAGAATTCTCGGTGCCGTAAGAATTTTTGTATCACTCTAATTTGTTTTAACAAAACAGACCTGGCAACATAGCAGTTGGCCATAATTAATACCTTGCTGACAACATACGCGAATAAATCGGCCGTCAGCTACGCAACGAATAAATAATCAAAGCTCTTCTGGTATCTGGTGGTGGGTCATTTAAACAACGTGTAAAAATATTATGCAATCGGTTTCTATGCGTTAAATAACCACTATCGGTATAATACGCGTCGTATTGTACACTCTTTTTTTTTTGTTCCTAATGAAGAATGTGTACACGTTTGACATTGCCGCCGGACATAACTCAAACGATTTAAAATAATGTGTTTTTCATGAATTACATTTTACGTCATTCATAAGACGTGTTTCTAGTTAATCAATGATAAACCGGAATCGTCAATCGACTGTTGTAGTTTGTAGCAGTTGTTTCCCACGCAAACGAGTCAAAGAAACGGAAACTGCTCCGGACGGGCATGCTTTACCCCCACGCGCGTCGGGGGTACGGCGAGTTACGGTTTAACATTTTCCATTTTTATTATTGTTATTAAATGATAAAATCCGAGGGTTCGTTTATTTATTTTTTAATTTTTTTTTTTTTTTTTTTATAAACCGGCGAAAAGACCCAAATGAATAGCCGGAAAGAGCGTATGTTTTGTTTCACAACCAAACTGCCAGTATCCGGCGCATGCGCGCGCATATGTATATATCCTGCCCGTGTGTTTTTAAACTAAACCGGATGTGCGTTTCCGGCATTTAGGATCCGTTGTGCGCTTCCTTTTCAGCAGGAGGCCTTGGTGCGCAAAAACCAGTACCCCCGGCGGACACGCCTAGTCCGAAAATAAGTCGCCCAGTTTCCGTTTCCACTACTGCTGGGAAAAACATACGACTCTGGTGCGGATTTCTCGCACTCTACGTCGTGTGAAGGATATCCGGTGGCGCGTCTATAAACACCCATTTTATATTTAGACACTTTGAACGATTTCCCATTTGTAGTGTTAAAAATATATGACATGTCTGTTTTATTTTAATTTGTATTGCTGTCAACTGATGACTAAGTAGACGTTGATGCATTACGAAAACAACTAATTTCGTTATTGGAAACAAGCAAATATTACTTACAATTAAATTTTTTTTCAAATTTTACTAATTGTTTATTTTAATGGGTATGGTTAGAATTTGAATTGACATCTATAGTATAATAAATTATAAATGTTTTCACATTGAACAATATTAAAACTTGTGTGTATTAGAATTATTTTTAATTGCCTAATTGATTTAATTATTTATCAACGGTCCGAGCGGGTATAACTGTACTTAAAATAAACTAATGTACTCGATGTAATTATAAAAAATTGCCCTAGTTTCGTTTGTTACTGTGATGTGAAGGAAATCAAGCATTTATTTCATTTGAAAAGTTATCCGAGTAACGTTCGATCTAAAATCTGAAAAATATACCCGTACTTAATTGAATAATGTAGGTAGTTCGAAATGATCAGGACGTTTTCCTCGTTTTTAAATTAAATTCCACGTGGTATAGTAAAAATAAATAAATGAAAAATTCGAAACGACAAAAAAAAAAAAAGAATTGCTACCTACTTGAATCGATGATAAATACCGAATACTTAATAGGAATATTTTAAAACTGTGTACAAGGCATTTTTTTTGTTGTATTAAATGAAAATCGTGTTTGTGTGTTATATAGACGGTACTCTTGGTTTCGTATAAATGATTTTACTTTTCTATTGATCGCATACACGCGCAGCAGCAGTATTTTAACGGTTCAATCGTCAATATCAAACAAACAGCTAACAAGTGTCATTACTCATTAGCGACATTATATTTGTCCGATCGCTCCGGGCCGTAGAGGCGTTCACTAATAAGATTTCAAACGAGATTATCTTGTACAACAGGAAGTTAACGAACTTGGTTTTTCACAAACGTTTTACGAAAATTAACCGGCCGACGACGGACGGATATACGTATCACTGCTGTCGAATGTATATCGAATCGATTTACGCGCGTTTGGTAGTCATATATTATAGTCCCCGTACCGTCGATTTTGAAATCGAAAAAAATCCAAAGAGTAGTATATTAGAAAAAAAATAAAAATAACAACATAAACCCGGATTAAAATATAATATACGTATACTGGCGCGTATGAATTATTAATCTGCGATTACCGCCAACAGGGCACCGGGACGCGAGCGTGCGCGCGCGCGATATTGTTTCCCGAGCGGTAGTCAAACGTGCGCCGCGGCGGCGGCGTTGGCGTTCGGGACGCGTGTATGGTTGTGTTGGTTGACCTATATATTTTTTATGGGCCTCGGTCGGAGGATCGATATTCGGGCCTCTGAAAACGCATAGGTCGTTCCTGGAACGGCGGCCGTATAACATTATATGTGGTCTTTGCGTGGAATGCGATCACGCGCCGCCGCCGCCGTCCGTTTTCGTATTCATTGAAGCGCACCTCGTGTTTTCAACGGTCCCGCGCATGCCGCACAATTATATTATATATATATGTATATTATATCCATGGTAACCCGGCGGACGAACGCCACGTGCGGTGGTTCCGCTGCCGAGCCGCTCTCCGACTTCCCTTTGCCCCCCGGACGAGTATTATTCAAATTGTTATTGATATAATTTTTTTTTTTTTCCGAACGAACCGATTTTTTTTGTAAAATATCAACTGCGGGGGCGATTTCGAGCCGGGAGGAAAAAAATAAAAATATAACCGGTTAACGACGGCGCGGTCTGGCGAAATGTGTGGTGACCGTCGCGTTTTCATCCGAGTAGGCGTTCCCGGGGGTAGTTCGAGCACGTAGGTTGTGCCTGCCACCATTATATATTACACAGAGATGTTTTCGGTCGTGACCTATTTTCGGTCCTCGCGAGTGGCGGCGGCGGCGGCGGCGTGTGTACGTGGGGGCCTCGACGAGCGGCTGCGGCGGCGGCGGCCGCGCGCAAGTCGCGTTTGTTTATTTTTCGTGTTGTTTTTTTTTTATCGCGATAATTATTGTTAAAATTGTTACTGCGTGACCGCCGCCGCGGCGCAAAACGATGTTTGTTCGCTAGAGTGTCGTTCAAAAGTCACAAAACGCGTTTGCGATTGCAGAGACGACAGCAGGGGGAGGCAGAGATTGGTGCGTTATTTTTTTTTCTTTTTTCCGTCCAGCGATAAAACGTCGTCGTCGTTGTGGGTACGCCGCCGCGCCCGGAGCCCAACGCCGTAATTATTATTATATTGTGTGCGCTCGTCGTACAAGAGGGTCGTACAAGAGGGGACGTTGTCGTCCGCGCGTGGTCGTTAATAAATCATCCGGTTTTATTGGCAGCCGGTTTCCGGCGGGCCAATTTTGATTTCCGGTCGGTCGGGTACCCGCCGGAGCTACTCTCCTCCACTCAAAGACGCTGTGGCGGTGACCGATCGATGTGTCGTCGTCGTCGCCGTCGCGTTGCCACCGTGCCTCGTCGCCGCCGTTCGGTCCAGATGACAATGACGACGGGGTTCTTTGTGAGAAGCGCCAATGTTATAAGAGGAGGCAGGAGCGTGTATGATCCGAGGCTGGGAGGGACGTTTGAGTGGTGAAGTGGTGACGGCGGTGGCGCCCACTCGTTGCGAACCCACACACACACATATACAGTGATTTACGGAATGTTTTCTTTACTGACTAAATGAAAAAAAAAAAAAACGAAAGTCTACGCGCGTGGGTCGGTGGAAAATCAGATTTGAAGTTTACATGTCAAAAATACTTACGTAAAATCTTGATTGAAAATCAACAGTTTTCATTTTTTTTTTTTAAACGTAGGAATTTTAACAACTTATCAAATGTTACCTACGTTATTAATAAAACTCGTCGATTAAATTTGAAATTCATTCGGTTTTAATTAGATAACATTATTTTTTTTTATGCGGTCGCAGTACATTATACAGCTATGTGGCTTACATATTTAATGAACAATTTTGTTATATTTGAAATTATTTTATTAATCATTGATATATCAACAATTAAATAAAATCATTAATTGAATGTAGATTATATAATAATTCATTGATAACTTTTCTTATTTATAGACATTTTCTTATAGCAATGTCAATAATAATTAAATCCGTTTGAAAAAATGTGTACACAAAATTCGTGATCAAATATTACTTTGAAACGTAGTATACGTTTGAAATAGTTTAATATATTTTTGAATTTGGACTGAATATATTATACAAGCTGTGTTCTATGAATAGGCCTGAAGCGCATTAGGGTTTTGTTACCATATGTTTGTACGTGTTGAAAGACACACCTTGGGAGTAGGCAATATTGTAAATTGCCACTTATATACTTATTATTTATTAACAATGAACTAAACATCTTAATAAATATCATCCATGTGTTACGTCATAATATATATATACGTATATACTGTGAGCAAACTGCTTAAAACGTTAAGTTGTTAAAAATCAACTAGTACAATACAACTGAAGTAAATAATGTGGAATTCTGGTAGATCCGTATACGACTAGTGTAGTGCACTAAGGGATTTTATGAAGTAATAAATTAAAACATTAAAGCCTAACCATATAAATAACGCATTGTATTCGATTCTAAAGACACGACAAAGTAAAATAAAATAGTTTTTCTATGAAACCCAACCCTCCTGTATAGTTATAGTATATCTCTATTTTTCTACCGTTCAATGGGGTCTTCGGGTATTTTTAGCTGGAAGTAAAATTTTATTGCTCACATAATATTAAAGTATTGTTTTATTAATGTAAATTTGGCATTTTAATATTAATGTATTATTCGAAAATAATGAAAATGCTCGGCATTAAAATAAAATAAAATATTTTTAACTGTTTATTGTATGGAAGGAATTTATGTATACTTAGATTCGGTATTTATAAAAAGTAATTATGCGGTACAAAAACATACATTCAGTAGAAAACTCGTTAAAACCCAGAAATAGAATTGCAATTTAAACATAAAAACCGTGTATAACACACACGTGTGAAAATGTAAAGCTATAGTTTCTAGAACACACGCATAATACTATGTGTGTGTACATAATATATCGTATATTTGGTACACTGGGATTTAATTTTTAGAAAGGTTTGTTTTGTGCCTTGAAAATTATTTAGTTATTCTATCGTTTTACCCGTTAATAATGAACGTAAAAATTATTTTTTTTCAGAGAGTTTTGATACCTTCCAACAATCATATCCGGAATGGTGCGAGTCATTTTTGGAACGTTGCGCCCGGGCCAATGTCAACGACGACATGACTGGTTTTGGCGACACTGACACTTTGATGGGTTTACGATCGTTGCACATCACTCAGTCGCTTGCGCCGCATAAAAATTCGCGCCGTCAACATCAATTGTTCAGTACATCCCCCGAGAGTTCCGGAGGTTCGGATATCGACAGCCTGTCGGATGTGGATAGTTCCAGTTCAATATTGGGCTTCGACGAAGACCGTGACTTCCCCGTTGAGATATTGCCAGACTTGTTTCTCGGTAACGCGGCCAATTCGGAAGATTTAGAATGGCTTCAAAAACACCGGATAGAGGTAATCAGTCACGTTTCATCATACACCGGAAATTAGACTCATTAACATTTATATGCACACTGTGTTAAATCGGATGGTTTGTTTTTTATTTTTTTTTCTCTATAGTACATTTTGAACGTTACGTCGGACTTGCCTAACACTTTTGAAGAACAAGGGTCTATTAAGTATATGCAGATTCCCATATCCGATCACATCGGACAAAACCTTGCCAGTTTTTTCCCTCAAGCAATAGAATTTATCGGTGAGTTATTCAATATTTATTTTTTTTTCACTTTATTTGTACCTCTGACGGTTTACGAGCGGGGCTTGTCTCGGGACATCGTTTAATTCTCCGGCCCTGTACGCTGCCACGACGGGCTAACAATATGTAGTTGTGTCGCAGGTGTTTGCCTCGGTTTCTTCGAAATAAACGCAATAAACGTCGTTGTATAGTGGGCGGAATGGTGGGTTTCTGCACGTGTACGTACGCGACGGCATACAGTCGCAAAAACTGCCGGTCAGTTTCGAAATTAAATTTTTTCAAATGGTTAAAACATGTTGGTGGTATTTATGAATCTCAAACAAATATAACGAGTATTGTATACTTGTACACAAAGTGTAATAAAACGATACTGTTATAAAAACTATTTTCCATTTTATATACGTCGTCGCTCGTAACAATATGTTTTATTGAGTACATTTCAACAATTTCATATTAAATTATTGCAAAACAGAACAATGTTCACTCGACAACAACACACATATGTTTCTTTTCAACGATGAGTGTTCAAGAGAGAATACATTTTCAACGCCTGTTGTAACGTTAATTATCATCACGCACAGTGCACACAATTTGAATGTATCGATCGGAAAAACATCCGAAATGTAACGCGTCTACTCGATTTTAAAGCGGCATAGTCGAATAACGCACTTTATTTTTACCGCGAGTGGTATAATAATATGTTTTCGACGGATATCTCTAATAGGTGTAATAAATAACGACGATAACGACCAATTATTGAAACAAAAAAAAAAGAAGAAAAAAAGTATACATTTTTTTCTCCTTATAATTATTCGAACCGAAACGCTTTGAAAAACATCGAAACAACATTATCTATCGGATTATTCGAATTACACACGTGCAAGATGTGTTTGTGTATTATTAATATTAAATATTATCAGCGTTCTCGAATCATTAATTTCGCCGCGATGGACGATAATCGATCGTAATATTGAATTACGTCGGTTAATAGAATACTAATGAGAACCATTGTGGCCGATTATTAATATTGTTAATAAACGTACGATCATAAACGCGTACGCGCGTATAATATAATATGGCGGTGTCCAATTGGTGCGGCGGCGCGCGTGCGTGTGGACGGAGATAAATAAAAATCGATGTCCGTGGATCGGCCGGCGGCGGCGGCGCGCGGACGAAAGAGGAAAAACACGTGTTCCGGAAATCTTGGCGACCACATTTTTTTTCCCCCTACCGCCGCCGCCGGCGGCGGCCGCTGCCGTCCGGACAATCGTCGTTCCTCCTGTCCCGCGAGCGCCTCTCAAATATAGCCCCGGAAAGAATTTTAATTAAACGTCGTCGTCCGCGTCCGCGTCTGCGCGTCTCGAAATCGCGGGCCGCGGCGCGTATATGTAATACACACGCGTCTCGTTCGAAACGTTTCACAGAAAAATATATGTATATTAGAGAGAAAAAAATAAAATAAAAAACGAGCAGAAGAAGAACCGTAGGAAAGAGGGAAAGAAAAAAAAGGTCGTCGCGTCCGGGGATCGTGATTTCTTGGCACCGCGTATTATCATCAAAAACATTAATATATTTTTCGTGTGAACTTTCCGACACGCCGCGTTGGCGGGGGGAGGGAGACGCGTATATTTGAGCGGCGGTGGCGGCGACGTCGTCGTCGTCGTCGTCGTAGCGTATTCGAGTGGCGCGCGTGTGTGTGCGTGCGCGCCGCGCGGGGAGATTCAGTGAATGAAAACGCCCACGCACCGAGTCTGCTCGAGTATATATGCGCGACCGAATGGAAGCGCGCCCACGCGCGCCGCCGTTTTCGGATTATAATGCCGAACGTGTACGTGACACCGACGCGCGGGGCTCGTAACCGCCGCGGGCGGAGAGGAGGCTGGCGCGTCCCCATCAACAAGTTACGGCGGGACGCCGGCGGGCGAGTCGATAGCGTAAGAGCGGCGGCGGCGGCACGTCCCCGGTGGAGGCGAAGAGAAATTTTATCAATGAACTCGAAAACCTTTGAATGAGAGGAGAACACGGCCGCGGCGCGTGCGCCGGCCGCCGCGGGCCCCCCCGTGGCAGATCAATATCCGGGTCAACGAGTCGGCGGCGGGGCCGGGAAGGGACGGATGATCCACCCTCTCATCCATCTCGCTCTCGCGCGCCCACGCGGCCTCGGCGTCGTTCGCGCTCAAAACAACACGCGCGCGTTCGCCCTCCGCCCGTGCCCCCGAGACACCCAAACACCGCGGCGGCGGCGGCGGTGGTTGTTTTCCGTCGTCGTCGCCACGGCGGCGCGAGGAGAATGTCGGCCAATCCCCGACGTGTGCTCGATCGAAGTGTCATCTCGTACGGAGAGCGTGCGGAGGAGTCCTTCCGCTCCGGGGGCGAAATCGCGGCGATGCGCAAAACGTTTTTATTTCCTTTCCCCCCCCCCCCCCCCGTTTTCTTGCGACGTTATTTCTCTCGACGTTTCGACGTCGTCGTGTTTTTTATACCGACGGCGGCGGCGGGGGCAGAGAGTCGCTCGCTCGCCCACGATCGACGGTTTTTCTAAACGGCAGTGGCGTCGTCGTCGTCGTCGTCGTTTATTGCGCGCCAATTATGTTTTATTGTTTTGGCGCGATTCGATCTGCTTGGACCGCGTCGCCGCTGCCGCCGCCGCTGTTGTACTTCGGAAACCCAAAACGAGATAAATATCCTACTACTGTTACGCGATTAATACCGCTGATTCTGCTCGGGTGATGAGATTTGAACGTGAGACGAACGTATATTTTCGTTGGAAGGAAAACAAAAACTAAACATTTCATTTCGGATCGATATATTATAGTTGTTTCGTCTCTCGTAACTCCGCGATGACTCGGGTCTGGTTGTGATCGTATTTTTTCCGTTTTTCTTACGCGTATATTAAACATCTCGTGTGTGCTTATAAAATGGCTGTTTTACACATTGCATACGGCTATATTCGTATTACGGATCTTTTCTTTTCGTGCCGTACGTCCGTCCGTACGTCTCGGATATTCTCATTACTAAATTAACGATTCAAGACTCGTAATCATTGAATGACAAAATTGTCTCGGTTCAAACACTCCCGCGTATGATGCATAAAGTGTGTTTATCTATTTTATTGTATCATATTATTAAATGTGTGCGGCACAGTAATAAACACGTTCATTAACTATAATATAACAGTACTATTCATTTCGCGTAATATATTTAAAACGTGCGCGTAATTGCAGATGAATGACATTGTGCTGTCGGGGGGATGGGGGGCATGGATTGAAAACGCATAACGTTCGGTTTGCATTGCGTGCCGTCGAAACGCTTTTTTTTTTATAGTTAAAATATAATATTTTTTACTACTTGGCTAAAAATATTTCCGTCGTTGGCGACGATTTCCAATTTATGCCGTGCCGTCGTCCACGCACATGTTTTTCGAATCGCCGCATATATCAGTAGTTTCGTGGCATGAAATTTTTGCCGTTTGCACGTCGTGGACGAAACTTTATTAATTTTCAAAGTTTGCGTGTAAAATATGCGGTGACAAGAGCATGATGATAATAATAATAATAATACCGATTAGTCTGGCATTTTCGGTGCCGGAAAGAAACGAAGTAATTGTACAATACTGTTTAATTACTTAGGCGTATGTGTAGGCGTTATTGTTGTTGTTGTTGTTGTTGTCGTTTGTGTGTTATATATGTATAATATATATATATTATAATCGGTTGCGGGTGATTATCGCTGTCGCCGTATGTAGGTAATCGGCGGCAGTGCGAGCGAGCGCCAAAATGAAGTGTATTTTCGAACACAATGATGATGAAGTCATACATCATAATAGCGGTTTGTTAAACATCTTTTTAAACGAAAAAAGATAATTTACGATGATAAGCAGCGGTTTGTGTCGTCAGAAGTGCGTAAAAATAGATTTGCCTGCGACTTTTCAGTAGTTGCACTTTTATCAAGTTAATCTTCTGCTGTCTCGTTGAATAAAACATTTCGGAGAATGAAAAAAAAAAAACAAACACGGCAGCGCACCGTCGTCGTTAGTGCGCACAGAATTTTGAACGTTTTCCCGGGTCTCTTAAAAAGTTTCGTATTATTAAACTTCAGCAATTCGAGTGGGCATACCGTATACGTCAGATGAAATATTGTGTGTGTGTTTAGTCGCCGTGCCCCGAATCCTTTTTACATTATGTTTCGGCCGTTGCGCACATATTATTGTTCGTGGATTATTTTTACTGAGCTGCCTTTTGTGGTGGTGGTTCCTCGGGGCTAGTTTTGACGTAAACAACTGAAAACTGTCTTATACGTCTTATCCACAATTTATACGGTATTATAAGTTATGTATTCGTGTGCACGAGTTTAATATTATTATTATTACCAGTTTTTTTTTTCCTGGTATATTATAAGCGACGGAAATGAGAATAAAAAACAATAGCTCATAGTTTGTCGTCATACAATGGCCGCGACGTACTCCGAACGGATTCCGCCTTCCTGTGCGTAACGTCCTGTTGATATTTCCGTTTTTGTTTTCCTGCAAGCTGAGGATATCAGCGCCGCTGTGAAGACGCCGCCGTGACGTATACATGTTACATATATTATTTGATATCTACGTATACGAGTATGTAATCACGCTCACTCGATATTACGCGACGGCATATTATTATGTTTTGTGTGAAGACATTAAGAGTCGTTGGGTGGAATTGTTGTCGGTACTACGGTATCACGTCGTCGTCGTAGGACGATTTGATTTGCAAATCGACTTTCGCGTTTATTTTACGTAATCGTCGTTGACGTGGGGGAAATGGCGCGCCCACCGCCCAGGTAGCGCCTGTGCTTATTTGCAATAGCGCCGAGCCCGTCGTTGAAAAGCTGGCTCGGTCCGGCCCTTCAAGTAGAGAGTTTCGCGGCAGATATACGGCCTGCAGCTCAGGTCGAAAAACCCACGTTTTTTTACAAATCCTTAAACACCTCACACTTACTGGCATGAGTTTAGAGGAGGCAACACAAAGGTCCTTAATGGATCGTATAGAAGTTTAGAACGTATCGTCGTTTATTTGATTTTTCGTTTTAAAGAAATCGCGCCGAGTGTCGCCAAGAATATTATTGTAGTGCGATACGGAGATAAAAAAAAAAAATCGTCCAACGTCTTTTGCTGGCTTTTTTTTTTTATGTACATTTGTGTATTTGTACACGGTTGCAGAGTGTAAGCAATTCTTTGAACAGATAACGAAAAAATTACGCAACGCGTTCTGAGATTTCGATTCGCCTATTGTGTCCCAACTTGGTTTAACAGCGTCGCGTGTGTACGCTGTGTTGATTTTCTCACGACGTTCTATGACATTTAAGCATTTCCTCTGCCGTACGAGACTTATAATCACATAAAATAATAATACTAATAATAATAAGCCGCGGTGTTGTAGTCACAAGTTCTCAAAACCTTAAACGTGTGAAAACTTTGAGTTTATATATTTTTCTCATTGTCTGTTCTTATTACTACTCTTTCTTTTTATTTTACTTTTTATAATCCGTTTAATTGCAAAATATTCTTATGAGTTAAATAAAAAAATTACAGAGTTATAAACACGGGAAAAAAATTTAACCACGGTTTTAATTTCATTATTTTTACCATTGCGACGTTTTATGAACAAAAGTTTAATCTCACATTTTGTTCGTAACATTTCAAGTCTTTTAAGTTTTAAATTGCGACATTCTTTTGAATGTATATAATATTTCGCGTGAAATCTAGTGCTCGCATTGAAGAAATGATCGTTCTACTCTTTATAATTATTATTAAACGAAATGGCGTTAGCAACGAGTGAAGAATTCGCGTAATTAATAATATTTATTCGAATTTTGACGCCAGCAGTGTCAAAAACAGTTTATTGCGACTCGGACAATGCGCACAGAAGTCAGTTTGTCGAATAATTGAATTTCAATTAATTTTCGTCCGAGAGTAGAATCACCTATATTTTTGGCGAATCTCGTGGCGGCGAGGGCACGTTTGATATAGAACACATTCACAAATGCTGTTTTTACATTGAAACACCACAATTGTGAATTTCGCAAAGTGAGTGTGGTGCCTTGTGCTATTGTTATAGTTTACCACCGGCGGCGTACAGTTTTCTGTGATGTATTAATATTAATATATTATGTCCGTCGTAAGATTTACGGCACAATAGCGCTCACTCCTTGAATAAAACACTCATTGATTCCGTCGAACATAGTGTACAGTTTTTCCGAATATACACCGTGCAGCAGAGGGAAACGTGGCAAAATGTGTGTTGATAATTATAAATTTGTATATGTACATTTCTCAAAGGCCTAATGTATCGAAATCGTACACGTGCGCGCGCGCGCTAATGATCGAATATTTGAATGATTTTCGATTATAATCAATTAATCGAATAACCAAATAATCGTACTCTGCAACGTATACGCTGTAGTCGGAAACAAAAAGACGTCACACGAACGTCCGTCGTCGTCGTCGCCGTCGTTAGTGTGCGCGTATTATAATATGTTTTCCGATAATAATGACGGACGGAAATAATTAATTTTAAAACGACGATTATATCACGAGTTCGTGATCCTGGTGCGCGGGTGACACTAATGAATCGAGTGACTTCGGCGAATCAGACAATACATACCTAACGCGTTTGTGTGTGTACAATTTAATACGTATACTATATTATATATCAATGTACACTCGACAATAAATTGTTTGTTGAATGAATTTGCTGAAATCATTCTATTAATATACATCTATTAATGTACTAATAATATACGTTTATTAATTAATAATGGCTGTTAATTAATACGGGTTGGCGTGCGTATTATGTACTCTCGTATGTATATTAAATTATATGAGGCCAGTCCCGGGGAAAAACAGGCGTATGCGTGCTGCTACTTACCAGATCCGAAATATATGCTCGTGGAAGTTATGAAACAATAACGAGGTGCCTTAACCCCGACGACGTCCCGTACAAATCCCCCAAACAGTACGTCTGATTGTGTGACCGCATTGGGCGGGTGGGTTCGTGTGTGGAAATAACCTCGCGATTTTCGCACTCCTCTTATACGTCGTTTCATACTCGATTAGGGCCGTACTCGGGAAAAATTCAACGGGATCCCAAACGCGTTTAAGCCAACTACAATAAAGGTTTATGTTCAAAACGTTTGTTAAGATCGTTTAGTTTAAATCGTTGTATGTATCGATTTGATGAGTGCAAAACCGACCGCCCCCATTCGGTCACGATAATACGAGTATTCAAGTCGCTCGTCTCTTGCTTAGTTTTTTACTAGTGATGGTCAGATAGACGAAAATTACTTCTTTTTTTTTTTACCAACGGTGGTAGTGGGATTTGATTTGCCCGACGTGTCTAGGAGAAATGTGTTTTAATTTTATTACTGCATACTGTTATACGTCTTTTATACGAGTTTCTAAAACTATTGCGTTGTTACAGACAAAGGTCGAGCGCAGAAAAAAGGCGTCTTGGTGCATTGTTTGGCCGGCATATCACGTTCGGTGACTGTGATGTTGGCGTACTTAATGGCTCACCGGCAGCTGACATTGAACGAGGCGTACAACATGGTGCTGAAGCGCAAAGCCAACATCGACCCCAACTTCCATTTCATGCAGCAACTGCACTGCTTCGAGAAACAGCTGCTGGACGCTAGGATGCAGCCCAAGCAGTTGGCCAACTCGGCATCGTCGGCTTCCAGCTACCTGAGCCCACTATCTACTGCCGTCCAAAGCCCAGACAGCGGCATTGAGTTCGACCGATGGACTCCGGGCACAGGTGGATGAGAAACGGTTGAGGGCGATCATCAACGATCGCCCCAGTCCAAATATCGATTCTGACCGAATGCCCTTTCATGTATTACTACTACTGCGCAGTAGTCGTTGTCTTCATTTCCTAAACCTTCTAATTATAATATAGACACCTACCTATGAAAACTACAAAATAATTTTAAAAACCTACTATATTTTATTATATGTGTACTGTATTTTTATTGTTTTAATGCAAAATATTTTAATATGACTGCCCAATTTTATTTGTAGTGCTCATACTTATTATTATTATTATTTTTAAATTGCACAATCTTTACATACAATTGTTTACTGTTAAGGACTAATATAAATTTATTAAGTTATACACCATTGGGGGTTATTTTTTTGAGATTTATACAGAATGTTCCAAGCCTCTGTGTACATTTCAAAATAAGGATTTTATTAATTGTGTTTTATGAGGTGCTGAAACATTATTTTGTATACTATTTGTTCAAGTATTACATTTACCTGCTATATGGAATATGTTGTCTATTTAAATGATTGTCATTGTTATATATTTTATACTTAATTTATTTGTGTTGTACTATAAATGTTTATTTCTAGACTGATTTATGGTCTGATGCCATTTAACTCATTTATTCGGCCAATTTTAAATTAGTGGTATTATTGGTGACAATGGTGATAATATTATATGTCAATCAATTTTTTTTCTCGACATCTTCTTTAGGTTTAGGATCTTAAAAATTTAAACATATTTGTATGTTATTAAATGTTGTATCAATTTATTTTTCAAATTAATTCCACAATGTTTTTACAATACCTTATATATTATAATTCTTAAAATTGTATTTATTTTTTTTCAAAGCCGATTCCATAATGTATAATAATTTTAACATGGGTTACCATTTAATGAAAATAATAATATTAATAAATAAATGGCCAATTGTATACAATTTAAGGTAAAAAAAAAAAAAAAAAAAACAAATTATTGTATTTTGTAATGAGCCCTATATTTTGTAATTATAGTGCCATAACCAACCTCTGACAAATGAGGAAAACAATTATTAAATGTGTGTAAATTATTATGAGATAATAAATATATTAAAAAGTATAAACATAAAATGTTTGGTTACAGTTTATTGTCAAGCAGTGAATATTTACAGCTTTAAATCGGAAAAACAAATGTACACCTTGATTTGATTAATACAAAGTTTACAAGAGAAAAAAAAATCAATACAGTTAATAACATCTAACAATGTACATATACAAGCAAATATTTATAATCACGTACAGTTAATATTTACAATTATTTACAAGAGAAAAAAAAAATCAATACAGTTAATAATATCTAAAAATATACAAGCTAATATTCAAAATCATATACAGTTAATATTTACAATTTATTTACAAGTGATTTCACAAAATAATTGGTAGGATTATTTGTAGCAATTCGTTGGCTTTAAAGCATAAATGTGCTTTTGCCTGTGGTCAAGGGGGACTAAGATGGGCCCTACCGCGTCCTCTTCCTCGTCCCCGACCTCGTCACCTTCTCCCATCGCCCATTCCTATATTGCTGGTGGTCTTCTCCAAATAGGCCAACGGCCCTTGCAACAGTGCCCCAGGCATAGGGCCTCCGGCCACCGGACCAGGTCTCTGCTGTTGTTGTTGTTGCTGCTGCTGCTGCTGCTGCTGTTGTTGTTGCTGCTGCTGTTGCTGTTGCATGAACATGGCTTGTTGCGGCGAGACCATACCACCAGGTACTTGGGGCGACGGTTGTTGTTGGGGCGGACCGATTGGCCCGGGCAAGGGAGATGGCATCGGCGCTGGCATAGGACTCTGGCCCATCACGCTTTGAGCTGGCGATTTTGCCACCTGTTGCAGATCGGCCAGTAGATTTTGCCAGACTGCGATTTTATCGTAATGCCGCCGTATGAGATCGTCCTTGCGCGCCAGTTCCAAGCGCAGCTCGGATATGTCTTCTTTGACGATCAACTCGGGTTTCAGGGCCGACAGCAGAAACCGTTTCTGAAGGAAGAACGCTTCGAGTTGCCTGGCGATGTCGATGAACCGCATCGTGCACTGGTCGATGTCCACGCGCACTTCCTCTTTGTCCACGGGCGAGAACGTCTCTTCTTCTTTCGACATGATCTCGACGAGCGACATGAACGCTTCGTCGAATTCGTCCACCAGATTGCCATTGCCACTGGTCGGAGTGGCCATGGCGCGAGGTTCGGTTTCGCGCGACGAGGACAACACACGGATCAGACCCCCGGGTACTTACAGCTGTCGGGCGAAACGCGTTCGTGTGTTAACGACGGTATGAATCGAATATTATATCGACGAGTTTTGCAATTATTCTTCGGACACAAATGGAAGCGTTCGCGGATCGCGTCGGACGTCGATGACGAAAGAGATCGAGAAAAAAACAAAGTCGCGTCAGTGATCGAGAATATTGCTTTTTCACGATTCGATTTGATAACGATGATAACAATGTTATGAACGTCGTCGTCGTCGCCGACGCGGCTTCGTTTCGGCTTCGGGCGCACCAAAAAGTCGAGCGCCCGTCGCATTCGACATTGTGAATCCGGCCAGACTGCACGGTCGTTATCGTCGGCACGAATAACGATCCGACGTTAATTCGTTATCAGTGGAATGAGAAAACTTGTTAAATTTAAAAATTCTACTCGACTACACTTCGGAGACTCTAGTCGATCGACTGGTCAAATGATACACGACGTTACGTTTATTCGCTGCTAATACGCGCGGATCGAACACCGAGAAGAATATTTTTCGTTCTAGTCGTTTGGAATATCAACTGTCAAGACGAGCACCTCAATTGTCTCCAACCCAATCGGGTAAGTTCACGATTAGTTTTTACTCGCTAACGGGCAATTAATTATAGTCATAGTCTTGCGTCGTTAGAAACTACTCGAAATTACCAACGGCCATGCATCGTTCCCCGTATATTTGAACCTGCGTTTTAACGGAAATACGATTTGTTCCTCTGCCTACAATGGGGTAGTTTAGACTGATCAATAACTGAGATAATCATTGAGTGTCTACTAATTTTTACGAAATAACAGAGTAAATCGAAGAAATTATACAAACGTCTTTCTTTAACACCTCGTGACTCATATTATAATTTTAACTGTCGTTAGTTAAACATTACATGTCCATTATTCATATTTTCTTCTCTCTATTCAAGTGTATCTAATTGTCATGAAATGACATTCCATTTATGATCTAATTATATAGTCTTATAAATGAATCAGTTTACTGTTTAATTTTATTGTAGGTAGGTACTGAAATTGATGATTATTATTTTGTTCAGATTTATTTAAGTAGCGTAAGGTAATTTTAAGCAATTCAAAAGTCATTAATGTATTGTAATTAAGTAAATATGTTATTCAATTAATGTCGCATTAGTCTAAATCCAATGAACTGTTAAATGATTAATGATGTTTGTTTTTAAAATGGAATATCTTACATATTGATAAGTAACAGTCAACATGCCGTTATTAATGTTATTATTATTACCATCATCGTTTGGCTGTTGACAAAGTGTCACTTATACATATTTGTTAAATCTATGTTCTACTAAAGAATATGACAGTCGATTTGAACTAGTAAATTTGAAGTGTACAGTGTATAGTGCCAATAGTTATTTTGTTTTTGTGAAGCACATTTATCAATTTAATATTTGAATATCAAAGAAAAATTTAATTTAAAATGAGTGTTCCTAAAGTCGATTGTAGTGGATATAAATTGACGTTAAAATCATGCTATCGATTAATGAATTCATTACGTTCCAATCCAGTCGTCTTTGAAGATAATCTTTGTGATGGACCATTTAATGATTACATAAATTGCTTAAAGGTAATTTTTATTTGTATACAGTATTTTATTATATTATAGGGATGACTCGAATCCTATGGACGAATGTAAATCATTCAAAAAAGAATATGACAAGTGTTTTAATACTTGGTTCAGAGATAAATTTCTTAAAGGAAGCAATGACGACTCTATGTGTTCAGAGCTGTTGAAGAATTATACTGGCTGTGTTAAGGTATATGGTTCTGATATACAATCATAATTCATGTAACAGAAGAGATGAATTTGCAATATCGTTAGTTAGATTTTTTTTTAGTTTTAATTTTAATTTTTAATAAAAACTACTAAAATATAGTTGCACTTTTTTTTTTTATAAATGAATAATTTATTTCTAGTATTTAAAATATTTTGTTTTTGAATCAAACTTTTGGACTTAAAAATATTGTTTATATTTTTCAGAAAGCGATGAAAGACAAAGACATAGATATAGGAGAATTAAGACGTTATCATTCAGATATTGGATCCAAGAATGGAATACCAAAAAAAGATTAAACTTTTAGTTGTTTTTGATTTAAATGATTATGTTTTGTAACCATAGATTACATAGAAATAGTTATTTTAGTTAGTTGTAACGAATTATAATTTATTATAAAACTTTTTTTTTATTCTGTTTTATAGTAACTATACATATTGGACAATCTTGTTGTAGTACAATTGAATAGTTGTCTGGTAAAACATCTTGTGTGAAGTTTAAGTTGTATTTTTCTGAAAAAAAAGAAAAGAATAGTTAGAAATATTATATTTTGGTTATTATTACTATGTTTTAAATTAAACCCATGAGTATTATAAGGTTAAGAGAATATTGTTCACTGATTTTATTTTTTTCCGTAATGTTTAAACTTTTATTAATATTGTGTCGATTTAACTATTGAAATTTAGAACAATTAAGTGCAATGTAATTATTAAAAAAGATACCAAAGTTAGTACTCATTTAGGTAATGCTTACCGAGTGTGTTTAGGAATTGATCATAGGTCTCAGGATTTCTCAATGTACAAAAAAGTATTATTTCAGTGGTGTTATTGGCTATAAAATATTTCAATGAACTGCACAATGGGTCGAACATTGTTTGATCAAAAACCACATCTAAAAAAATATTCACAAATCAATTACCAGCACACATGAATCAAAAGCATATACTCTACCAGCAGCTAGGACCAAATCTGGTTTGTTCCCATCGAATATTTCAAAATCTTCCATATTATCCCAAGAGAGTCTTAAAGTATCGTATTTGCAATTGAATTTACCGTGTGTTTCGTTAATTTGTATATTATGTTTTAAAGCGTTCAATACAGTCGAATGGCAGTCAGTAAACCAGTATTCACGAGGTTCGCAGTTCATACATGCACTTATCCCGCTTAAACCTGTTCCACAGCCCAATTCTACTATGAATTTATCTTTGAGTTTTTCTTTGTTCCTCAGACACCAACAACTTAAAGCTACGCCGGCCTGTAAAAAACTCGCACCGATTAGATTAACCCAAACAACAATACATCATTTAAATATATCTAATGCATTTATAAAATTCATTGAAATATGACCTGCCAAGTGCAGAGTCCAGTAGTCCCTTGAGAGACAATGCTGGTGCTTTCCTGAATTGTTATGACAGATTTGGTTAGTTCGTTATTAGTATTATCAAGTACATAGTGTTTATAAAATGGTCCTTCATTTGGTTTTTTTTGGATAAATTCAACAAATTTCAAATAAAATTCATCATGCAACTCACTGCCATTATTTTCCATCTGAAAAAAAAAAAATGTTTAGCTGTTGAAAAAAATTAACTCCAAAACTTTTTAATGTAAATTTTAAAGTAATCGGTAATATTGAAATATAAATAATAATCATTTATTTTCAATTGTTTGATGCAATAATATTATAGTCATTAATGATGTAATATGTTAACTCGGTGTTATAATTCACATAACCAATATTTTTTTTAAATTTTAAAGTACATTATCAATATATTGTATCACATTTAAATCTAATTCGTATCAGGATTGAATACATATAAATTATAATATAATCCATAATTTATATTGTTTTATTTGATGAAATTATTGATTACTATTTATTATTATTTTAATGTATGATGTGACTAATAAATATTAAGTTTTGCACGTGGAAAACAACTATCAAGATTATTTCATAGTCATACCTGATTAGTAATTTTGAGTGAATCCTAATAATATCTTGATGTTATTTAAATTGAATTATTAGTATTTGGTGTACTTAAAGAGCATGTATATAGTACTTTTAGCTAATATAAGGTTCATCAATAAAAAAAAATTCATAAAAAATTTGAAACCGAAAGATAACTTATGACATCATTTTTATATTACAAATACAATATATGCAATCAATGATTTTTTTCTATACACTATCATATGTTAGATTAAATACAAGAGTTCTGACATTTTCTAAAACTATTTCAACTTTATTCAACAGCATTTTAATTGTTATAAAATTAAATTAGATTTTTCACTATTTAAAAACTTTTTTGTTAATAAAGGAAAGTGTTAATAGAATATTAATTAAAAAACTTATACTTTTAACTGAATTACTTTATTACATTTTTAGGGTCAGATGAATGTAGAATTGAAAACATGTTGATGAATCGTTAACTTACAGATCTTATTTCTAGTGACGAAAGTTTTAAAAGTGGGTAAGATAGTCTCTTTTCTTATTTAAGGTAAAATTATACATCCTCTTTAGTTAAATTCTTCAAAGTCCGTAGGTGATTCTTTTGTTATTGTCACTGAAATGAGAATAAGAAATATCAAAACTATAAGAAATATGTATAGAACAAGATTATGCATGCTGTCTTTCAGTTAGATTGTTATGAAAACATTTCAGAGAAAATCATATCAACTCTTGTTGGGTAATTATCTTATTTATAATCCTGGTACAGAATATGTCACAGACGTTGCCCTGCAGCCCGTAATTTTATTAAAAACATTCTGTGACTGTATCGTCTATCAATTTGATATAATACTGTGATAGTTATCCATAATAATAATAATTATTATGTAATTATCTTTTTGTTTTTATCTATTTCAATTCAATATTTATAATTTATACAAAATATATTTATAACATAAGCTGATTTCTAGAGTTGAAATAAAAACATTCCAAATTATATTTTATAATTTATTCTAAATTGACTGTTGTGATAAGTTTGTTGTAGGTCAAATATTGACATCTATAGTCAGAATATTTAAATTAGTTTTTACTGAGGAGATATATACAATATGTAGAATGGTTTTTTTAGGTAGTTGTTTTTTAAACTATAACAACATAAACTTTTTACAATTACATTTTTTTACACGTGTTTGTGTAGGAAAAAATTATTTTGAAGTCTATGCTAGGGTTGTTTATTTTTTAAACTGGGATAAAAGAACATAAAGAAGAAAAATAATCTTATACCTACTTTTTTTTTATGATATCTCTATAATTTAACTGCATAACGCTTAATAAATTAATAAATAACAGGTGCTAAGATTCTTTTAATTAGTTGAATTTTTATAAAATAAAGAGCATTTCACAGATAACAAATATAACTAAATGTTTTTCAGGATTATCAAGAAATTATAAACAGCTGATACGATAGACATGAACTTTAAAGTTTAAAGTGTTTCATAAATCTATCAATTTCTCAATAAGATATACAAGAGGGCATTATTTTTAATAATAGTTTTCAAACTGAGACATTCGAGCGTTTCAAGATCACTCTTCGGGTCACTGGGCCAAATGGTAATCACTAATAACAGTCTAGATTCTATGGGTTTTCTGAAAGTTTAGCTGGGTTCGTTTTGCAATTGTAAATGCTTTTCAATTTTTGATAAATGTAGTCTCCCTTAAAGTGATCCCATTTGTACCTTTAAGTAATGTAATATGACTCTTGAATATTATTAAGTAAAATTGCAGTGATTCATCATTATCATTATAATTTTATCAGGGTGTCAAGTAAAAAGATTTTAAAGATTCTACAGACCACACAGTAAACTATCAATTTTAACTACAAAGAAAATATTATTTAGGTATCAGTTTTAAATTACTTGATAACAACAATATTGCAATTGCAATGTGCTTTCTTTAAAGTAAAATGATTAAAGTAGTAATGATTTTATCTAGCATTCATACTTGATTGAAAATTGTTTTCAAAAATCTAGTCACATAAGGAGTTTTCAGAGGGTATTTTTGTAACATTGGCTGCGATAACATTGTGAGTATAAAATTGATTTCGTTCAAAACATTCTGAAAATAAAAAAGGTACAAAAATCAAGTGTAACATTTGATCAATCATTATGTCTTTTCTAATTACTTCAAAATTAATTGCTCCAATTTGAGTGGCACACATAAATTTTCTAACCAAATCATTGTTTAGACAATCAGCGATTGAAATCTCCATAACTCTAGTCGGACGTAATACGTGGCGTACGATTTTAATGGCAGTCGTAGGACGTAAGTGCGTTCCTTTTCTGATTCATCGAACTCGGTAACAATTTATGTTTTTTCTTTTTTGAACTTAGTAATATTTTTTGTTATTTTTTTGGCCATGTGAATAAATCAAGTCCGTTTATCAGTTTTATCACTCATTCGATTTGATATGAGATGATAATAATAATACCAACTCATAGAGGGGATAGTAATGGGAAAAAAATTAAGCGGTGGGAAAATTTCAAATTCACCAATTCCCAAAAATAATTGTTTCGTTATTTGTTTATTATAGACTTGATTAAAATAATGTGCAACAAAATCAAATATCATCCTGACATTTTTTCATTGGCAACATCAGTAAAAGACGCCCAAATAATATAATATAATATTGTTTGTTCATAAATGGCCTAATTGGGGAGGCCGGGTTCGGTTGGCAATTGTCCCTCCTTAGCTGAATTACTGGTAGTTTTTTTTTGTTTTTTGTAATTTGTATCTCTTAAGACATAGTTTTATGGTATAATTTATTAATGTGTAATAATTTAGTTTTATTAGATGCTCATAAAGTAACCGCAAAATAATTATTAAATCGTATCGATTGTCACAATACCCACAGCGAAAAGACTTATTCAGACTTATTCGATAAAGATAAAATAGATTGTAATTAATTCCAATCGGTAAAATTCCATACAGGTATGTTACTTATTTTCCAGTGAATATATTTTACATGAGAATTTGCCATGAAAATGTTATTAGTAAGGTCAATAAATATAAAATAATTTCTTTCTTTTTTAAAGTTATTAGTAATTAATTTTGTATTTTGGTTGATTTCAAACGTTTACGTTAATTATTTATTTTTTGCTTAGTAATGAAATTGCCAAGTCTATATTGTGTTTTAGCTGTTAAAATTTATATTAAATATTTATTTCAAAAAAATCTGTGAAGCAAAACACTCGGTAGATGGTGCATATTCTGTGTTCATATCAATAGGTATATTATTAAATAGACGAATTCGTACAATTCTTAAAAACAAATCTCACATTTCGTTTCCAAGTTGCCCCACTGATACCGACGATACCGTCAATAGAAATAATCGATTTTCCCATTCGTAATTATACTTTACTGTAGGCCTGTAATACAATTTTTTCAATAATATTAAGATAAAATCATAAGAAGCACAGTAAATCTATTTTATCATATCCCTGGCTTTTTGACTGTGAAAGTTGCCCAGTTTATTAAGAATGTTCAAGTTTACCTATGTTGTGACCTATTTGAATAATTTTTCTGCCAGACATAATTCTGATTTCATAAGGTATGTGTAGTTTTTGGTGCAAATTTACTGAGTACCCAAAATATATATGTACTCGTATAACAAATACAAATCATACAAATTTGAAAACTAAACAATAGAATTGATTAAATTTAAATTTAGCGAGTAAACTTTATCGTTTTCGTACGTCTAATACTTTTGGAAGAACATTTTTGATATCGATAAACATTGAGTACTGAACAAAAGCATGATAAATAGTAAAAATTCAAGTTAAATATCCATAGACCTTGATGAAAACTACGAAGAAAATATGAAATAAAAATAACAAAAGTTCACAATATTATGTAATTTTTTATTTATTCAACAAGTCAATAGGTACAATATGGCATTATACCTACAAACTAATATTACTATTATAACTAAATCTAAAGACAATTAATAAATATGTAATCTATAATAAAATATATTCCCTCCTAAATATCCTACTTAAAACTTTGTAGAATGTTGTTTTTTTTTTTTTTTATACTTAAGATTACCATCAAAATATGCAACCTAAATAACATCTATAAATGTTTATAGTTTGTGTGCATATTACGATTTGTTTAAGTTTTAAATTTACATTTTATCGAACAACCACAGTAATCGTGTCTACAACTCCATCTTGAATGGTATGCATAATACAAAAAAAAAAATTGTTATTTATTGTAATATGCTTTTATTTTGTTTAATTTTATTTAGTATAAATACGTTACTTATGACTATTAACTATTACATAAATCTTAAAAATCCCATAAACAATTTATCACAATTTTTATCTTTTATTATAATATTTTCACTTATATTTTCTAGATAAAAACCTATATACTAATAAATAAAATAATAAATGAATAAATAATTTTTATTACAGATTGTATCAACAAACCATAACATTTCAACCCTGGTACTTAAATTTGTTATTACCGTTTCGTTCAAACATATTTATTCAAAATACGGGAGTTTATAAAACTGTAGCGATAATCGTTTTTTTTTTTTTTTAAAAAAATTTTACTCTTTAACGTTGTAAAAATGACTTGACCATTCGCTGAATTTGATACTTCTTTAATTCTTTTGTAAATGTTATTCGCGTTTTGACAAACTTAAACACAAATGCTATTATAATTAATAACTAATTCCTACATATTGAATTTTAATGATTTTATAAATATATGATATTATAATATGCGTTTAAGTAATATTATTAAATAATTTATATATTTATATATAAATTATTTAATATATATATATATATATATATATATATATTATAAATATGTCTAAAATTTTAAAGAATTCAAGTAATATTATGATATAACGTACACTTAAATAGTAAAGTAGTAATTAATCTAAAAATCTAATTAAGTATATTTTATACGAATAGCATAATAAATGTTTAAAATTACTTTGGGTAATATAAGCCAAAAAGTAGTGTAAGAGTATACTTGCGTGAGTTTCGCGATTAGTGTTAATAATCTATAATAATATAATAAATATTATATAATCATTCCCCATGAATTTTTAATTTTTTTTTTTTTTTGTAAAACATCAAATAACACGATTGTTGTAATAATATATCATAAGCATCAATATAATATAAATGTTAATTATTTTTGTGTTTGAGTTTGTCAAATAGCTGAATATAAAACTAGATAGAGTTGAAATGAGTATGGGCTCAATTTACTCAACCTCAACTGTGCCCAGTTTTCTGTTTTCAATATTATGGTTATTGTTGGGTTTCCAACAGACGTGTACTCGAAAATATTTTACGTGCTGAATCGACGATTTAAATAGTCGTGACCTGACGAAAACCATGTCGATATGAATAATCAATTAAATGCGAAGTGCTGAAAATTATTCTAATTTTTAAAGCTCTGTAAGTACTACGGTAAAACAACGTTGAATCAATTATGTGCACGATGTAAGATTTTATTATTAATAATATCCTCTCGATAGATGGACAACTGCGCGGATAGATTTATCGTTTCAGTTTTTTAAATATCGCTCTCTCGTTCGTCCGTTTATCCGAAAGTTGATCTCTCTAAACCTATCGTCCGATAGCAATTTAACGAATAAAGAAATCACTCTTTGCAAACATAAGTACCAGATAAAAATGTCTAGAAATAATGTATCGAAATGCTCCGACAATATTGTATATTACGCTATTTCAATATTATAATATGAAATCGACTTTAATATTAGAATAAATTGTGATATTGCTGTACACGTACATGTTTATGACTTAGTAGTAAAATAAAACAATATTGATATTTTATTCGAATAATATACTAATAAAATAAAAAAAAATGTATGACAAAAACTAATTATCGACTTAAATCCTATAAATACGCGAATTTCAGCCGTTATTATTAACATTGGTTAGATTTGGTATTTCGTCGTCGTTGTACTGTGTTTCGGCATTCGAACGAAATGCACGTTATTATCATACGACGATCACAAATGAATATCATTATTACAATGTCAAAAAATTAATTACCGTTATAATGAACAAATAAACCCTATCCGACTGGGTCAAACTTAATTTTACATTTTATCGACGTGAATATATCGTATATTTATATATAATATATAAAATTAAATTAAAAATAAAATGAAAAAAAAAAAAAAAAGGAAAAAAATTTAACATTCGTTTGGCAAAGAACTTACGAATTCAGATAGATCTGTATATAATAATATTATTATGTACACAATGTATACCTATTTAATATAGACTTTTGGATGTGTGGCGGGAAGGT